>OY856410.1:218719406-219319406 GCA_963693085.1 Alisma plantago-aquatica | reverse complement strand
ACACAAAAATAATTATGAGAACAAAGTTTATAAAATGTCATTCTTTATTCATCATCGTCATCATTTTCATCAGAACCCCAATTATATTTAAAATTCTCATTACTTGTAGGACTTTTGCCCATTCTTCTCTTACAACATCTAATTCCTCTCTCATATAGGGAGTATGTACATCTAATAACTTTCCACATGTATTGAAGTCAGTTTTAAATACCTGCAAAGAGAATGATGTATATATATAATTAATAATATATAATAAGATTAATATATTTCATATTATCTAATGAGACTATATATAATACCTTATGTATAGTATCAATTTCCATTGCGGCATGTTTGATGATTAGGTCCATAAATCGCATCACATAGTAGGAACATGCCTAGTCGTTGTCTTGAGTAGCACACTATAAATTGAAACATACAAAATATTCAAACATACAAATAAGCATATTTCACATAAATAATATATACATTGGAGCATTCTCCCAAATTAGTGGTTGATTCTTTTTCCTGAGAACCTTTCCTCCAGCTTTTTTGAACTCTTGTAAAGCCCTACATGATAATGTAACACATTAAATTGCATAATTAAATAGTAATGTAATAACATATGTTAACGGATATAAAAATATGAAATATTTCTCACAGGAATAATGGTCTTTTCATTATGTGTCCATATAATGTATTCAATTCCTTCCCCGCAGGATCTAGTTAATAGACAGTGAACGTCTTGGGGACAATAACTAGTAACTCCCAATGTCTACCACTACATGTAAG
This sequence comes from Alisma plantago-aquatica, assembly GCA_963693085.1. Lineage (NCBI taxonomy): Eukaryota > Viridiplantae > Streptophyta > Magnoliopsida > Alismatales > Alismataceae > Alisma > Alisma plantago-aquatica. The sequence goes on along the minus strand of OY856410.1, from coordinate 219,318,635 downwards.
AAAGTTAAAAATTAATAACTCAAAATCCACAATAAAAATGTAATTTTCTTAAGTCCAAATTATAAGCAAAGTAAACTTACTCGACATTGAATGTAGCTATTATCACCGTCTTCTTATTTTTACCAAAATATTCAAAAGCAGCACAACAGTATGAAGTAACTGAAGAAGGGTCTGTATCTACAAGACTAATCAAAGATGGAACCAAAAATCCCACATGGGAAAATGCAAAATATGTACATATCGTGTGTAAGTTGTTGTAAAACATGTATTACGTATGCATTAATATATAAGAAACTAGATAATCATATATAAAACAAGGTATATAGAAGTATAAATAAGATCTCACCATATGCACAACTCTATCATAGATGTGTTCAATCAATCATAACGAAACAACTCCAAAATATCTTGTATAAATAACTTGTTATCGTATGATTGACCTGCATTAATATGTATGCATTAATGCGTATGCAAAACTTATATTACGTATGCATTAATATATATGCAAAACTTGTATAAATAGATTGTTATCGTATGATTGACCTACATCATCCTCCAGAATAGTAACATTTATAGGGCAATTTGAATCATGTTTTCCTATCCATACCGCCATACCCCTTCAATTAGGACCAAACGAGGCATGTAGGTCCCTTGGAAGCCAACTTGGTACTTTAGGAGGTGGAGGTGCAGGCCGAGATGTAGCGGGTGTCTTTCTTTTGACCTGTATATATAATTTCAGATCAATTGACTCATATATACACACTAACAAATTAAGGTAATGTAAATTTATCATAAAATTTTAGTATAGAAGACATGTGCTTTGGGCCACATTATCACTTCACCTTTTGCCTCACCAAGCGTTTCAGAATCTGGGTGGGCATATGGCAGTGGAAGATCCCTCCAATCGGGGAGTATATGTATCAGGCTCACACGAACCGCACCAGCTGGTACTGGAGTCCCATGAAACATCTCCCCTAGAAGGGTTGGGTAAGCCTATGCTTCTGCAACGATATATTCTTGACTTTTTAGACGACATGGCTTCAACACCTAAAAATTTATGTAAAGAATTTTATATACATATATATATATAAACATATCATCTTAGAAAGACTAGATACTATATATGTCATAAAAATACTTACAACAGATGTGCTAGGTGGTGGGTCTACAGGATTACTCCCAAACTCTGTAGTAGGAGAAGAGCGACCCGCCAGAGGTACTGTCTGAGTGGCAGTCTGAGATGCCTGCCACTTGCTAATTACTTCATTGAGTCTCTTATCAAGTGTTTCCTCGACTCTCCTATCAAGTGCTTCCTCGACTCTCCTATCAATTAACTGATCTACCTATACATGGACAAAAGAAACGCTAGCTTCTGATTATTGAATTCTCTTTCGCAATAACATTCTAAAAAATAATAAGTTACCACAGCTTGTGAAAGTCTCGCTCTTGGGACTGGTTTGCGCTATGATGGCCCAAAGAACGCTTTGATGCCCACACCATCTCATGTACCCCTAACACGTCCAGGATGATTTGGGTTATCCAGAGCAACTGTCAATTCATCCCTTAAGCCCTCATGCATGAACTTGCCTTCCTTCCTCTGCTCGTGCAACTCCCGCTAATTGTCATCAACAGAAATTGGTAAGTAAACATAACAATAATCAATATCGATTGATTGCTCTAAGAGTTGAATTTTACCATTTTTGCAGCTGCCTCAGCAGTTGCGGGCTTCGCTATATCTCCCTTCTTATTTTGCCTCCCATCTATCCACATAGCATGGTGAGGCAGAGGTACGGGACCAATAGTAGAGGACTATGTAGTCTCCTGAGTAGCAGCAGACTGAGCAGTAGACTCAACCTATAGTATTTGGTGAATGCATGCATAGCCTCATGGACCTATTGTGTGGTCATGCACATTTTGTGCACACCTTGCTCTTTGAACATTGTTGATAGCCTTGTTAGTAAGCACATTGATTTGGTTAGTAACTCTAAAGGTTAATCTTGAATAGGTGAATACATAAGAATATATATTAATTAAATTGGGAGTGGCGCTTAATACCTTGAAATCATTTGTTTTTCTTTGGGTAAAAAACTCCTCCCAGTCTTTGGGATCTAGGTAGTTCCATTGCTCGGTGGCTGCCTTCTGCCTAATTTTTTTTTAAGAGAATACAAACAAAAATTATTAGTGTAGAGTTAGTCAAAAAGTGATCAATGTCTAGGATTGGAAATCAATCAAGAACCTCTTCTCAGCATCGCGTATGTAATCTCGGGTGAGATTTGTCCTATAGTTCCTTAGGACCCTCCCACAGTGTTGCATCATGCATTTACGATGCATCTTTTCATCCAGATCAAATATACTCTACAAAATAGAATTGTTATTAACTAGTATCCTAAAAATTAGTAATCTACACAAATAGAATTGTAAATAATAATAACTCACGCATAGTTCCTTCCATACTGAGTCTTGCTTCCCCTTAGGAACTTTATGCCAGGATTCTACATTAGGACTATAATGGCTACGAGTAAGAACCCCAAGATATAAAATAAATGAGTTGTGGTTCACTCCAACTGGATTTCCTGCATGATCGAAATCCACAGCCAGTTTGGGTCTATTGCCCCTTTGCTGTAGTAACTTGTTCATCATTATGATGCCCCTCACTTTCTCAATTTTTTTGCTGCTCATCAAGTGCCCCAATTTCTTCTGGGGGTACATCACCAACCTAAAATTTGACAAAAAAACACACTTACACGATATAACTATAAATGAACATATAGATAGATCCTCAGGGATATATTTTTAAAACTTACATTGTGAGGCGGCGCATTGACATCCTCACCCTCACGGTAATCATCAACACAGTCATTAGGAGAATGCTCAGCCATCTGAAAGTTCACATTCACATTGTATAGTTCACATTGTAAAGTTCACATTGTAAAGTTCACATTCACATTGTAAAGTAATTCACATTGTAAAGTTCACATTCACGTTGTGAAGTTCACATTTAGAAAAATAAAACATATAAAAAAATATAAACATGCATGCCTCTAATATTGTGATCTTTTATCAATTAACAATCATTCATTGTGATCTCCGCGCACATACAAGTCATCATTAGCTTCAATATTTGGTGGTGTTGGCAACCCAACTGAGAATGGACTGGAGTCATCATACTTATCATAGTATTGTTCTTCATCTATAGGATCTTCAATGAACTGTCTTTTACCATGAAGAACAATCGACCATTTATAATTTACAGGATCATCGATATAAAATACTTGTTTTGCCTGTGATGCCAATATGAATGGTTCATCCTTCTCGTCAATCTTTTCAAAGTTCACTAATGTGAAACCCAATTCATCCACTATAACTCCTTTGGTGTTATCAACCCAATTACATTTAAAGAGCGGAATTCTGAAATCTATGTAGTCAAACTCCTGTATGTCTTCAATGACACCATAATATGACATTTTAGCTTCACATGGACTCTTATCCTTTGCAATTGCAAAAAACAATGAAGATGCTTGAAGGGTGACCCCACTGTTCTGGATGACACTCTTATCATCTTGATGCTTTGTGTAATAGGAGAATCCATTTATGTCAAACCCTTCATAAAACATAACATTCAATTTTGGTTTAAAGGCAAGGCATTTGATAGTTTCAGTAAGATTATCTGGTGTTTGAGATAGTTGATGTAAGACTTTATCTTCAAACCACTTAATAAATGTCTTGTTATTCTCTCTAGCAAGCCACATTGAATTGGCTCGAGGATATTGTCTCTTGATGAAATTGGTATGTTCCTCAATATAAACACTCACTTTGTCGATGTTGTGTAAAATATACAAGTGACCTTGTTCCAACTGCTCATGGCTGATTACTTTCATATGTGATACCAAAATTCCTTTGCCAAAATGGCTCCTCAATATTCTTGTCATGAACAGGAGCGTCATTACCACTCACAAAGTCATTGCAAAAATCTATAACCTCTCTCGCCACATAACCCTCAATAATACTCCCTTCAGGCCGATAACGGTTTTGAACATCACCTTGAAAAACACTCATGTATCGTTTAAAGGGATACATCCAATTCAAGAAAGTTGGTCCCAATATTTTCACTTCCCTAGTCAAGCGGACAACAAGATGTACCATGATATCAAAGAACGAAGGAGGAAAATACATCTCAATCTCACATAGGGTAATAATCACTTCTCTTTGCAATTTATCGAGAGTATCAGAGTCAATAACTTTGCTTCACAGATTGTTGAAAAAGAAACAAACTCTGGTAATTGCAAACCTTACATGCTTCGGCATCGAATTGCCACGAGCAATATTTGTTGCATTAGAGTGTGACAATGATGAGATTTAAGACCTATCAATTTTAGATCTTTCATTGATACCAATGTACGGATGTTGGATGAGTAACCCCGTGGCACCTTAACATTTACCAAGCATTCACAAAAAGCTTTCTTCTCCTTTCTCAAAATTGTGTAACAAGAGGGAGGTAAGTATATTCTCGGATCGCTACTAACTATTTCTATTAATTCTGTCCTTATTCCCATTTCACATAGGTCCATTCTATATTTTATCCCATCTTTATTCGTACCTGGTATATTCAACAGAGTACTGATGACGCTATCACAGACATTTTTCTCAACGTCCATGACATTGATACAATGCCTGACTGCCAAAGAACTCCAATAAGGAAGATCCCAAAATATTGACTTCTTCTTGAATAAATATTTGTCACTCTATGTGGCCATTGTACATTGTGATCTCTTACCAAATTCATTGGCAAAGTCTTTTACTCTTTCATAAACATCCTCCCCTAGTATAGGTTTAGGTGCACTCCGTTCCTCATTATGTCCATTGAATGCTTTGCGCAACCTATGATACAGATGGAATTTTGGAAGAAACCTCTGATGACCAAGATATACAGTCTTGTCGCCATGTTTTAGTCGTATTGAATCAGTGTTCTCTTCACATACAAGACACACTTTAGATCCTTTGACACTATATCCAGACAAATTCCCATATGCTAGAAAGTCATTACCAGTGCAAAAAAACATAGCATGCAAATGAAATGTCTCTCTTCGTGAAGCATCATAGGTCATCACACCTTCACCCTAGAGTTTCTTCAAGTCATCAATTAAAGGTTCAAGATAAATGTCGATATCATTTCCAGGTTGTTTAGGGCTCGATATCAATAACGACAGCATAACATACTTATTTTTCATACACAACCAGGGAGGAATATTGTATATAACAAGCATAATTGGCCAAGTGCTAATGTTGGCTACTTATTTTCCCGTACAGATTCATCTCATCTATACAAAGCCCAAGTCTTAGATTCCTGACTTCTTTCCCGAATTTAGGGTACAATAAATCAATCTTCTTCCATTGTGGGGAATCACACGCATGTCGTAGGATCCCATCATTATTTTTCTAAACATATACATGCCCCTCAAATTCTTCACATCTATTGGATTGGCAAACAAGCGTTGAAACTTTGGTATCATAGGTAGATACCACATCACCTTGATAGGAGAATTAGTTTTGGACTCCCACAAAGTCATCAATTTATACCTTGACGCACCACATTTGGGACAATATTTTAAATCTACATAGTCCTTTTGAAATAATACACAATCATTCGGGCATGTGTGTATCTTCTTAGTCTCCATTCCCATTGGGCACAACAATTTCTTTAACCGGTATGTTGAGATTGGTAGCTTGTTTCCTTCAGGAAGAATTTCTTTCAACAAAGACAATAATGACATGAAGCTTTTATCGCTCCATCTATTGTTAGCTTTCAAGTTATACAATCTCAACACAGCACTAAGCTTCATAAACTTACAATCTGTGTATAATGGTATCTCAGCCTCATGCACACTGTTTCTAAACATGGGAGGCGGATCGGTGTGTTCTACCCCACAACTATCCAGCATCGCATCAACGATGTCTATTGGAACTGGTTCGTTCACATCTACATCATCAGAGGTAATTTCTTCTTCCACACAAGAACTGCTATCAACTTTCACTAATTTTAGGTTTGAAATCTCTCCATGCCAGTGCCATTTTGTATAGCCTTGTTCAATCCTATTGCATATGACATGACTTTTGATTCCGTCACCAGTGCTGACTTTCAAGTTGTTACCGTAATGCCTACATGGACAGTAGAACCTATCTCTAAGTTGTTTCCTATGTTCCTTGGCAAATATAATAAACTAATCAAGATCAGAATTAAACTCTGGAGTGCAGTGATTTGGAATGGACATCCATTATCTATCCATTCTATGATCAAAGAGAAAACAACTATATATTAGAACAAGATTAGGGTATAGGGTTAAAAGATTAGGGTTTATGGTTAAAACATTAGGGTTTAAGGTCTTATATATAATAAATGTGTACCACCTATCCCATTCTTGAACACCTAATCTCACTAGTAAGTTTATAATGTGTATTGGTTTTCAAGAAAATTTCGGCAACATTTCCCCAATGTTCTCCAAGTACATATGTACTTAGAGAACAAACGGGGAAATGCAGCCGAAATTTTCTTGAAAACCAAATACACATTATACACTTACATCCTAAGTGAGATTAGGTGTTCAAGAACAGTCCCAAATCGGGGACTATCCAAGATTTACTCCTAATGAGTAAATCTTGGATGGGTTTCTAGGCCAACAAATACATGTATGTTGTCATTCTTATACCTACAATCCTAGTTTCATCATTCATATCCTAGTTCTTCAAGTTAGGATGATTATTGATGTCTTTAGAAGCATGATTGGCAATCTAGGGAAAAGTTCATCATTTACATTCCAAGCAAGTCACGTGAGTGCATTAGAGTTCATCATTAAGCAAGAAGGGTGATTAGGATTCTCAATATACTCAACAAGGAAACAATTTACCAATTTCATAGTTAGGACGGTAGAGATACCCTAAGATCTGGATCCAATGGTTCATAACGAGCCTTTAATAAAGCTACATCACTAGATGATTATATAAATTCAAAAGAAGTACACAAATAAATTCAAATGAGTAGATAACTAAATAAAAAATAGTAGACAAAAAAATACAAATAAGTAGATGAATAAATACAAATCTGTTGATAAACTAATATAAATCAATAGATGATCAATTAATTCTTGAATCAGTACATAAATAAATATAGTAGATGAATTAATATATATTAATTGATAACTAAAGTTAAATCAGTTGATAAATAAAGTGAAATAAGTAGATGATAAAATAAAAACAAAATCAGTACATAAATAAAAAAACTCAGTAAAAAACGTAATTAAAAATAAATAAAAAATGCCCAGTAGTAGCCTAGGAGTGCCTTGACGACACCCAAGCGTCCGCCCAGGCTGCCCAGAGGCCTAACTAGGTTTGGCACCTGGGTTTGGGACCTTAGGTGAACGTTTGGGCGAGGGCGAGCATCAGTACCATTCAGGTCGGCGGCGGAGGAGGGGTATACAAGAGAATAAGGAGGGGTTAAGCTTAGAAAAGGAGGGGTATAGCTTACTTGCTTAGGTCGGTGGCGGAGGAGCAAAGGATAGAAGCGGTGGGCGGCAGTAGGTGAGCAGCGGTGGGCGGAAGTAGGTGAGTAGTGGAGCAGCCGTGGCAGAGCTGCGGTGGATGGATATTCAGACATAAATAATACAGTAGTGAATACTAGTCATATAGACAAAGGTTGATTGTATAGTCATAGCCGTATAAGTTTTATTTATGACTATTTGTGTCACACAATGTGTCAATCGGGTCTGTGATTGTAATCAGACTCTAAATCATGAACTGTTGTATATATTGGCAAAGCCAAAGGCAAATGATAGAGTGGTACTTCATTTGCATATTCCCGCATCTCTCTTCTTCAATCCTAAAATGGTATCAGAGCAATTGAGCATCACTACTCAACTGTCTCAAAGAAAAAGAGAGAAACCCTAGCTTGGGGAAGAAGTCAGGCAAATAATGAGGAATATGTCTATTGTTGTTCCAATCTGAGATCTGAACTGCTTCCACAATTCCTTCCTCATCATCCTGTTCTCGCGTTCGACTGGATCAGCTTGAATTAGAATATGTATCGGCGTCCAGCAACGACGACAACAACAAGGTTTCGGCATCAGGTGTTCGTCCCTGTCGTCATCCTGTCTACATCAACAATCTGTTGTCACGGCTTACTTCTAGTTTTCAATCATCTTTGACTACTCGTCAGATCTACTGGTCTTCGTCTAATTCATCAATCTAGCGATCTCCGTCATTCTGTATGAGAGATCTGGTTTCCTCCGTCTCTGCTTCTACATTAACAAGGCATCAGATGTTTGTCCCTAACATCATCTCATCTACATCAACTCTTTATTGTCGGGGCTTCCTTCCAGTTTCTGATCATCTTCAGGTTTTCTAAATCAGGTTTGACAAGCCAGTTATATCAATTCAGATATCTACATCATGTTCTCGATATGTCTTGTTCTTCTCAATAAAATTGTTATGGAATTCTCTAGTGAATCTTTAATAAGAAAAGGGAAAGCATCTATGGATGTTGAATATCCATATCCCTTAGGTCTAAATGTATCAAACTTTGTGTCGATTAAACTCAATCAACACAACTTTCTACTGTGGGAATCTCAAATTAGAACATTAGCTGAAAGCTGCTTCCTCGAGGGTTTTCTGGACGGAACTGAAAGGCAACCTGCTATGGTCATTGTTGAAGATGGAGAGCCGGACATAAATCCAAAATACCGTGCCTGGACCAGAACTGATTGTCTTGTTAAAGGATGGATATGTGGATCTCTGTCTGAAGAAGTTATGGGCGAAATGATTGGTTTTAAGACAGCTGCTGATGTCTGGAAAACTCTGAACAAAAAATTCGCTGAGTCATCCCAATCTAGAGAATTTGAGTTAGTATCACAGCTTCATACTTTTCAAAAAGGATCATCTACTATAACTGAGTACTTGAGGAATTTCAAAAGCATTTGTGATCAATTAAATGCCATTGGACATAACGTAACTGAAAAGGAAAAAGTATTCACCCTACTGAATGGGTTAGATGGGTCTGAATATGAAAGCTTTGTAGTATCCATGTTAAAGCCTGCAATATCTGCTTATACTGAAATTATGTCCTTACTTCAAGATTATGAAAGAAGAAGAACAAGGAAAGGTAATACTCTATCTACTACTATCTTCTATGATGACAAAGAAAACAATTTTGGTGCTCAAAGAATATGTCTGAATAACAATGTACCACAGAATAATAGCTATAATAATTGAAGAGGAAGATCTTATGGTAGGGGGAGAGGAAGAATTCAAACTAACTTCTATTCTACCAACTATAATACTGGTATTTTAGGGAGTGGTCCATCCAACAGTAACTTCAACTACATCTCCCAGGGAAGAGGCTTTCCTCAAGCCACAAAGCAACCTAACATTGATCCTGGAAATAATTACACAAATAGAAGAATGATATTCTGTCAAATCTATCACAAACCAGGTCATGAAGCCTACAAATGTTGGCACAGGTTTGACACAAACTATCAAAGCACTGAGGTACCATGAGCTATTGCTGAAAACTCTACTGCTTTGGTTGCATTGAGAGTAAATGATAATGATTTCACTGAATGGCACGTGGACTCTGGAGCTACTGATCATGTGGCAAAGAATGAAGGTAAATTTAATTCCATAACACCTTACAATGGATCTGATCTAGTAATGATGGGAAATGGAAACTATGCATCAATATCTCATATTGGACATGGATACATCTCTAATAAAACCAAAATACCTTTGCAGAAAGTTCTTCTTATTCCCAGTATAAAGCGTAACTTGTTATCTGTCTCTAAGCTTACAAATACGTATCCCTATTATTTTATCTTCACTCATGATGCTCTTTACATAAAGGATGTGAAAAACCACCTAACTCTAGCCCATGGGAGGTGTAGAAATGGTTTGTACCTACTGGAGGAAGGAGGACCTCAAGTTCTCTTCTCAAATAGATTCACAAGAACTAATGTTGTGACATGGCACAAAAGACTGGGGCACCCATACCAAAAGATTCTGCAAATACTGATTCAGAATAAGCAAATCTGCAGTACAAATAGTTTTAAAGGAATTTGTAATAGTTGTGAAATTAGCAAAAGTAGAAAACTACCTATAATTTCCAAGCATATAAGGTCATCACGACCATTTTCTGTAATTCATTGTGACCTTTGGGGCAAGGCACCTACTGTTTCTCTTCATGGCTTTCAGTATTACGCTTTGATAATGGACGATTGTAGTCGATATTGCTGGATTTTACCTTTAAAGAACAAGGATGATTTCTTTGTTGCGTTTGTTTCATTTAATGCCATGATAAAGAATCAATTTGATACTACTATTAAGGTGATTCAATCTGATGGAGGTGGAGAGTTTGTGAACTCAAAAATGAAGAAGCTCATGGATGACTAAGGTATTATTCATCATATATCTTGTCCTCATGATCATGCTCAGAATGGAGCAATTGAACAAAAGCATTGACATCTTGTTGAACTTGATCTGGCTTTAATGTTTGAATCTGTTGTTCCAAAGAATTTTTGGGTTGAGGCTTTTACTACTGCAAATTTCTTGATTAATAGATTGCCCTCTTATGTGTTGAATTTTAAATGCCCAGTCGAAGTTTTATATAATAAAACTCCTGTCTATGATTGTCTAAGAGTTTTTGGCTCTCTTTGCTATCCTTATCTATGAGATATAACAAAGAACAAGCTTGAACCAAGGTCTTTACCATGTGTTTTTATTGGCTACAGTGAGCAATGCAAGGGTTATAAATGTTTGCATATATCTACAAATCGTGTTTTCTTATCAAAACATGTGGGTTTTGCTAAAAATGTCTTTCCCTTTAAAGAACATGATTTTAGATATCATTCAAGTGGCACTGTTATAACATATCAAGAGTTTGTTCAAGGCTGTCCAACACTTATTTCAAAAATTAATGATACTAACAAGGATATTGAACAAGTTTCACACAACATGGGATGTAGTACTCCATTCAATGTTTTTTCCCATGATATTCCGTCTGCAAATCTGGATGCGACTCTTGCAGGTGTTACTCCTAATGATGACAAACACCGTGACTTAAATACGCAATCTAAAGATATTGATATTACTACTACTGAGCCTGTTTGTGATGCTTCCTCTTCTGACAAAAAGCCTATTTGTGAAGTTTCTTTCTCTAATAATATTTCTGACAAGCAAGTTACTGATGATAGTACTGCTGTTGAAAGATCTGAACAACCAGAGTATCCAAGTTCTTTATTAAACAGTCACCCCATGATAACTCGCTCCAAAGCCCAAATACTTAAGGCAAATTCTAAGTATGCTTTATGTGTCACTGGTGTTCCCTATACACCCAAGAATGTCAAACAAGCTTTGAATCACCCTGAATGGAAACAAGCAATGCTAGACGAGCTTAAAGCTATTGCACATAATAACACTTGGACTTTAGTGCAACGACCTGCTCATACAAATATTGTCAGTTGCAAATAGGTGTTTAAAACAAAGCTCATGCCAGATGGTTCACTTGACCGACTTAAAGCCAGGTTAGTAGCTCGAGGATTTACTCAGGAAGGAGTGGATTACTTACAAACCTTTAGTCCTGTGGTTAAATCTCCAACCATAAAAACTGTTCTGACTGTTGCTATTTCCAGAAAATGGAACATTAAGCAAATTGATGTTTGTAATGCTTTCCTAAATGGAACTCTAGATACTGAGGATTATATGGAACAGCCGCCAGGTCTACATACTCATGACAGAAAACACTATCTTTGTAAGTTGAATAAAGCATTATATGGTCTGAAACAGGCTCCATGAGCCTGGTATAACAAAATTAGTTTGTTTCTTAATGAATTGGGGTTTGTTGCCAGTGGAGGTGATCCTTCTTTATTCGTTTATCAAAGTAATTCTATTATCATGTTCTTATTGTTGTACGTGGATGATATTATCATTACTGGAAATGATCCTATTGTAGTAGACACATGCATTACAAGGCTGGAAGCTACTTTTGCTTTACGCAATATGGGTAAGTTACATTATTTTCTGGGGATCAAAGTCGAATATAACTCTTTGGGCCTACTTTTGCACCAGTCTAAGTATGCATGAGATTTATTACACAAACATGAAATGTTGGATTGTAAACCTATCTCGACTCTTGTTTCCTCAGATTTTCAACAATAGCTAATATCTAATTCAAATACTACTCTTATTGATCCTACTCTATACAGACAAATAGTTGGTTCCTTTCATGATTTGACCATCACTCGACCAGATCTTACTTTTGCAGTGAATCTTGCTTATCAGTTCATGCATACTCCTAATACCTCACATATGTCTCTTGTTAAATGTATTCTTAGGTATATAAAAGGGTCCATCAATAAAGGAGTTCAGATATATGCGCAAGACTCTCTGCCGGTTACAACTTTCTCCGATGCTGATTGGGTAGGTTGTCCATTGACTCAACGATCCACCAGTGGCTACTGTACCTTTCTTGGATCAACCTACATATCTTGGAGTTCCAAAAAGCAATCAACTGTGGCACGCTCTAGTACTGAGGCAGAGTATCGTGCTCTTGCTCACACTGCTATTGAATTAACTTGGCTAGCTTCTCTTCTCAAAGATTTATGTGTTCCTCAGCTAGTTCCAACAGTTTTATTATGTGATAATCTGAGTGCTTTGCATCTATCTGTTAATCTAGTGTTTCATGCTAGAACGAAACACATTGAGTTAGACTACCATTTTGTTAAAGAAAAAGTGGCTCTTGGATATATTGTCACACACTATGTTTCCTCAAAGGAGCAAATAGCAGATATATTCACCAAAGCTGTTACTAAGCACATCTTCATAACTTTAACTTTCAAGTTGGGCCTTCGAGCTATTGTTGCTCATCTTGCGTGGGAGTATTCAGACATAAATAATAAAGTAGTGAATACTAGTCATACAGACAAAGGTTGATTGTATAGTCATAGTCGTATAAGTTTTATTTATGACTATTTATGTCACACAATGTATCAATTGGGTCTGTGATTGTAATCGGAATCTAAATCCCAAATTGTTGTATATATTGGCAAAGCCAAAGGCAAATGATAGAGTGGGACTTCATTTGCATATTCCCACCTCTCTCTTCTTCAATCCTAAAACTGGAATCGCCAGAGGATGGGGAATAGTTGAAATTGGGAATGAAACAGAGAAAGGGGAAGAGTTTGGCTCACGCGGGTGCTAATAAGTTAACAATAGGCATCGGTTATTCAAAACAACCGACACTTAAAGCTTTAGGCATCGGTTATTCAAAAAAATTGACACTTAAAACTTTAGGCGTCAGTTATCATACAAAAACTGACACCTATGTTCAATGATAGTCATCGGTTCCAACTAGAAAAACCGACGTCTATCTACATATACCAACAAAAAAAAATTCTTGAATTATGACCATAGTCGTCTGTTACCGTAGAAAAACCAACGCCAAAGGGGAGTGAAATTTTTTGTGGGGACAGCGCACGAAAACACATCGGCATCAGTTATTGCAAGATAACGACAATAAAAGTAGGCCAAATGATCTGTCTCATGAAAAATATTTAGTCGTCGGTTGATTTGTTAACAACCGACGTCGTATGTTAAATTTTGGAGGTAATTTTTTTCACTGAAAAATTCAGATTTGGCGGTCGATTTTAGGCGTCGGTTGCTTATTGAGGAACCAACGCTAAATAAAAAGTGATACCCGTGTCTGGTTGCTCTTCACAGATAGATGTCAATTTGTGTATTTAATCGACGTTGTAGGGTTTAGGCATCGGTTTCTTGGATACAACTGACGCATGTAAATGTGACGTTATAAGCCATTTTTGTACTAGTGAAAATTGTGAGAAGAGAGAGAATCAAGGAAAGCGCAGCATGAACTCACTCTTTTTATAGTAGTATAGATAAACAATGACATGCAGTCATGCATGCATTTTCTTTTATATATTTATAAACAACAGTGTGTAGTCATGCATGATTTTTTATTATTATTTATAAACAAAGGCATGCAGTCATGCATCAGTTTTCTTTTATATATTTATAAACAACAACATGTAGTGATGCATGAGTTTTTATATATATATTTATAAACAAAGGCATGCAGTCATGCATGAGTTTTCTTTTATATATTTATAAACAAAGGCATGCAGTCATACATGAGTTTCTTTAATATATGTATATACTTATATATGATTTTGGATGTATAACGTTTGAATGTATCTCTATTTCACCCTATAATACTACTACATTTTTGGCCAATAACATTGCTGCATGTAGCGTCATTTTTCCAAATAACCGACCTTATATGTCTATAAAAAATGTGGGCACTACTTAAGACCTCTTGGGTCAGTTTTCTTAAAATAACCAACCTTGTAGTGTATCTCTATAGGGTCGGTTTTCCAAATAACTAACCTTATATGTCTACAAAAAGTGTGGGCACCACTTAAAACCTCTTGGGTCGGTTTTCTTAAAATAACTGACCTCGTAGTGTATCTCTATATTGTTGATTTTCCAAATAACCGACCTTATATGTCTACAAAAAATGTGGGTACTACTTAAGACCACTTGGGTCAGTTTTCTTAAAATAATCGACCGTGTGGTGTATCTCTATAGGGTAGGTTTTCTTAATATAACTGACCTTATAGGCAATGGGATCAGAAAGCCAACCAATTAAGTTTCCTGCGGAAAAAATTTACTCGATTTTGGCTTCACGCCTCAATCTATAGGGTCAGTTTTGTTGGGTTTGAGGGGAGGCAGAGAAGGCAGCGGAAACAAAAATTTTCTCCTCCCCAAACCCAGAACAAGGAAACGCGTCAACGTCTATACAATAGGAAAGGATGGTTTGTGGAATCATACCTTGTCCTGAGGCTTGCTCGGCGACAATACCTCGCGGCTTGCACGGTCTTCACCTCCGGTCTTGGACGGTGTCTGTGCAGCTCCTGGTCACACCGAGACTGATGACTTCTGGTCTCACCGGGACTGTCAGGATTGACAGTTATCCTCTGAGCGGTAGAAACCTCTCGCCTCTGAAGTAGTCCACACGGACCACCTGGAACTCTAATCTCCTTGTCCCACAAGGAATTGGAAGGAGTCGCACCCTCCTGTCAGCATACTAGTCGCCAACACACTCTCCTGCCACCAGTCGCAACTGCAGTTGTCTTTCCCTTACTGTGCCTCCCTTATCGGGTAGCACTTGCTCGGGCTCTCTCTCTCGGTTACCAAAACCAGAGAGAACGACAACTTCACAGAGCAATTGTTTGCACTGAGTTGTACTTTGAGAAGCCCCCAATACCCCTATATATAGGAGGGTCATGGGACAGTGTTATCTATCCCGGGCAATATGGGAATAAAGCAGGAGTAGAAGGGTTCGAGATTTTCCACAAAACAACCAACTCGCAACTTGAACCGATCATTTCATTTCTGAAACGGTCGGTTGGGGACCTGAGCCGGTCGGTTGACACCTCAACCGATCAGTTGGGACACCTCAACCGGTCGGTTCACTTCTGAACCGGTCGGTTCGTGGCCCTAGTCAGTTCTCGATTGACTTTTTCTCTTTTATTTCTAATTGGTATCAAATACCAATCCTTGTTCCAATCAAATTGGGCAATTGAAATGAAAGGAAAATTCTCACCAATCCTACTTTCCCAACTTGCTCGGTTGCAACAGTTGAACCGATCGTTTCAACACTTAAAGCAATCGTTCACCCTGTCCTTGAGCCGATCGACTCACCACCTGAGCCCATCGGTTCACCAAGTTGAGCCGATCGGTTCATCACATGAGCCAATCAGTTGGGAGTGCAAATTGTGTAGAATCAGTCAATTGCAGTTTCAATCAATCTGATACTCTAATCAATCAATCCAACACCTTGAACACTATGATTTTGAGCTATCAATTAATTGAGTGTTTAATTGAACTACTAAACTCCTTTAGTAATCAATCTAAACATTGTTCGTGGACAAAACTCCTCTTCCAGGTTAAATCCTATGTGTGTAACCCTGCAGGTCCATTTCACATTGGCAGTGAAAGTCCATAACACTTATGACATCACAAGCAAAGAGCAGTGCCTAGTCACACATCAGTGCTACCCAAGTGAAAAAGAAAGCTGGAGAACAACTTTCAATCCTACAATCCGTGAATGGTGTTACAATGAATGTATAATTCCTTTGTCATTGATATCCCGAATGAACTCGAGGCATGGAACAATCATCCTGTCAATGTTCATTCACTTTCTTGATCTCAGAGTAGATTGGAAGAGATATGTATGACATCAATATCACATACTGATTCACACATGCGTGTGCACGCCTATTTCAATCCTACTCATCAAGTGGCCTTGGATATCAAACTCACTCAGGAGGGAAAAATCCCATATCTATCACTCACCCCTCAAAATCCCCAATGTGTCAAAGCCACCCAATCATCACCTTTATAACAATCCATGGTTCAGGACTGCGTTTGATGATGTCAAAGTGTGCCCAACTACATGTGTTGAGTGTAGTGATTTCAGGTCAAAGAATCACACTCACCACCATCACTGTGAGTACTGACTGTGACTACCATGTCATGGTTCCATGTGTCAAACTCACGGTGGGTCTGTCTGGTATACTTGTTCTCTAACAAGTACCTATGTGTTTGGTTTGATATCTCTATATAATGACTAATGAGATTCTGTCATCAACCAACACCACAATCTAGCCTTGTGTGTCATTGCTATCTATCTACCTTCCACAATGACATCTGACTAGGGACACAACAAGAATGTACAAACTCTTAGCATCTGTATGATCTCATCGTTCAGGTCCTCAACCTGAAAGCATACGTCATTGAGTACTATCATTCTCTAGACATTCAATCTGTTCTATCACTATCTCATATGACTGAACCAGAAAGAATTGGAAGCTTGCCTTTAATGTTTATCAAATAAATTTAAAGTATCCCACCAATCATCCCATGATTGGATCTCAGGGCATACATACCAATAGACTCCCACTTGCACTACGACCCAATCACCCTTGAATCATATTCATAGTGATCTTCAAAATGTCCCACATGTTACCGTTCTCTTGTGCCAACATAGTGAGTTATGACAACGCCTTGCCAAAGTCAGTATAAATTGCATGTCTCACATCTCTTCGTTGTACGTCACACGTATGAGATGGAGTGTTCGTAATATGCGATCTTGTATTCCTTTGCTAACCTTTATCCACATTGCATGATCAAGGATTCCATACTTGTCATCAATGAGCAGAATATCTATAAGTTCATCTCATGAACTTCCAGATCCATATAGTATCCACTGTTGTTCTCTAACACACAGATACTCGGCATTTCCTTTTGAACGGTTTTATTAGAACACTTCCAATTATCAACAAACTTTCACTTTTATATATCATATATATAATTTGCGATTAATTTTCTATCCTTTCGGAAGTTTGCATCAATGTAACTCTTTACATTGAACTCTTCCTTATCTCCATAGAACTAGTACTTCTCAAGTACTTATCAAGTTCTCATGGTATTCAAGTAACCCTTACTGGAAGTAGACAGACATCCACTCGTCATGTCCCACATACGAGTTTTCAAGATGAGCACATCATATTGCCATGTCCTACATACAAGATGATGAATGCATCTTGTTCTTTCCATGTCGATACATGCAAGATAATGGGATGATTACATACATGATAGATCCATATCTATTCTTAGTGTTCCCATTCTTCATAAGAATTGGACACTTGGCCTTGGGATACTAACTCCATGTAACATGGACAAGTTTTCTCCCACTGAATCTATGTACATTGAACCCTTCAGTACAGATTGCCAATGTATGATCTCTCTTTTCCAGGTCAAAAGGTTTTCGAGAACTATCTCAATAGATCTCTATTCCTATCACATAGGAAACATCTCTATCTTCCTTAAAGATAATTTCCACTTTTGGATTTCCATTCTAGAACATTTCCATTTCACATCAATATGTGGAATGTGAATACTCTCTCACTAAATCATATTTCCCTTCTTTATCTTTGACATATCAGTCAAAACCTTTGACTATATCATCAAAGTAAAGATCCAATTCTGAGTTGCTTTTACTCAATCAATCACATTGATTAGTCCATTGTAACTTATAGACTTCATTTGCATTCGTGGATTCATAAACCTTATAGGTTGTGTCACGTACACATCCTTGTTTTATTCCTCATAGGAATGCAGTTTTAGTATCCATATGTCAAATGTATTAGTCATTAAGTTGCAATCAATAAGCATCATCCTTCTCAAAATGTTATCCATGTGTCTTAACACTTAAGATTCATTTGCACTTATGGATTTCATCCAATGGGTGATACCATCAAGGTCATACCTTATGGTTTACATGGAAGTCATTTAGGATGTAATGGTCATAAACCATAAATCAAAATTTGGTTCCTCATATTCATCTAGATAGTTGACTCATCACATGAACAACTCATCATATAGATGATAGAGATGTATCTATCAAGGATATAAGAACTCACAACCTTTGTGATTCTTAATGTCCTTTATTAGTGTGGGGTATTCTTTATTTAAGAAGAATTTAGTTATTTGATAATCATTCTCTACCTCCTTAGAGTATGATTTCCCTTTTGATTTAGACATCACTATGCCTTAATCATGAGCTCACTATGATACATTATCATAATCACTCATAAGGATCTCAAACATTTTGGTCTAAGTATTTCATTCATTGATCTCATCAAGAATTAACACTTTACCAAATTTTACTTCATCTATGATAATCTTGAACACTTCAAGATATTCATATTGGTATTTCTCTAAACACCATTTGAAGTATTAGCATTTGTTCCAATAGGTATGTAAATACATCACATGTATCATACCTAATAGGATAATCATCCTCCCACTACCATTAGTGAAGATTGATTAATCATGTCCAAGATATTCATGTCTCTTACTGGTTCTCTAACCAAAAGAGTCTAGATTTATCCATCACATGGAAACTAGAAATGAATTTCTCATGATTGATGCTAATTTGATTGTTTGAGTTATCTGTAAATTTTAGGTATCATTTTATCTTATGCATATCAAATACCACAAGATAAACAAGGCATTTCCAAAAATATCATATCTTTAGAAATTGAAACATCTCTTTATTAATTACCATCATTGTCATACAATATGCAAAAATAAAGTGTTTCTATCTGTTAGGAAATATATGAAATAGCAGTTCTCAACTCTATTTCGTGCCTTTTAGGCCGAAATAAACAGAAAGATACTCCTATCTATGGTAGCAACACTTGCTCAAATGATGGGTACTTCTTTCTTGGTCCTTTCATAAAGGCCATCACTTCTTTGCGAATATTGCATATCATATATGACATATCCATATCTTGGTATCATATACCTCAGATTAAGAAGCAGTTTATTTCATGATACCTTAGGTGGAGATCTCCATCCCCTCCTTCATCTTCTTTTGTTCTTCCATATATAGAGGGCAATTCCCTCATACACCCTTTCCCCATGTACCTTGAGGTTGAAGACAGCTTGGGCTGCTGGCTAGCATCAGAACACTTTTTTGCTTTGCCCTTGCCCTTTCCCTTAAGACTTACCTTTCATTGATCTCATCAAAGATTAGGGTTAGTCTTTCTTCATATTTGCCTCTACTATCCTCAACATGTCCAACAACTCTGTCAACGCTTGTCAAAGTTTTTCATCATGAATTGTATGATTCTCGCAACATTTGTAGTATCATACCAATAGCCAACTCTAGGCTCAGAGGGAATCCTTCTTAGTCAGGTTTTCCACATACCCAATCACATTGAGTGTGTGAATACCTTACTGGATCTCCTTCTGTCATGACATGCTAGGACAGTGTCTTGGAGACATCATATGTCT
Source organism: Alisma plantago-aquatica (assembly GCA_963693085.1). Lineage (NCBI taxonomy): Eukaryota > Viridiplantae > Streptophyta > Magnoliopsida > Alismatales > Alismataceae > Alisma > Alisma plantago-aquatica. The sequence goes on along the minus strand of OY856410.1, from coordinate 219,298,718 downwards.
CATGTTCTCTCTACAACTCATAGTTCAGAGAACACAACATCAAGAACTCCTCATCAATGTCATCCTCGGTATGCTTCCATAAGCATACTTTCAGCCATTGATGTGGTGGGATCGAGTTCATCTAGTTCTAGTATAACTAGGACTTAGAGCTTTCACTCTACAATTGAGAACACTTCTCAATGTCCTAACCAGTCGTGGAAAAATTCCCATTTAATTTGTTGGTCTCAAAGACCGATCGCAAATAAAGTGATTTGTTGATTAACCATTAACAAAAGGAAATATATGCAATTTTAGTCCAAAACTCTTTTTGACTTGTTTGATTGATTTTTGAAAAGTTGACGATAAAATTAGGCCTTTAATTAATTATCGCTCCCACTATTTTAGTTCAAATTGATATCACTCACCATCAATTTGGAAGATTGCAGCGTACAACCTTCTAGTGGGCAAGATCCATATTTCATCAAATCATGAGTCAGCTTTGGCTGATCGCCCACAATCTTGACTATTTAGGTAGGCCATCATGCCAATTGCATCATATGCAACTCTTGATGAATGAACATGTGCAACACCTTGCCATAAACATTCCTTGCCTCTGGGCTTAGACGCTCTAAGAATCACCAGTTAAGTCTAACCCAAAAGCCGACACGGTAAACATGCACCCTACTTTGGCAGAACCTACATGTCTACCCTTCACACTTCCACAAGATAGACGGTGCACCACGCTTTGGCGTAACCTATGCTTGGTCGATCGAGTTTTTCATGTGTGCCGCTAATGGAAGGCATTTAAGACTTAATATTTTAATGAGGGATTCGGTTTTATATACATATAAATATCCAATCACCACAATACATAGTACGTATCATATACGTGATATATCCCACAGAAAACATGCAAAATGATAAAAGTGATGATTATGGCCATCCTAATGTGATTCTGCGAGCCAAGAGGAATCACGATCATCTAGGTCTACATCACATGAAACATGTAAAAGATGATCTATGTGCTTTGCCTTTCTAGGTTTGATCAATTCATCACATGAATGATCGGCTCGCCGTCAGACTGGTCGGTTGGGTGCCACCAGCCCATCGGTTGGCTCCTCCAACCGATCGGTTTGCCTGGTCGTCGTGCATCACTTCATGGCCACCACCCACTCGTCTTGCTCCTCGAACCTGTCATCAACTGATCGGTTCACTCCTTGAACCGATCGTCTCGAACGTCAACCTATCGGTTCACGCCTTGAACCAATCGTCTCAGCTGTCGTCAGGATGTCCTCCGTTCTTTGACATAACATGAAATAAAATTCTATCCTATTTTACATTGTAAAAAGAGAAACCTCGAGTTACATTCGAGGGGAGCAAAGATAGGAAAGAAATCTCGAATTATTTCAAGTTACATCAGGAATAGGAGAAGGAAGATCGGTGTGCAGACCGAGATTCAAGCAACCACATACAACCATACATAGATAGGGTTTATTGGCCATAACCACGCTATACATCCACCACAAAACTCGTTTAAGGGTGGCGTGTATCGAGTGCATTAATAATACATATCATATATGTAAAATGGGATTTGTGGATTTAGGATTGGACGTTCATAAAGCCAATATTATTCACATTGTATGCAATAAATAAAGGCGACAAACCAAAATCGATCATATCGATAATCCTAAAGTATAGAGCAGTTGGCGTGGCTCTGATACCACTGTTGGGTTTGAGGGGAGACAGAGAAGGCAGCGGAAACAAAAATTTTCTCCTCCACAAACCCAGAACAAGGAAACACGTCAATGTCTATACAATAGGAAAGGATGGTTTGTGGAATCATACCTTGTCCCGAGGCTTGCTCGGCGACAATAACTCGCGGCTTGCGCAGTCTTCACCTCCGGTCTTGGATGATGTCTGTGCAGCTCCTGGTCACACCGGGACTGATGACTTCTGGTCTCACCGGGACTGTCGGGATTGACAGTTGTCCTCCAAGCAGAAGAAACCTCCCGCCTCTGAAGTAGTCCACACTGACCACCTGGAACTCCAATCTCCTTGTCCCACAAGGAATTGGAAGGAGTCGCACCCTCCTGTCAGTGTACTAGTCGCCAACACACTCTCCTGCCACCAGTTGCAACTGCAGTTGTCTTTCCCTTGTTGTGCCTCCCTTATCGGGTAGCACTTGCTCGGGCTCTCTCTCGGTTACCAAAACCAGAGAGAACGACAACTTCACAGAGCAATTGTTTGCACTGAGTTGTACTTTGAGAATCCCCCAATACCCCTATATATAGGAGGGTCATGGGACAGGGTTCTCTATCCCGGGCAATATGGGACTAAAGCAGGAGTAGAAGGGTTCGAGATTTTCCACAAAACAACCAACTCGCAACTTGAACCGATCGTTTCATTTCTAAAACGGTCAGTTGGGGACCTGAGCCGATCGGTTGACACCTCAACCGATCGGTTGGGACACCTCAACCGGTCGGTTCACTTCTGAACCGATCAGTTCGTGGCCCTGGTCAGTTCCCGATTGACTTTTTCTCTTTTGTTTCTAATTGGTATCAAATACCAATCCTTGTTCTAATCAAATTGGGCAAGTGAAACGAAAGGAAAATCCCCACCAATCCTACTTTCCCAACTTGCCCGGTTGCAATAGTTGAACCGATCATTTCAACACTTGAAGCGATCGTTCACCCTGTCCTTGAGCCGATCGACTCACCACCTGAGTCGATCGGTTCACCAAGATGAGCCGATCGGTTCATCACATGAGCCGATCGGTTGGGAGTGCAGATTGTGCAGAATCAGTCAATTGCAGTTTCAATCAATCTGATACTCTAATCAATCAGTCCAACACCTTGAACACTATGATTTTGAGCTATCAATTAATTGAGTGTTTAATTGAACTACTAAATTCCTTTGGTAATCAATCTAAACATTGTTTGTGGACAAAATTCCTCTTCCAGGTTAAATCGTATGTGTGTGACCCTGCATGTCCATTTCACGTTGGCAGTGAAAGTCCATAACACTTATGACTTCACAAGCAAAGAGCGGTGCCTAGTCACACATCAGTGCTACCCCAGTGAAAAAGAATGTTAGAGAACAACTTTCAATCCTACAATTCGTGAATGGTGTTACAGTGAATGTATAATTCCTTTGTCACTGATATCCCGAATGAACTCGAGGCATGGAACAGTCATCCTGTCAACGTTCATTCACTTTCTGGATCTCAGAGTAGATTGGAAGAGATATGTATGACATCAATATCACATACTGATTCACATATGCGTGCGTACGCCTATTTCAATCCTACTCATCAAGTGGCCTTGGATATCAAACTCCCTCAGGAAGGATAAATCCCATATCTATCACTCACGCCTCAAAAGCCCCATGTGTCAAAGCCACCCAATCATCACCTTTATAACAATCCATGTTTCAGGACTACGTTTGATGATGTCAAAGTGTGCCCAACGACATGTGTTGAGTGTGGTGATTTCAGGTCAAAGAATCACACTCACCACCATCACTGTGAGTACTGACAGTGACTACCATGTCATGGTACACTTGTTCTCTAACAAGTACCTATGTGTTTGGTTTGATATCTCTATATCATGACTAATGAGATTCTATCATCAACCAACACCACAATCTAGCCTTGTGTGTCATTGTTGTCTATCTACCTTCCATACTAACATTGGACTAGGGACACAACAAGAATGTACAAACTCTTAGCATCCGTATGATCTCATCGTTTAGGTCCTCAACCTGAAAGCATACGTCATTGAGTACTGTCATTCTCTAGACATTCAATCTGTTCTATCACTATCTCATATGACTGAACCAGAAATAATTGGAAGCTTGCCTTTGATGTTAATCAAATCAATCTTAATGTATCCCACCAATCATCCCATAATTGGCTCTCAGGGCATACATACCAATAGGTTTTTCCAAATAACTGACCTTATATGTCTACAAAAAACGCGGGCACAATTTAAGACCTCTCAGGTCGGTTTTCTTAAAAAATCAACCTTACAAGACCTCTGAGAAGCTTAAGATAGTACTTCTTGGTCGAGAATTTTCTCGACCAAAATACTCTCGGTCGATGTATTTCTTGATCGAGCAAACCTTGCTTTATAGGGTCAGTTTTTTAGAAATAACCTACCTTACAAGACCTTTGGAAAGCTTAAGACAATACTTTCTTGTTCGACAATTTTCTCGACCGAAATCTATTCAGTCGACAAATTTCTCAACCGAGCAAACCTTACTTTATAGGATCGGTTTTCTTAAAATAACCGACCTTATAGGAAATGGGATTAGAAATCCGACCAATTAAGTTTCCCACTGTGAAAATTTGCTCGAATTTGGCTTCGCGCCTCGATCTATAGGGTCAGTTTTTTCAAATAACCGACCTTGTATGTCTACAAAAGGCCCTGGTACCATTTCAGACCTCTTCAGCTTGTTTTCTTAAAAAATTGACCTTACAAGACCTCTGAGAAGCTAAAGACAATACTTCTTGGTCGAGAATTTTCTCGACCAAAATCCTCTCAGTCGACTTATTTCTCGACCGAACAAACCTTTCTTTATAGGGCCGTTTTTTTAGAAATAACCGACATTACAAGACCTATAGGAAGCTTAAGACAATACTTTCTTGGTCGACTCTTTTCTCGACCGAAATTTTCTCGGTTGACAAATTTCTGACCGAGCAAACCTTTCTTTATAGGGTCGGTTTGTTAGGAATAACTAACCTTAGAAGACCTCTAAGAATCTTAAGACGGTACTTTCTTGGTCGAAAATTTTGTTGTCTGAAATATTCTCAATCGACGTATTTCTCGACCAAGAAAGCCTCTGTTGCTTTATAGGGTTGGTTTTTTAATTTACCTGACCTTATAGGTTGTTTGGGCACCACTTAACCCTCTTGGGTCGGTTGTTCTAGAAAATCGACCTTGTAGGTTGTGCAGTTCGGGCACCAGTGGCCCTTTTGGTCGGTTTTTGACTCAAACCTGACCTCATAAGTCAGGCGGGTTACTAAGTAAATGAAAATAGCTAGCCTACACGCGATGCCTTTGTCTTTCTCTATGCCTCCTTCTTCTTTCCCCCTTCCTTCTCTTGCAGTGGTGGCCAAGAACCCTAGCCGCCATCATTCACCTTGTGCCGCCAATTCTAAGCATCATTCACCTTGTGTTGTTGTCTTCTCAATCGAGAACCTGCCACTGCCGATTCCTCCGCCGCTCTTGGGCTGTTGCCACTACGTTGCACCGGTCCGACGTGTGAGAGCGTTGTCGTTGTGCCTACGGAGAAGAAAGTACCTCACCACTGCTGTCAGACCTATGATGGAGAAGAAACCTTCACTGTCGGCACCCGAATGCTGAGGTAATGTGCTTTGCCTACGGAGAAGAACCTGCTTTGTCGCCTGCCTTTCTCAACTGACCTCACCAATTAATCATTAGCATGGCTTTCCAACATGTATTAGCTTCTTCACATATTAATAACATTCAGAAACATGCATCTCGATTGACATTATCATATTTAAGATCTTGACCAGTATGTTGTAAGTGATGTGTTTGTTTTTATTTTTCCTATCCATATATCCTAAATGTTCATACAAAATAAGTAAAATGTGGTACACCTAAAACAAATTTTCGAATACAAAAAAATTGACATATAGAATTGCTAGTGATGTGATACCACTAAAAATATGTTCTGTAACTTTTATTTGTAAGATTGATTTTGTTTAAAAATGTGTTTCCTACCATGCAACAACTGGTGTTTACAAAACCAATTTTGTTGTTTTGAATTTTGTAAATTATGTGTTGTCTTTGATGAATATATATATATATATATATATATATATATATATATATATATATATATATATATATATTTTACCCAAGGTGCATCGAGACGATGATGGGCCAAGATTAGTTTAGATGTATTCTAAGAGTATCTAAAGCTTCTCAGTCTTAGTTCCCAGACTGACACTTTAGGGTTTATAGATGAGATCATCGATGCATGATGTTTAACTTAATATATAAATATGAAAATAATACATTTATATATATTAACTTAGAAACACGTTCAAAATTTATTCATTAGGAATACATTTTGGATAGTCCCCAATCCGGGACTATTTTTGGATATTTAATCTCACTTAGGATGTAAGTGTATTTGTATGTTTAGTTTTGAAGAAAATTTTAGTAGGATTTCCTAATTTGTTCTCTGGGTACATATGTGAGTGGTTATTTGCCATTTACATCGGTGTACTTGGAGAACTTAGGGGAAATGTTGATGAAATTTTCTTCAAAACTAAACATACATTATATAGTTACTAGTGAGATTAGATATTCAAAAATGGGATAGGTGGTACACTTTAGGATAAACGTAATTAACTTCCTAGCAATAAAAACTTACAACTTATAGTATCAATATTAAATGCTTCTCTTTATAATTAATTTTAATGTGATCTAGAAAATGGATCGAAGTTTGATGTCTACCAAGAACCATTGCAGTCTAGAGTTTGCCAAAGGTCTTGATAAATTTATCATATTTGCTGAGGAACATAGAAAACTACCTACATATAGGTTCTATTGTCCATGTAGAAATTGTGGTAACAATTTGAAAGTTGATATTGTTGAGGAAATTAAAAATCATGTCATATGAAATGGGATCATACAAGGTTATAATGAATGGTATTGGCATGGAGAGAAATTTAATTATGGATCAGAAAATGTTGATACTAATAGTGGCATAGTAGATATATATAATGATGATAATGATGAACTGATTCCATTTGATATGGTTGATGAGATTCTACGTAGTTTTTGGGACAATTTCATTGATCCACCTTCTTTATTTGCAAACATTGTCCATGATGCTGAAAAACCATTATATAAGGGTTGTACTAAGTTCACGAGGTTGAGTGTTGTGATGCGATTATATACTCTTAAAACTCAAAATCAGTGGAGCGATAAGAGTTTCACTTCATTGTTATCTTTGTTAAAGGAAATTCTACCTGAAGGCAACGAGCTTCCAATTTCAACATATCAAGCAAAGGAAATAATGTGCCTAATGGGAATGGAGGCTAAGAAGATTCATGCATGTCCAAATGATTATGTGTTATTTTAGAAGGACTATAGTAATTTGATAAATTGTCCAAAATGTGGTGCGTCAAGGTACAAGACCACAAATTCAATTAAGGCTAAAAATGTCTCTCCTGCCAAGGGGATGTGGTATCTACCAATAATACCACGATTTCAACGCTTATTTGATAATACTGAAGATGCACAAAATTTGTCTTAGCATGGGGAGTTAAAGGCCAATGATAATGGCATCCTACAACACGCATCACATTCACCACAATGGAAGAAACTTGATTTATTATACCCTCAATTTGCTAAAGAACCAAGAAACTTAAGACTTGGACTCTGTACAAATGGAATGAATCCTTATGGTAGATTAAGTAGCCAACATAGCACTTGGCCTATTATGATTGTTATATACAATCTTCCTCCTTGATTGTGTATGAAAAATAAGTATGTCATGTTGTCAATATTGATATCAGGGCCTAAGCAACATGGAAATGACATTGATGTTTACCTTCAACCTCTAATTGATGACCTAATGAAACTATGGGAAGAAGGTGTTATGACATATGATGCTTCACATGAAGAGATCTTTAGTTTGTGTGCTATGTTGTTTTGCACGATTAATGACTTTCCAGCTTATGGAAATTTGTCTGGATATAGCATAAAAGGATACAAAGTATGTCCTATTTGTGAGGAAAATACTGATTCAATTCGACTGAAACATGGTGGTAAAATTATATATCTTAGTCATCGGAGATTTCTCCCACAAGTGCATCCTTATCGAAGGCAATGCAAAACCTTTAATGGGTCAACTGAGGAACAAAGTGCTCCTAAACATATACCAGGAAATGTTGTATACGACAGGGTGAAAGATATTGTTAATGAATTTAGAAAGAGTTCAAGTAGTCATACTCTCGCATGTGACAAATATCTATACAAGAAGAGGTCAATATTCTGGGATCTTCCTTATTGGAGATTCTTGTCAATTAGACACTGCAATGATGCCATGCATGTTGAAAAAATGGTTGTGATAGCATCATTGGTACGCTATTGAATATACTGAGAAAGACTAAAGACGACATCAAATATAGAAAAGATTTAGAATTAATGGGTATAAGAAAAGAATTATCAGTGGAGATCAGGGGTCGCCGCACATATTTACCACAAGCTTATTACACTTTTTCAAAGCAGGAGAATTGGACTTTCTGTGAGTGCTTGTATAATATTAAGGTTCCACAAAGATACTCTTCTAATATTTGTAGATTGGTATCAAAGAAGGACCTAAAGTTGATAGGTCTCAAATCTCACGATTGTCACACCTTAATGCAACAAATTTTACCTGTGGCTATTCGATCTATATTGTCGAAGCATGTAAGGTTTGCAATCATAAGACTATGTTTCTTCTTCAATGAAATATGCAACAAAGTGATACATCCTGGTACTCTCGATAAATTACAAAAAGATGTAATTGTTACCATGTGTCAGGTTGAAATGTGCTTTCCTCCTCCATTTTTTATGTCATGGTTCATCTTGTAGTACATATAACAAGGGAGGTGAAGATGTTCGGTCCAATTTTCTTACACTGGATGTATCTATTTGAACGCTACATGAGTGTTTATAAAGGTGATTGTAACACCCCATCCACACAAAAACACGATTAATGCTAACCAGCGGGTTACCGAAAATCACGGGAAATTAAAATTGATTTACATCATGCACCACAAGACGAAATATATAATATCTGAGCCAACACTTTTCATTTCATAACATCTTTTCAGGGTGCTATAACATAATTTCCCATCATCTCTTTACATGAAATAATTGTTTGTCATGCTACTTTACATCAGGATACATACAGAAAACCGTTCATCGATCATTATGCAAGAAACATCGAAAAGCTCTTCCCAAAGACCTGAGTGTATAGGGACGACACATAGGACTCTACTGCTAGATACTATCTAGCCCACTGGGTATGATACCTCTGTATATCATCCACAGCCACATTATCTTCATCTCGCCAGGCACGTCCACCTAAAAAGGGTTATTAACCAGCGGGGTGAGACACACAGTCCCAGCGAGAAACATAACCCTCTACCAACTTTGTAATGATCACAGATAACTGGTATAAGCAGATTATAGGAGAAACATACTGAGCAAAACTAACTTTATTAACCTTCTTACCAAACTATCAGGAGGCATATAACCAGGCATTCTGTATGGAACATAATTGACAAGATAAGCTTCATAACATCTTATCACAAGATATAAAGAACGTACATATAACTGTAAGATATAATTAGATCATCTACACAAGCAAGGCCTCAATCAATGTTCTGTGCTTTGCCTTAAGCAATATATTCTATACGGCTGGATTACGATTTATTATGCCCTGAGGAAGTGAGCCTTCCCTGCTCAAATCCAACCATTGGCTGTGAAGCCCAATCCGGTTCCATATAAGGTCTAAGGAGATCTAGACTCCATGACCTCACCTTCTCGTGGTCAATACATGAATCATCAAGCAAGACCACAATCTAATGTTTATAGGGACTCAGCCTCTGGGTCAGCTCCGCAAGCTACCCATATCTCTAGCTCACCTCATCATAGGTTCTAGTGCATACATATGAGCCATGAACGCATCATGCTCATCATCACATATCCTGAGCCATGGGTATGTTCACCATGCTCCATATATCCTGAGTCTGCAACCACAGTTGCAATCAACCCTCCTATTTTAGGCTAGGGGAAACCTAGCATATTCAACAATATGCACTCCAGGTAATCTCGTAAGATAAACCTATTTTACCATCACCAAATACTGACAATAATGGATCTATGGCCAGGGAAACTACATGGGAGATTCATCTGTAATTAGTTAATGCATTTTAAGTAGATTGTTGGGGTAATCAAGTTATATTGAACAGCCAAACATATATATATATATAATATGAACAACATTAAATGTCATTGTATTGATGTTATACTGCCTTTACTGTTTTCATTACCCTCAGCAATCATCATATCACCATGGGACATCCATCCCTCATACATCACACAATGCCACTACCTCTCAAGGCTTTCACATCATACATCATCATGGGATCTCAATCCCTCTGTCACATATTGCCACTACCCCTTAGGGCTTCAACATTATGCCTCAGCATTTTGGGAACATATCCCTCAACTAGGCACTTAGCCTTAATCAGGTCCTCAGACCTTTCACATTATACTTGTTGTTACATGTTATCTTTTCAACAGAGTTATCATCATTATTATTCAGTCATTGCACATTCATCAAGTGCTACATACAGCACATAATCATATAATCACCATAGCTCTTACCTAGCTATGAATTCAATAAACCTGCATAGTTAGCTTGCATAAAAAGAGATAACCGAATTACCAAGCATAGAACATATTGGGATTATCATGCTATCAGGAGTTCAGGTGTACAGAATTGGAACATCATCCATATTCATATATACATGAGATTCAAGGTTGTAAATGCAAGCAATGCAATTACATTATCATTACCAAACTGTGAACACCCATCATGCCCCATATCTCATGAGCATATCTTTGATTAACATATCATCAAGATTAAGGTTTATACATTGGTATATTCTTTCATCATTATGAACATATGTAGATTAAAGTCATGACTGGTGTATTCATCAATACACCACAGCTATCAAGTTAGGGATATCCAACCATATCCCGCATCTTTAACTATTAAGCACATCATCCCTAAGGATTATCTTAAGGATCATACACCATGACCCACCATCCAACCTTATCAAAGGTTCATCTATCATTACCCATAAATAGCCACTGCACAATGGTCCACAACCCATTTCATCTTGGCTCATCATACATTTATTATTAAACATGAGCACACGTCATGGCCCATACTTGTTGTCATATACATGTGTCACATTATCATGTGTAGTAACATCATGTCCTTCCAAACATATTGGGTTCACAACCTATCATCTTATCTCATTATTAACATAGGTGCAGGGTTCAAGGTGATTAAACCATATCACACGTATCATTGTTATTAATAGAGATGTGACCACATATATTAGCTATATGCATTTCGGGTCATCAGAACCCTCACCAAAACTCCCGCAACCCTCACTAGAGGTCTGGCGGGCAGCGCCATCCCTCACCAAAGGATGTGCCCGGCATAGCAATACCCTTACCAAAGGTATATCAGCTAGGGTTTCCAATCCTAAGGCGACTCACCACCATATTGGCCAACCACTGTACATCCTCTATCATGCATCAAGGTTCCATTAGCACTCATGGTGTCGGGTAGCCATCACCAAGGTATAACATGCAGCACTACCATGGCTATCAGCTAAGGGTCTAACGTGCACCAACATAGGGTTAGGGTTAGGTTTCACTATCGGCTAACCTTCAACATGAGCCATATCGACCAAAGGGGTGTCACTCAAGGCGCCCCTAACGTGCAACCATCTCAGCATCATCCAAGGGTTAACCCTATCAGACAGGGTACACATGATGCCCAAGAATGGTGTCGTGCATGGCCATGAAGCGGCATAACGGCCAGCATCTAGGGTTAGCATGGCGGACATCAAGCCATATAATCCAACACTTCATATAAGTCAAAGCTCAACTAAGACATGGTGGTATCGGCCAAAGCCATCCTGGGCACCATACCATATCGCCCAAGCTCATCTAATCAAGGATAATGGCCAAGGTTGTGCCGGGAACCAAGCTATCAAAGCCTATCGGACAATACCATGTCGGGCACTAAGCTAACTTCACATAATGGCCAAGATCATCTCAAGACAAGGGGGTGTATCAGGCATCCTCTATACATGGTGTATCGTCCAACCATCTCGACTAGGTGTATCGGGCAACCACCTCTACAAGGTGTATCGGGCAGGGCACTCAACATAGTGTATCGCCCATCCATCATCTCCATAAGGGATATCGGCCAAAGGATACAAGGATCAACCTAATGCCCAAGCAAGCATATCTACCAAGGATTCCACCTCAAGAACATATCATGCAACAAGGGTAGACAACTCATGTCGCCCAAAGCAACTATAACGCCCAAGCTAGGGTTGAGGCTCTATATCGGCCAAGATACAAGGATCAGGGTTGTGTCGGCCAACTACCAATTCACCTATCACCATGTCAGGAAGAAGGGCATAACAACCACAAGATCCATAAAGAGTTAACTTCTCATATCGTCTAAGACTTAACCCTAATGAGGGTGTCGGGAAACATACTCAAAATGTCACCAAGGAAACACATGCCGGCCAAGAGCCCATCCAAGGGTCTAGCAACCATGTCGTCCAAACCCTAACTCTAGGGTGGATAAGGGATATCAGGCACCAAGGTAAAACTATTACCAACTCATCATATCGCCCATACATCTATGTCATAGGCTCACCTTTCAAATCCAAAGGACAGAAAGGGGTGTTTCCATAACTATCAACCGAAGCATAAGTTATAGAACAAGGTACTGTATCGGGCAAGCAAGCCATATCAGGCAACCTAGTTGTATCGGCCAAAGACCCATATCGTGCAAGCCATCTTCAACCTCTATCCATCAAGTACAAGAAATACGACATATGGACAGTAGTAAAACATAACCATCTCTATCAAAATAGATCTCGTGCTCCACATGCATAAACATCATAAAGATGGATACCAATTTAAAGAACAAGATCAATATATGTGCATATGGAGAGTATACATAATAGAGATGGTTGAGAGTTATGTAACCCGCCTTAAGAGGATATCCATGAAAAGCACAAAGCTCCATGATCCAAGCACCAAGCAAACGTTCCCCTCCATGAGAGCCATCCATCTGAAGTTCAAAGCTTGCCTTCGGCTCCAACATGAATACCTCAAGAAACAAAGGAAGAAGAAGAATGTACCATGGTTATATGTAGCTTTAAGGAGAAGAAAGAGGGTAGATAACCACAACCAAACCTACTCATATCAAGGTACCATGATGGCTGAGAGGGTAGGGAGGTGATGAAAGAGAAAGCATAAGGAAAGGCTAGCAAGAAGCATGACTCACCAAGGTAAGATGTTGAACAAGGAGTTTCCATGGCCAAGGAGATCGCCCTCCTAAGATCCATGGGAGTCTTCCTTTAGCTCCCAAGCTCCCATGCTCGTCCCAAACAAGAAGGGGAAAGAAGGTGGCCGAAAGAGAGCACTTGGTCAAGGAGAAAGGGAGTTATATACACCAAGGAAGAGGGAGGTAGCAAGGGAGAGGTGTCATAACCACATAAACCAAGGTGCCACTTGCTCTAGCACTAAACACCACTTGTTGTCACCCTAGAAGCTCATGCATGGCCTGGTGATACACTCTAGAATGTGTATCATGCATCTGGGCAGCTTCCATGGCCAATACACCCCTTTTGGGCGACACACCTTCATGTCCTAGCCGATACACTACAAGACAAGATACGCATGTGACATATATATGCTATAAAGTCCATATGAAGATGTCATTCCTCGTTTATCAACCAAAAATGGTGCCCCATCATACATACTCATTCTAGATGATGTCACACATAAGCAAGAAGACTCTAGAGCTGATAAATTGCAAATTGACCCTCCATTTTGGGTATTTTGCAATTTATACCAAAACTAGCACACAAGGCACAAGCTTCAACCAACCAAGCTCAAACTTGGAACATAGGTCCTCCATAACGAGCCCTACCTCATAATTCTCTTTCTAATGATGATAGAGAACTAAAGGCATGTTGTACATGTGACATATTGCAATATAACCCCTTACTTTGGGTAAATTGCACTTTGGTCCAAAATAAGCAAATATTGCTCAAACAACATCCAAACGGGATCAAACTGGAAACATGAGCTTGTCACATGATACCAAAACATCTTAGAAGATTAGATTAAGGTTCTAAGCACCTTCCATAAGCAAAGAAAAGAGGGTTAGCCCAAAACCTGGGTCAGGGTCCTTATAAGTCATATACCCCTAACAAGGATTTCGTCCCCAAAATCCCAAGCGGAAGGAAGATGAGTGTTACTTGTGTGTCACATCATACAACTCCACAAAGCTCCTAAGTGTCACAGATCGTGACCATTATACTTGCTCTTCTTCCAGAGCTAACTCAAGGTTTCCTTGCACTGGTTACAACTCAACCCCTTTTTTTATCATCCTTCATCCGGTACATCCTTGTGATACTGGAACATCACATGCAACTTGTATTACTCATGTATCCATTCCTTTTACTGATATATCATATTACTCATTAATTTTTCACTACGCTACTCTGAACTCATAGGTTCTCTACTTAATCTTCATATAGCTAGTATCACTATCCTTCTTCCATATGCGTTCCAACTGTTCCTTCTCCTTACACAAAATATGTCTCTAATCCAAGGAAGATCTATCTCAGAAGAGATTATCAAAAGATACATACTCAACAAAACACATGCATGCATAAGACAAGGCTCATGAGGCACCTCATTATGCATCGCTTAAGGCTGAACACGAAAAGGAGTTAAACATCTTGGTTATCGACAACCATATCTCCTCAGTTTCAAGCCTGTCATGTGTTCATGTCAACTCCCAAGAGCACAATGAGTACCAACTCAGATGGTAATAGATATGCACTATCTCAACTGATCAAGATAGGATTCCCAAACCTAGTTCATCCATCTCTGACCGCTACACATCCCGCTTGGATCTTACATTACCTGAAACTTAGCTAGGAGTTGTCAAGGAATCAGGCTCAGCATGATAAACTTTCCCAAGATGACCTCACCGCACTTCCTTTTTCTTGGGTGCATACCTTCCGATGTTATGTTTATGCAGAGCATAAACCCCTAACAGATGGTAGTCATACTATAGACACTTAGCCAGGTCAAACCAAAGCCAACCTCTCCATCTGAGGCAACTTCACACCTTTCTAAGGATATCCATTCCCAGGGTTATAACGATCCTTGACATGTCACTGGGAAAGGGTTTCACCCGACTGTCACATCCAGGAAAAGAAAGGATACGGAGAAGAGTATACTTCATCCTGCACAACCAGGTCATCAACAAGGCACTCGACAATAGGCTATCTTACTTCTGACTATCAGGAAAGAAACATCTACCAAACGTACAATAAGCGCTCACAGGAGGGTACATCCTGAACTGGATCAACTAGAGTAGATAAGAGGCAAGAAGAAGACAAAGCAGAATGGAGTGACTCCATTCAAACTACCACCACACACTGGGCATACTACCGTTTCTGGTCAGCTCATGCCTCAAGATCTAACTGCTACATGTTGACATCTGTTTCCTGGTCAAACCATCTGGTCCTCACTTGCTTATCCTTATCATCGTTCCTCTGTGATGCTGATCTGCTGCCTCGAGGGTCACCACATAGATACAAACTCCAAAACAAGCTTCTAGCTTGTAGGTTCAAGGTCAAGGATGATTGATCAGGATGGTTCACCTTCATACCTCCATGATCTAGGCATCTTGATTCTCAACCCCTTCTCAGAAGGCATGCCAAGAGGATCCTTCCATCATCATCTATCACATACATCTCCATCTTGGAAACCAAAGTCCAAGATCAGCTGATACTTTTCGAAGTATCCAAATAGCGATCACTTCAAAGGCACACATATAAAGTGACACAAGGTCCACTTGACTGCCACTCCCTCGAAAGTAAGGGACGTAAAAGAAAAAATGCCTCCCATCAACCCATCAACATCTATGGTTTCATATCAAAGGGGAGGATATTATCACTTTCTTTGATCCTTACATGAGTTTCCAACCGTTTATATAGTGTTAAACCTTGTTCCATCTGGTTTTTATCTTGTATCTTCTTGGGTTCCTTGCACTCAGCATAGGAAACATCAAGACCATTACATGTTATTATTCTCTTTCTCTCGTTATGATTTCATCATGATTAGTTCCTGATTATATCAGATTTTTGTTTTCTTTGTGTGAAAAAGATCGTTACTCTTCACATATATTTTACTGGACATGGATCATCTCCCTTGTTTTCTCTTTCTTGTCATGGATCTACACTTTATACTTTCACATTTCTGCTTACGTTCATTGGTTGGTCTGAGATTATCTCAGGTTCCATCTTGTTTACTCATCACTTGTTCCTCTCTTACTTCTAACTTTATCCTTGCTTTCAGGTACTTTCTTCATCTTGTGTAAGTTCTATGCTTTAAATTATGTTGTTATCACAAGTTAATTTGTCTTTTATCATATATATCTCTTTTGATTACAATTTCAAGAACTTATCTCATCATATACTTATATAAATTTAGGTTTCATAGAACCATTACTTCCTCTTTTGATTATCAAGCATACATGTTTTAAAGAGTTATGGTGCATTCACTTACCTCTTTTATGACATGATTAAGATATTGACATTGTATTTCTGACTTGTTATGCTCTTTAGATTGCTCCAGAATGACTACTTGATCAGAGTAATCAACGAGGAAACAATCTAAGGCTCCACACTTACCTATGTCTTCAATATTTGAATACCTGGCCAGGGCATCCAAGTACTGAGATAAGGTAGTATGTACCATTCTTTATGTCACGGTCCAACCTTAAACAACATCCTAATCCTAGTCCTAGTGTCCCTGTAGACTCAGAGAACCTAGGGCTCTGATACCAAACACTGTAACACCCCATCCACACAAAAAAACGATTACATGCTAACCAGTAGATTACCGTAAATCATGGGAAATTAAAACCAATTTACATCATGCACCACAAGACGAAATATATAATATATGAGCCAACACTTTTCATTTCATAACATATTTTCAGGGTGCTATAACATAATTTCCCATCACCTCTTTACATGAAATAACTGTTTGTCATGCTGCTTTACATCGGGATACATACCGAAAACCGTTCATCGATCATTATGCAAGAAACATCAAAAATCTCTTCCCGAAGACATGAGTGTACAGGGACGACACATAGGACTCTACTGCTAGACACTATCTAGCCCACCGGGTATGATACCTCTGTATATCATCCGCAACCACATGATCTTCATCTCTCCAGACACGTCCACCTAAAAAGGGTTATTAACCAGCGGGGTGAGACACACAGTCCCAGCGAGAAACATAACCCTCTACCAACTTTGTAATGATCACAGATAACTGGTATAAGCAGATTATATGAGCAACATACTGATCAAAGCTAACTTTATTAACCTTCTTACCAAACTATCAGGAGGCGTATAACCAGGCATTTTGTATGGAACATAATTGACAATATAAGCTTTATAAGATCTTATCACAAGATATAAAGAATGTACATATAACTGCAAGATATAATTAGATCATCTACACAAGCAAGGCCTCAATCAATGTTATGTGTTTTGCCTTAAGCAATATATTCTATACGGCTGGATTACGATTTATTATGCCCTGATGAAGTGAGCCTTCCCTGCTCAAATCCAACCATTGGCTGTGGAGCCCAATCCAGTGCCATATAAGGTCTAAGGAGATCCGGACTCCATGACCTCACCTTCTTGTGGTCAGTACACGAATCATCAAGTAAGACCACAGTCCTATGCTTATAGGGCCTCAGCCTCTGGGTCAGCTCCGCAAGCTACCCATATCTCTAGCTCACCTCATCATTGGTGCTAGTGCATACATCTAAGCCATGAATGCATCATGCTCATCATCACATATCCTGAGCCATGGGTATGTTCACCATGCTCCATATATCCTGAGTCTACAACCACAGTTGCACTCAACCCTCCTATTTTAGGCTAGGGGAAACCTCAAATATTCAACAATATGCGCTCCAGGTAATCCCGCAAGATAAACCTGTTTTACCGTCTGATGCGATGATTTTGAGTCGCATTTATAGACCTTTTTGATATGTATTTTGTGCTTTTATTAGTCATTTTTATGGTTAATATTGCATAATTCACCTATTTTGGTCTGTGCCATCATTTTATGTCAAATCCCCTTAGTTTTATCATTTTAAGCATTAATCATCACTTTATTATAATTCGTGTGGATTTATTCGATCTTGTCTTGGAATTTCAGGAAAAACAAGTATCTGCTTCCGTCGATACCATCGACGGAAGTCGATACCATCGACAAGGCCACAGGTTGCCAGCCGAAAGGAGCAGCAAAGAGTCGATACCATCGACACGCAGGTCAATGGCATCGAGATCCCTTCAGGTTGCTGGCAAGGAAGAAGTCGATAGTATCGACACCCAAGTTGATACCATCGACGCATGGAGGCTACAGCGTCGCTAAATGACAAAACCGACGCTACAGAGAGGGCGATACCATCGACCCAAGTCGATGGCATCGAGATGGCCACAGGCACTCGGACAAAAAGACAAGAAGGCTGTCGCTACTACACTGGGTCGATACCATCGACTCGCGTCGATGGTATCGACGCCGTCAGATATGCGTTGGATTTAGAATGATTTCAATCGGACGGCTGGAGTTAATTAACGACCTAATTAGAGACTTATACCTAAGGACGGCCGCCCAGACGAGATGATCATCGAATTTGCCATTGCACAAGTGTCGAGGAGGGAGAAAAAGGAGAACGGAGGCTGGAAGTTCATACCTGTCGATACGGACGCTGCCAAAGAAGGATTTCACCACCGAGAGGCGGGAAAGCTCGTGTTCTACGCAAAGGATCAATCGGTTCTCTTCCGTTCATGGGTTTTCCCATTTAATTCACGTTTTTCATATGATTTCCCCTATTTCTACCATGTATTTGTGCGAGATGAACATGCGGGGCTAATCCCCTCCATCTTTAGGACCGGGAGTAGCCCGGGAATGCATTGTATGACAGTTTTATATTAATAACTCATATTTTCTCTCTTAAATCCGTGGTATAGTTTCATTTTCTCCATATATTGTTATGCTTGATCACCATAATAATAATCTAATGCCCTTAATCACTTCGACAGAAGGGTTAACGGATGAAAAGAGACGAAACCTACATTAATCGATAAATCCCTTGACAAAGGAGGTGTAAAATTAATGGTGGAAACTGAGAGATCGTTCGTAATGCACTTAGTTTAGGGAATAGATTACTAAGACGGTGGAATCAACCTAAACCTAAGTAGTGAATTGCACCACGACAGTGGGTAATTCTATTTTCAGGCCACTACCCGGATAGAGAGAGAAGATTGAGGAATTATATGAAACCTAATATAATGATAACCCGCGGTGAAACCGCAATCCTAAAGATACTCTTTTGAATTGATTAAATTAACATTTAATCGATTGGTTGCTTTTTTTTATTTTTACTTTCTTTTAATTTTGACAACAAACCCCAAATTGTTATTCGGCTTAGCTGATTGCAAATAGTTAGTAGGAGTCTCCAATAATTCAGCGTATCCCTGTGTTCGACTCGGGCCTCACAAAGGCTTGTACTACTCGACGCGTATACTTGCGTTTTAGCGCGTAGTAAAATACACGTCAAGTTTTTGGCGCCGTTGTCGGGGATACGGCGGAATTGTTGGCACTTTGAGTGCTACGAGCGGCCACTCTAGGCCACAAATTTCTTTTTAATTTTCATTCAAATTCAAATATTTTTACATTGCACTATAATTGTTATACTCATCTAAGCATAGTACTGAACTCGAATTTTCTTATTTCAGGTACTGTGTATGGTGCATACACGTAGTACAGACTACGACAATCGCACACCCGAGGTTCAATTTCCGGGACCTGAGGACGAGGAGCATTCTGAGCACGAGTACCAAAGAGAAATAGATTCTGAATCTGAGCAAGAGCAAGCAGAAGACATGGCCGAGCCACAGACCATATGGGAGAAGATCAAAGTTTCTTCTTCATCAGCTTCAAAGGGGCCTATAAAGAAAAAGGGGATCGACATACCGACGTATAAGATTAATCCAGCTCTTATTAATTTGATTAAGTCCAATGCTTTCCACGGGTTGAAAAATGAGGATCCCGTTGCGCACCTGAGTCAATTCGTGGAGAACTGCGATATGGTGAAAATTGACCGATTTCCGCAGACTGCACTCTATTTGAAGCTCTTTCCGATCTCGCTAGCGGGAATTGCACGAGAATGGCTACACAATCTAGACGATGAGTTCATGGATTCTTGGGACCATATGGTGGAGGTCTTCTTTGAGAGGTTCTTCCCTCCTGAGAAGACTAACGACATGATCAGAAAAATTCATAATTTCACTCAACAGGCTGGTGAGACATATTCGGAGACCTGGGAGAGATTTCAGGTCATGCTGAGGAGATGCCCACATCATGGGATGGATAAGGAAACACAAGTGAAAATCTTCTATTTTTCTCTCTCCGAGCACGATAGGAGTAACCTTGATTCTGCAGGATCTGGATTTTTTTTGAATAATACAGACACCAGATGCTGGGAGATATTAAAGAACATGGCTAGGAAACAGTCATGGGGTGACAGAGGTACTGTGGAGCAGGTCAGAGCTGCTGGCGAATCCAGAGTAGTTAAGGAGCTGAACGATAAGTTAGATCTTTTAGCCAAGAAGCTGCTATCTAAGGAAGATGCATCTGAGGATGAGGAAGCCCAAGTGAAATTCATGCAACAACAGGGTTACAGAAACAATGACTATGCATGGAGGAAGGATAAAAAGTTTTCATGGAAGGATCCGAATAATTTTCTGCAGGATCCGGATGCCAAGCCACAACCTAGAGCCGAGGATAAGAACATTGAATTACTGAGTCAAATGGTACAACAGAACCAGGAGATGATGGCCATGTTTGGTAAGCAATTGCAATCTCAAGGTGATATTCTAACCAAGTTTGGACAGACACTGCAAAGCCGTGGAGCACAAATGCGGGCATTAGAAACCACCGTGGCACAGATTTCTAGTGAAGTGGCGGCCATCAAGCACGCCAATCAACAGAAACCGGTCGAGAATGCAAACGTGGCCCAAGCACACCATCAGGTCAAGTATATTTCTGTGGTAAGCAATGAGGAGGAATCTCAGGTGCAAGAAGCTAAAGAAGAAAGAAAATTGACTTTTAATACGCATACGACACCGGCGATACCGTATCCACGCACTTACTATGGACTGCTGGGCGGAAACCCTTTCTTCATAAAATCACAGCGAGTTATGAATATTGTATCTCCATCTAGAGAAAAAGAACAATTGAAGGTTGTTTGTGCAAGTGTGGAGACATCGAATGCGAGAGAGGAACCACAACAAGCTGTTACAATTGACGATGTCTCGCCAAAGCCCACGTCAGAGGGAGTGATTGAAGCAAGCTTAGGGGAGTTGACCCCAAAAAGCTCATATGTGCCACCTCACAGGCGTACTGATGCAGCAGATGTTTCAAAACTGGACAATCCTAAGTCAAAGAAAGAGCATCGTCATTTTAGGAAATTCTTGGAAATATTCCAAAAACTCCACATCAATATTCCATTAGTGGAAATGATTGAGAAAGTGCCTGCCTATGGGAGGTTCATCAAGGAAATAATCAATAAGAAGAGGCAGATAAAAGACAGTGATATTTGTAGGATGAATGAGACGGTGAGCTCTATGATTCATGGGAGTTCACCAAAGAAGAGAAAAGACCCAGGAGGCTTCTACATTCCTTGCTCAATAGGTGATTGACATTTTCCTAAAGCGCAATGTGATTCCGGCGCCAACATAAATCTCATGCCTCTGGCGACATTTCATAAGCTTGGGTTAAAAGAGATAAAGAAGTCAGCCGCAACAATTGAATTAGCGGATGGGTCTATTGTGAGACCATATGGTGTGTGTGAAGATGTTCTCATCAAAGTGGACAGATTCGTATTCCCTGTGGATTTCGTTGTCATGGATATGCCACCACTTCAAAGCTGTGAAATTCTTCTAGGAAGACCGTTTCAAGCAACGACGGATGTCGTGACTGCCGTAGGGAGAGGTACATTGTCCTTGGGAATTGGAGGAGATCGAGTTGAATTCAAGTTACCACATGATTCTCTAAGCACAGTTCCCAAGGTGACAAGATGATGAGCTTCATACTGTCTAGCCTAAGACGTTAAATAAGGGCGCTTGTTGGGAGGCAACCCAACCATCGGTACATTAGGATAGTTTAATTATAATCATAGGTTGCTTTATTTTCATTCAATTTTTAGTGTAAAGAAGATACCTTGCTCCGTTTGTTCATTGTGCAGGCTGAGGCAGAGTCGATACCATCGACACACAAGTCGATGGTATCGACAAGGGTACAGGTTGACGACTGCAGATTTCATTCTGAGTCGATACCATCGACGGCCTTGTCGATGGTATCGACACACCTACAGGCAGGTCGCCCAACAACAGTCGATGGTATCGACACAGGCGTCGATACCATCGAGATCTCTGGAGAAGTTCAGATTGATTTGTCTCAGTCAACTCGATACCATCGACGGCCGCGTCGATGGTATCGACATCGTTACAAGTTGAAGTGCATGTGGCAGTGTCGCAATGAAGCCAAGTCGATACTATCGACACCTGTCGATGGTATCGACCATCCATGTCACCGATCCGCATAAAGAAATCGACGGCGATCGCGGGATCCACGTCATCGATCTGGGTGCAGCGTCAATACTATCGACCTATGTCGATGGTATCGACACGTCAGCAATCCGGATTTCAAAATCAAGCAATCGTCAGCCGTCGATACTTGCGAGGGGGTCGGATAGCATCGAGACGTGTCGATACCATCGACCCGCGTCGATGGTATCGACGGGTCAACAGTGGCGCCGACCAAGTCTATATAAGGAGAAGCAATACGTCATTTGACGTCACACCTTCAGAATGATCTCCTCCCTTGGCACCGAGCACTCCCCCGAGCTATCCAAGAGCGAAGAGCACCAGCACCGAGCGACGATCTTCCCCGAGCGGAGATTCATATCTCCATTCTTCTCCGAGCTCTCCTTCTAATCCTTGTCTCTTCGCCATCATGGTGCGTACCGCTGGAGCTTCTTCCTCGCGTGCTCATCTGGACGACATTCCCGAGTTTGTGCCACCACCGCCATCATCGGTGGCACGTCCTCGCCTTGTCCACCCTTCTGCGGAGGTGAAGAAGATCTTCGACGAAATCATGAAGCGTAAGATCGAGCCAACCCGGTATGTGGATCCGGAGATGCTCCGTGAGCTTGGCTTCAAGGCAAACTTGGACTACGTGCTCAAAGGACAAGCACACCAAACGGGCCGTGGCCACGACGAGCTGGAGTGCCATGAGGACGGTCAACCTTTCTTCGGCGAGTGGCCGACATATAAGGAACTAGTGGCAGAATTCATGGCGTCCCTCGACGTCAATGTCGTGCCCAACGAGATATCCACCAGCGACCGTGAGTGGGAGAAGGGTCGGGTGTCTTTTCGGCTCTACAACCACGACTACACCATCACCCTGGAGCAGTTCAATGACATCTTCAACTGGAACAGCTCAAGGTACGACTACAGGCGGCCAGATAACCGCACCGACTACGCCGCCATCTTCACCGAGTTGGTGATGGTTCCGCATGGGAGGTCGGTGAGCTACCACAATGCCGCGGTAGCCAACTTCGAGCACCCGTTTGCACGGGTCTTGCACAGGATGCTAAGCTCTACCATCTTTGCTCAAAGTGATCTTGCTTTGAGCAAATTCCAGGAGTCTGATCTTTTCTTCCTATACAAGCTCCTGACGAGACAAGAATGCAACTGGGGTGCATTATTTCTACACTGAGTGTTGGCAGTGAAGAGGAGCACGAGGAGAGCCCCGATTCATTTTGGCAGGCTAGTCACCAGGATAGCCCTTTATTTGGGCTTGAATCTCGATCAGCTGACTCCTCTTACTACGAGAAGCAAGGTCAACTTGCAACATCTTCACCGGGCCAACCTAATTCTTCTCTGAGATGGCGTGGCATTTGCACATTGCCACGTGAATCAAGTGTACCAGGAGTGCGCACTGCCGGATCCCGTCTTCAACATCGAGGGCGCACAGCATTTCAGATGGCCAATCATAGCCATCGACTCCGATGAAGAAGAAGGCGGCAATGATGGTGGCAACGACGACGAGGCGGCGGAAGAGGAGGAAGAGGCATTCACACCTCTTCGAGCACGCGTAGCACCCCGGAAGCGTCCTCGGATGCATCCAGGTGCTTCATCATCTTTTCCGCATCCGCCTCCACCGCCGCCGTTCTCGCAACAGAGCGAGGATGTTTATTCTATGCAGGGCATGTACAGCATGCTCCAAGACATTCAGCAGATGCAGCACAGCCACACCGCTGCATATGCCGGTATCCAAGACACCACCGACCGGCTTTTCGTAAACCAACAGGCGATATTCGAGAAAGAGCGCCTTCTTTTCGCCAATCAAGAAAGCATCCATGATCGGCTGCATAGGATGGAGCAGCAGCAGCAGCCATTCTACGACCACTACTGGAGTCAGGGTTATTTTGGTGGGTATCCACAGCCTCCACCAATGCCCCCGTATGAGTCGAACTTCCAAGGGCAGTTCACGTCTTGGGACCCCACTTCTCCGCAGCCACCTCCACCTCCACAAGAGTGATCGGGTATCTCTGTTCCACTCTTAAGTTTGTTTTTGACTATGAGGCCATAGTCAGATTCAAGCTTAGGGGGGTAGTTGGAACAACTCTATCTTTTCTTTTATAGTTTTTAGTTTTTAGCATTGTTATTTGTTTCTTGCATCTTTAGTTTTTGTAGGATCCACATGCTATCTAGTGTAACTGTGGATGTCGTAAAAGTTTGTCATCTTACTGTTAGTTCATGGGAATTTAAGGGAAAATTAAAAAATTTTGGTGTCTTTGGATAGCTTGCTTTGGTTGACCTTGGGGAACACATCCTACGAAAATGATTGATTATGTCAACTTTAAAACAAAATCTCACACCTGTACTCCTAATGATTCATGAAAAGTGGACAGTAATGGTTGTTTGAGCCTAACCTAACCAAATGGTAATGAGACCTTAATTGGATGTAAGAGAGAGAACCCTTTAAACTACTACACAGGTCAGTAAGGAGGGACACATGATATTTTTCTAAGGTTCAGTCATCTAGTCTTGTGATCGTTCCACTTCATTTTTTCATAATCCACCTAAGAATTGGAAGTAAAGTGCAGTTTCAATTCCTTTTGTGTGCATAGCATTTAGATAGGACTTGCATGGGTATTTTCCATATGTTTGCATAAAAAGAAGAAAAAAATATAGGAATTCATGCACATTACCTTTAGGTGCATGCCATGTAGTTGCACTCATGATTTTCATGCATAAAGTACATCATGTACCTCAATTTTTCCCCAATGGTGAATTAAACTGTTCCATACTTTCTAAATATTGAAAAAAAATTCTGAGCATGAAGAAAATAGCCCAATACACTTATCTTTAAGCAATTATGGATATGTGGGCTGAAGAAAAAAAAATTCTGAAAATCTGTAATATAAAAAAAAATATTAAAAAAAAAAGAATTTAGAAGAAAGTGAAATAAGAAGGAGAAAGGAACATGATATCACTCACATTTCAGGAAACTTGAGTACATGATGTAGTTAGACTAGATATCCATCTCATTTTGAGGTGGAAGGTTAGTGCACGCATCATTTTTACCCAATTTTAGGCATTAGGGCATTTCTAATGTGCATTGGCATCATTTAGGACATTTTTGTATTATGCATGTTGAAACTGTACAATACTTCCAAGTTCTTCCATGAGCCACCCATTTTCATCCACCCGTTGCTCGGATTGGTAGGCCATCGTGAAATTCTCCTCACTAATGATTATCAGGAGAACTGCTTCCATGTAGATGGTAGTTAGGGCGAGCAACGTAGTATAGGCGATCATAAGATGCACCAATGCTGAAATCGGCGAATTTTATTATGTTAACTGCCTTATGTGATAGTGTTCATCGGTTTGGAGGTTAATTTCTTTTATTGATGATTATTGTCGCCTTTAGGGTAATTACCGTTCTGTGGTTAGAGAAAGCCGGTTTGAGAACGTTCAGTGGGAGTCACATTGGATGTTGGGTTGGTGTGTTGTTTCTCAGTTGACATTTGCAATTCTATTCTAAGGATTAGTTGCTCGAGGGCGAGCAATGTTCAAGCTTAGGGGAGTTTGATGTGATGATTTTGAGTCGCATTTATAGACCTTTTTGATATGTATTTTGTGCTTTTATTAGTCATTTTTATGGTTAATATTGCATAATTCACCTATTTTGGTCTGTGCCATCATTTTATGTCAAATCCCCTTAGTTTTATCATTTTGAGCATTAATCATCACTTTATTATAATTCATGTGGATTTATTCGATCTTGTCTTGGAATTTCAGGAAAAACAAGTATCTGCTTCCGTCGATACCATCGAAAAGGCCACAGGTTGCCAGCCGAAAGGAGCAGCAAAGAGTCGATACCATCGACACGCAAGTTGATGGCATCGAGATCCCTTCAGGTTGCTAACGAGGAAGCGGTCGATAGTATCGACACCCAAGTCGATACCATCGACGCATGGAGGCTACAGCGTCGCTAAACGACAAAACCGACGCTATAGAGAGGTCAATACCATCGACCCAAGTCGATGGCATCGAGATGGCCACAGGCACTCAGACAAAAAGACAAGAAGGTTGTCGCTACTACACTGGGTTGATACCATCGACTCGCGTCGATGGTATCGACGTCGTCAGATATGCGTTGGATTTAGAATGATTTCAATCAGACGGCTGGAGTTAATTAACAACCTAATTAGGGACTTATACCTAAGGACGGCCGCCCAGATGAGATGATCATCGAATTTGCCATTGCACAAGTGACGAGGAGGGAGAAAAAGGAGAACGGAGGCCGGAAGTTCATACCTGTCGATCCGGACGTTGCCGAAGACGGATTTCACCACCGAGAGGCGGGAAAGCTCGTGTTCTACACAAAGGATCAACTGGTTCTCTTCCGTTCAGGGGTTTTCCCATTTAATTCACGTTTTTCATATGATTTCCCCTATTTCTACCATGTATTTGTGCGAGATGAACATGCGGGGCTAATCCCCTCCATCTTTAGGACCGGGAGTAGCCCGGGAATGCATTGTATGACAGTTTTATATTAATAACTCATATTTTCTCTCTTAAATCCGTGGTATAGTTTCATTTTCTCCATATATTGTTATGCTTGATCACCATAATAATAATCTAATGCCCTTAATCACTTCGACAGAAGGGTTAACGGATGAAAAGAGACGAAACCTACATTAATCGATAAATCCCTTGACAAAGGAGGTGTAAAATTAATGGTGGAAACTGAGAGATCGTTCGTAATGCACTTAGTTTAGGGAATAGATTACTACGACGGTGGAATCAACCTAAACCTAAGTAGTGAATTGCACCATGACAGTGGGTAATTTTGTTTTCAGGCCACTACCCAGATAGAGAGAGAAGATTGAGGAATTATATGAAACCTAATATAATGATAACCCACGGTGAAACCGCAATCCTAAAGATACTCTTTTGAATTGATTAAATTAACATTTAATCGATTGGTTGCTTTGTTTTATTTTTACTTTCTTTTAATTTTGACAACAAACCCCAAATTGTTATTCGGCTTAGCTGATCGCAAATAGTTAGTAGGAGTCTCCAATAATTCAGCGTATCCCTGTGTTCGACTCGGGCCTCACAAAGGCCTGTACTACTCGACGCGTATACTTGCGTTTTAGCTCGTAGTAAAATACACGTCACCATCACCAATACTGACGGTAATGGATCTATGGCCAGGGAAACTACATGAGAGATTCATCTATAATTAGTTAATGCATTTTAAGTAGATTGTTGGGGTAATCAAGTTATATTGAACAGCCAAATATATATATATATATATATATATATATATATTATGGACAACATTAAATGACATTGTATTGATGTTATACTGCCTTTGTTGTTCTCATTACCCTCAACAATCATCATATCACCATGGGACATCCATCCCTCATACATCACACAATGCCACTACCTCTCAAGGCTTTCACATCATACATCATCATGCGATCTCAATCCCTCTGTCACATATTTCCACTGCCCCTTAGGGCTTCAACATTATGCCTCAGCATTTTGGGAACGTATCCATCAACTAGGCACTCATCCTTAAAGAGGTCCTCAGACCTTTCACATTATACTTACTGTTACATGTTATCTTTTTAGCAGAGTTATCATCATTATTATTCAGTCATTTTACATTCATCAAGTGCTACATAAAGCACATAATCATATAATCACCATAGCTCTTACCTGGCTATGAATTCAATATACTTGCATAGTTAGCTTGCATAAAAAGAGATAACAAGATTACCAAGCATAGAACATATTGGGATTATCATGCTATCAGGAGTTTAGGTGTACAAAATTGGAACATCATCCATATTCATATATACATGAGATTCAAGGCTATAAATGCAAACAATGCAATTACATTATCATTACCAAACTGTGAACACCCATCATGCCCCATATCTCCTGAGCATATCTTTGATTATCATATCATCAAGATTAAGGTTTATACATTGGTATATTCTTTCATCATTATGAACATATGTAGATTAAAGTCATGACTGGTGTATTCATCAATACACCACATCTATCAAGTCAGGGATATCCCACCATATCCAACATCTTGAACTATTAAGCATATCATCCCTAAGGATTATCTTAAGGATCATACACCATGACCCACCATCCAACCTTATCAAAGGTTCATCTATCATTACCCATAAATAACCACTGCACAATGGTCCACAACCCATTTCATCTTGGCTCATCATACATTTATTATTAAACATGAGCACACGTCATGGCCCATACTTGTGGTCATATACATGTGTCACATTATCATGTGTAGTAACATCATGTCCTTCCAAACATACCGGGTTCACAACCTATCATCTTATCTCATTATTAACATAGGTGCATGGTTCAAGGTGATTAAACCATATCACATGTATCATTGTTATTAACAGAGATGGGACCACATATATTAGCTATATGCATTTTGGGTCATCAGAACCCTCACCAAAGCTCTCGCAACCCTCACTGGAGGTCTGGAGGGCAGTGCCATCCCTCACCAAAGGATGTGCCTGCTATAACAAAACCCTTACCAAAGGTATATCGGCTAGGGTTTCCAACCCTAAGGCAACTCACCACCATATTGGCCAACCACTGCACATCCTCTATCATGCATCAAGGTTCCATTAGCACTCATGGTGTTGAGCAGCCATCACCAAGGTATAACGTGCATCACTACCATGGCTATCAACTAAGGGTCTAACGTGCACCAAGCTAGGGTTAGGGTTAGGTTTCACTATCGGCTAACCTTCAACATGAGCCATATCAACCAAAGGGGTGTCACTCAAGGCTCCCCTAATGTGAAACCATCTCAGCATCATCCAAGGGTTAACCCTATCATCCAGGGTACCCAGGATGCCCAAGAATGGAGTCGTGCATGGCCATGAAGCAGCATAACAGCCAGCATCTAGGGTTAGCATGTCAGGCATCAAGCCATATTGTCCAACACTTCATATAAGTCAAAGCTCAACTAAGACACGGTGGTATCAGCCAAAGCCATCATGGGCACCATACCATATCGCCTAAGCTCATTAATCAAGGATAACGACCAAGGTTGTGTCGGGAACCGAGCTATCAAAGCCTATCGGCCAATACCATGTAGGGCACTAAGCTAACTTCACATAACGGCCAAGATCATCTCAAGACAAGGGGCTGTATCAGGCATCCTCTATACATGGTGTATCATCCAACCATCTCGACTAGGTGTATTGGGAAATGACCTCTACAAGGTGTATCAGGTAGGGCACTCAACATAGTGCATCGCCCATCCATCATCTTCACAAGGGATATCAGCCAAAGGATACAAGGATCAACTTAATGCCCAAGCAAACATATCTACCAAGGATTCCACCTCAAGAACATATCATGCAACAAGGGTAAACAACTCATGTCACCCAAAGCAACTCTAACGCCCAAGCTAGGGTTGAGGCTCTATATCGGCCAAGATACAAGGATCAGGGTTGTGTTATCCAACTACCAATTCACCTATCACCATGTCAGGTAGAAGGGCATAATGAACACAAGATCCATAAAGAGTTAACTTCTCATATCGTCCAAGACTTAACCCTAATGCGGGTGTCGGGCAACATACTCAAAATGTCACCAAGGAAACACATGTCGGCCAAGAGCCCATCCAAGGGTCTAGCAACCATGTCGTCCAAACCTTAACTCTAGGGTGGATAAGGGATATCGGGCACCAAGGTAAAACTATTACCAACTCATCATATCGCACATACATCTAGGTCATAGGCTCACCTTTCAAATCCAAAGGAGAGAAAGGGGTGTTGCCATAACTATCAACAAAAGCATAATCTATAGAACAAGGTAATGTATCGGGCAAGCAAGCCATATCGGGCAACCTAGTTGTATCGGCCAAAGACCCATATCGTGCAAGCCATCCTCAACCTCTATCCATATAGTACAATAAATACAACATATGGACAATAGTAAAACGTAACCATCTCTATCAAAACAGATCTCATGCTCCACATGCATAAACATCATAAAGATGGATACCAATTTAAAGAATAAGATCAATATATGTGCATATGGAGAGTATACATAATAGAGATGGTTGAGAGTTATGTAACCCGCCTTAAGAGGATCTCCATGAAAGGCACAAAGCTCCATGATCCAAGCACCAAGCAAATGTTCCCCTCCATGAGAGCCATCCATCCGAATCTCAAAGCTTGCCTTCGGCTCCAACATCAACACCTCAAGAAAGAAAGGAAGAAGAAGAAGGTATCATGGTTATATGTAGCTTCAAGAAGAAGAAAGAGCGGATATAACCACAGCCAAACCTACTCATATCAAGGGCCCATCCATGGCTGAGAGGGTAGGGAGGTGATGAAGGAGAAAGCATAAGGAAAGGCTAGCAAGAAGCATGACTCACCAAGGTAAGATCTTGAACAAACTAATTTTTAGGCACCTGGCTAGCAACTTCAATCAATCGCTCGTAGATATCGAATCGACTTATCTTTTTAGTTGGTAAATTCTCATTCCACCCAATCAACTAAGAACCTTTAGACAGCTGTCTAGGATACCAGTCTAGTATTGTTCTTGTTGATTACCTAAATATTTTAGTAATTAATTTGACTTGGAATATTTCTAATCATGTCAATAATTATACTCCTACTCCAATGCATCCTATGCACCTAACCCTATATGCTCCAAATTTGTTGGTTATGATATCCATAATCAAATTATGACTTCACAAGCAATAATTGGTATCTACTAAGACTTCATTTCCATCCAAGTAATTTGAGAAGTTGGAGAAGAACTTTGAACAAGTATTGTGACTAGTGTTATAGTAATTCTATAATTCCTTTATCTCTTCTATCTAGATCGAATTTGAGGTATGAAAATATCATCCTCTTAATATTCAATCTTTGTTCTATGATCTAGAGTAGACTATTTGAGATACAAGTGAGCTCAATAGAATATACAGTCTCATAGGAGCATGGGAATGCATTTCATATTCTCACTCATCAATTAGACATGATATCACTCCAATGAGAGGGAAAAATCCCATCTATGTCACTCACAATAGTCCACATGTGCAACACTGCATCTAATGTTGATTTATATATAAACATACTTATTTAGCTTAATTGGATGCTTAGCTTTGAAATTTAAATATAGCTTAAAACCATTTCAAAAGACTATTTTTAAAATTTAGGCATATTCTGACTTTGGTTACTCAAGTAATGTAATTTTATGCACTTATAGATGTATGTGCAATTTATCCATTTCTAGGGATCCAACTCAAACACATGCATAATTGATTACTTTGTGTTACTAAATTTTTTTTGCAAAATTCCATTTCATTTGGATTCTTTTGAACTTTGTTACATAGGGTACTATTCCCCTATAATATAGATTTATCTGGTAATAATGCCATATGTATTGGTCAACAAATGGATTAATAGACCCCTTGACTGATAAAATCTACTTTTCATCAAAGTTTATTTTACCTAAAATCTTGGTCAAGGAGAGTTTAGTTCCCATGTAGTAGAACCTCTTTTCGGGTGTAGATCAACAAAATGATGATAATGAGGGCATCTATATTCAATCTATTGAACAGACCATCAGTCCAAAAAGAATAGTATACTAGTAGAAGTTTGCATTACAAACTCTTGCCTAATGCAATGATGGTTAGAGGGTCAATCGATACTCAATCTTTTGAATAGACCGTCGGTCTAACAAGACTAGTATACCAGCATAAGTTTGCATTGCAAACTCTTGCCTAATACAATGATGGTATTGTCTTCTTATGAATATGAACTACACCAACATCTAGTAGTGTCGTTACTTTTCTCTAGTGGATAGATCTTGAATAGGAGAGAGTCAATCATTTAGCAACATATTAATATCATAGAGTTGTAGAGTGAGGATCAAAGGATTTGAGAGGGGTCATCAAACCAGTAATAGATTCCATGCAAGCAGTCGAGACCTTATACTCCAGATCCTGACAGATGTTTGAGGATGGTTGGTTTGAAAGATAATAGAATCGGAATTCTTTTAGGGGGAGATCGATAAGATTAGGATTCTATTTATTCTTTTAAGAGTTAATGAGTGGGTACTTTTTTCCTTGAGTTCGATGAATTTTCAATAGGTTGATGAGTTTTTTACATATCATGACTCATGAACATGTTGATCAACAAACAATAGACCCCAATGAACAACCCTCTTATAGACCAAAAAAGCTTTTCCTATGAAAGTTGGGCATGATCCTACGGGTTTCAAGTTGCCAAATGGCTTCTTTGCCCACTTTGGACGACAAAGACTTGAACCCAGATCCTTCAAATACCACCCACCATAGAATGTTTTACTATGAAATCTAATCTTATCATTGTTATCTCTAAGGTTATAGAAACACTAAGAGAAATTTAGAGAGAGTGAGAGAAGGTGACTAATAGCTCGAGGACATCCTCAAACACTCACTTTGATTCCATGGACATGAGATCAAAGAATAAATTCATATTGTATGAGCAATAGCATCAAAGACACATCATTTGAGGAGATGGTCTCCTTCACATAAATTCATGTTCCATCACATAAGGTCATGTTCTATCACATAAAGGAATATTCCATAACAAGGATATCACATAACCGTTCTTACCCCAATCCCAATCCCACTACCTAGACGTACCTAGATGGTGGTAAAGCAACTGAAGTGCCCAATTCTGAGTAGCCCAAAAGGATCTCACACACTGTCATATACAATAAGAAATAATAACTCATAAAACAAGAGGTTTACGGAACTAACCAACCCAGATATGAGATTTTATAGATTTTGTCAATATCATTAGAGTTTGTCATGAGAAGAAGTGATCTATCTAATTCTTCATAAAGATCCATCTATTTTCCTAAAATCAAGTAAACTGAGATGCAATCAATGCAAATGCATCAGTACACTTTAAAATGAACAAAAATTGAACAATTGAAAACATTTATAGCAAAATATAGTACTTGGCATGACTTATTTTAAAAAATTGGCAACAAATGATTTTCCAAACAAACATTTATCCGACAAGATTTTATTATAAGTTCCCATTATGCTGATATCGAGAAGCATGTTTATATATTTATGTGGCTCCATCACCCCAATGAGATGGGGGAGGTCACATGGATCCTCTCCATATGAGGTAGGAGGTCAATTGACATGTACAAGTTTGAGATCATTTGACATGTACAAGTTTCATCCTCCGAATGAGGAGGTCGCTTGTACTCAATTTCAACAAGTATTACTAGCAGTCATAATGGGAAATATCAATTATGTTTTCAAGTTTACTGCAAACTATAATATAGAAAATCAAAAGACTAAAGTAGGGAACAGTAGCTCAAACAAATACATAGCCAATATTTTCAACGAGGTACATACAAGTATCATTCAATACCACTAGTCTGTTCAAGGAGGAATTAATATAAAAGTGTACCTTTCACTGAAGATTAGAGTACAGATTCTAAGAAATAATAGATCAACCCCTTGAGTCCGATCCTAGATCAACAAGATTGGATCAATGGTTAAGATCATGATATTTAAAAGATCATGTTTTAATATTCAATATTAGGGTTACTCATTCCTATTTAACCTTGGGGTTAGGTCATTCATTTATGATCAATAAATCTCAAGATGTCTAACATATATTCAAGTGTCAAGTATATTCTCGAGTATGAATGACCTACCTTGGTACTTTAGGAACATATGTGTTAACCCTAATTTTATGATTATTATTCAAGTCATTATCAAGTTTCTAGATCATCATTAAGGGATAAATTCAATAGTCATGATCAGGGTTTTCACAAGATTTAGCACAATCATGATATCAATATCACAATTCTAGGGTTAGAACCCATCATCAAGCTTAATCATCATATTAAGATGTTATCATCAAGATTAACCATTTTTAAGGTACATTATTCATATTCAAGAGTAGATAATCCAACAAGGTTATATCTAGATATGTGTTTCAAGATAATCATCAAAGCCAAATATTAGGGTTTCTAAACTTTAATCATGATTAATATGTCATTTGAAA
Source organism: Alisma plantago-aquatica (assembly GCA_963693085.1). NCBI lineage: Eukaryota > Viridiplantae > Streptophyta > Magnoliopsida > Alismatales > Alismataceae > Alisma > Alisma plantago-aquatica. The sequence continues at coordinate 219,264,095 of OY856410.1, read as the reverse complement.
AATTATATAAGAAAGAGATCAAAGGATAGGAATATCAGTGAAATACATAAATAATTGGGCTTCATTAGTTTTTTTAATCAATTCCTTGTGTTTTTTTGATCAAAATGGACTATTTATTCATTATTTTGGAGGTAGGAAACAAAAGATAGGGTTTTTGCAAGATCTGTACATTTATTGGATTTTCTCAACAGAGAGGAGGTTAAATACATTAAATAGGAAAAAAGGTCCTTCATTCAATTGCACAGTTGGACGGTTTAGATTGAGCCACGTAGGTGGTGTGGACCTCTGGTTCAATGAATTATCCGCTCGGTCTGATTCCTAATTTGTTGAGTGGATTCGTGGTTTGCTGAAATTGTATATGGTTTATTTTTCTTAGACCGTTAGTTTGGGATCCCTTTCCCATTCATTTAATTCTTCTCATGAGCTCAGAAAAATGAGGCAGAGGACCTCTCTGGCCTAAGGAGATCTTAGGAGCAGGAGGGGCCTACAAAGATAGAGGAGATGTCGCCCGAGTCTGATGAGACCTCATGAATTGGATGAGTGTCGTAGATAGTGGGTTTGTGGCGCGAGGGCAAGATGCCTAAAACAAGTCAGGTGGTGGCACTGCACAAATATCAGAAGAAGGGGAATGAAATTAGGGTGCTAGAGGCCCAAGGAGTAAGCAAAGGCAAGCTCGCTAGCAAGGTGTGGTGGTGGCGAGTAAGGGCGGAGCCAGGGGCAAGCGGGGGTCGCCCCCCCCCCCAAAAAAAAGCAAGTATTGTTATGTATGTACATGTATATATGTATATTGGTATTAATATATATATTATCTAGTAGTATTTCAAGCAAATAAGTGTCTATAGCCTATTGGACTGGCACTTGCATTGTAGAGCCATTCTAATCAAGCCCTCAAGTTCAAATCCCGCCAATGACATTTTTGTCAATTTGTTGCAAATAACTGTTGATATCGTATCAACTATATATTAAGTCATATATATATGAAAGCACAAACTTCTAGGTAGCATATTGGATTGGAAAAGACTGCATTGTGTGTGTCATATTTGGTGGCTACTAGTTCCAATCCCAACAAAAAAAATTCATCACATTTTTGGCATATCTACTGCCCCCCCCCCCCAACTATAACGTTCTGGCTCCGCCCCTGGTGGCGAGTGTTGGGGGTCCTTTTATAGTGTGGAGGTTAGGATTAGAACAAGATTGGTCCTTGGTTGAAAACCAAGGTCGCCAGATTGAGAAGGAGAATTGTGTTGGTATGTATGCCCTAAGAGCCAATCATGGGATGATTGGTGAGATACATTAAGATTGATTTGATAAACATCAAAGGCAAGCTTCCAATTCTTTCTGGTTCAGTCATATGAGATAATGATACAACAAATTGAATGTCTAGAGAATGATAGTACTCAATGATGTATGCTTTCAGGTTGAGGACCTGAACGATGAGATCATACGGATGCTAAGAGTTTGTACATTCTTATTATGTCCCTAGTCGTATGTCATTATGGAAGGTAGATAGACAAAAATGACACACAAGACTAGATTGTGGTGTTGGTTGATGACATAATCTCATTAGTCGTGATATGGAGATATCAAACCAAACACATAAGTACTTGTTAGAGAATAAGTGTACCAGACAGACCCACCGTGAGTTTGACACATGGAACCATGACATTGTAGTCACAGTCAGTTCTCACAGTGATGGTGGTGAATGTGATTCTTTGACCTGAAATCACTATACTCAACACATGTCGTTGGGTACACTTTGACATCATTAAACGTAGTCCTGAAACTTGGGTTGTTATAAAGGTGATGATTGAGTGGCTTTGACACTTGGGGCTTTTGAGGGGTGAGTGATAGATATGGAATTTGTCCCTCCTGAGGGAGTTTGATATCCATGGCCACTTGATGAGTAGGATTGAGATAGACGTGCGCACGCATGTGTGAATTAGTATGTGATATTGATGTCATACATATCTCCTCCAGTCTACTCTGAGATCAAGAAAGTGAATGAACGTTGAAATGATGACTGTTCCATGCCTTGAGTTCATTCGGGATATCCGAGACAAAGGAATTATACATTCAATGTAACACCATTCACAGATTATAGGATTGAAAGTTGTTCTCCAACTTTCCTTTTCACTTGGGTAGCACTGATGTGCGACTAGGCACCGCTCCTTCCTTGTGAAGTCATAAGTGTTATGGACTTTCACTACCAATGTGAAATGGGCCTACAGGGTCACATACATAGGATTTAACCTGGAAGAGGAGTTTATACACAAATGATGTTTAGATTGATTGCTAAAGGAGTTTAGTAGTTCAATTAAACACGCAATTAATTGATAGCTCAGTATCATAGTGTTCAAGGTGTTGGATCGATTGATTAGAATATCAGATTGATTGAAACTGCAATTGACTGATTCTGCACAGTCTACACTCCCAACCGATCGGCTCATGTGATGAACTGATCGGCTCAGGTTGGTGAACCGATCGGCTCATGTGATGAACCGATCGGCTGGAGACAGGTTGAACCGACCGGTTCAAGGGTTGAACTGATCGGCTCAACTGGTCCAACCGAGCGAGTTGGGAAAGTCAGGTTGTCAAGAAATTTCTCTTCATTTCACTTGTCCAATTTGATTGGAACAAGGATTGGTATTTGGATCAATTTGAAACAAAAAGAGGAAAAGTCAATCGGGAACTGACCAGGGCAGTGAACCGACTGGTTCAAAAATGAACTGATCGGCTCAGGTGCCCCAACCGACCGGTTCAGGTGTGAACCGATTGGCTCAGGTCCCCAATGGATCGGTTCATGCTTGAAATGATCGATTCAGCTAGCGTAGTTGGTTGTTTTGTGGAAAATCTTGAACCCTTCTACTCCTTCTTAGTCCCGCATTGCCCGGGGCAGAGAACCCTGACCCTGACCCATCCTATATATAGAGGGGTATTGGGGGCTTCTCAAGTACAACTCAGAACACCAGTTGCTCTGCAAAGTTGTCGTTCTCTATGGTTGTGGTAACCACGAGAGCCCGAGCAAATGCTACCCGACAAGGGAGGCATGGCGAGGGAAAGGCAACTGCAGAAAGGCAACTAGTTGCAGAAGAGTGTGTCGGTGACTAGTACGTCGAAATGAGGGTACGACTCCTTCGAGTGCCTTGTGCAACAAGGTGATCAGAGTTCCAGGTGGTCTGTGTGGACTACTACAGAGGCAGGAGAATTCTGCCTCTAGGAGGACAGTTGTCAATCCTGACAGTCCCGGTGACCAAGAGCTGCATAGACACCGTCCAAGATCGGAGGTGAAGACCGCGCAAGCCACGAGGTTATGTCGCCGAGCAAGCCTCGGGACAAGGTATGCCTCTACAAACTATCCTTCCTATTGTATAGACGTTGACGTGATTCCTTTATTCAGGGTTTGGGAGAAGAAGAAAAAATTGTTTCTGCTGCCTTCTCTATTTCCCCTAAAACCCAACAGTGGTATTAGAGCCACGTCAACTGCTTTTTACTTTAGGATTATCGATGTGATCAATTTTGGTTTGTCGCCTTTATTTATTGCAACGATGTGAATAAAATTGGCTTTATGCATATCCAATCCTAAATCCAAAAATCCCAATATACATATATGATATGTAATATGAATGCACTCTATACGCGTCGCCCTTAAATGAGTTTTTTGGTGGAGGTATAGTGTAGTTATGGCCAATAAACCCTATGTATGTGTATGGTTGAATGTGGTTTGTTACATCTCGGTCTGCGCACCGATTCCTTACCTCCTTTTCTTGATGTATCTCGAGATAATTTGAGATTTCTTTCCTACCTTTGCTCCCCCCGAATGTAACTCGGGGTTTTTCAATTCAAATGTAAATAGGATAGAACTTTTATTTCTTGTTATGTCAAAGAACGGCAGACAACCTGACGATGACTGAGATGATCAGTTCAAGGTGTGAACTGATCGGTTGGCGTTCTAGACGAACGGTTCGTGGAGCGAGATGAGAGGGTGGCGACCATAAGGAGATGTACGATGACCAGACGAACCGATCAGTTGGAGGAGCCAATTGATCAGCTGGTGGCACCCAACCGGTCGGCCTGATGGTGAGCTGATCAATCATGGAGATGAGTTGATCAAACCCAGTAAAGGCTAAGCACAAAGTTCATCTTATACAGGTTGCATGTGATGTAGACCTAGATGACAGTGATTCCTCTTGACTTGAGGAATCACATTAGGATGGCCATAATCATTGTTTTTATCGTTTCACATGTTTTCTGTGGGATATAGCATGTATATGATACATACTATGTATTGTGGTGATTGGATATGTATATGTACCTATAAAAATCAAATCCCTCATTAAATATTAAAGTTTTAGATGCCTTCTAAATGTGACACATATGAAAAGCTTGATTGGCCAAGTGTGGGCAGGCCTTAGCGTGGTACACCATCTATCTCGTAGAAGCGTGAAGGATGGATATGTGGGTCTGCCCTAGCAGGGTGCATATTCATCTTGTTGGCTTTGAGTCATACGTAACAAGGTGACCTAGATAGGATCTAGCACCTTGAGGCATGGAGGTGATCATGGTAAGGAGTTGCACATGACATTTTTCAAGAGTTGCATATGATGCAATTGGCAAAAGTTGCCTACCTGGAAGATCTAAGTTGTGGGTGACAGCCCTAGCTGGTCCATGACTCAGAGGATTTCAGGATCTTGCCCACTAAAAGATTGTACGCTACAATCTTTCAAATTGATGGTGAGGGCTATCAATTTGAACAAAAATAGTGGGAGCGATAATTAATTAAAGTCCTAATTATATCATAAAACTTTTTCAAATTAATCAAGTAAAAAAGGAGTTTTTGGACTAAATTACATATATTTCCTTTTGTACAATAAATGGTTAATCAACAATAATCACTTTATTTGCGATCGGTCCTTAAGATGGACAAATTTAATGGGAATAATTCCACGACTGGTTAGGACGTTGAGAAGTGTTCTCAATCAAAGAGCAAAAGCTCTAAGTCCTGGTTATACCAGAACCAGATGAACACGATCCCACCACACCAATGGCTTAAAGGATGCTTATAGAAGCATACCGAAGATGCCATTGATGTGGAGTGATTAATGTTGTGCTCTCTAAACTATGAGTTGCAGAGACAACATGTGACATATGATGTCTCCAAGACATTGTCCTAGTATGTCATGACAGAAGGAAATCCAGTAAGGTATTCACACACTCAATGTGATTGGGTGTGTGGAAAAACCTGACTAAGAAGGATTTCCTCTAAGCCAAGAGTTGGCTATTGGTATGATATTGCAAATGTTGCGAGAATCATACAGTTCATGATGAACTATGACATGAACAACTTTCACAAGAGTTGACAAAGTTGTTGGACATGTTGAGGATAGTAGAGGCACAAATGAAGAAGGACAAGCCTAAGTATGTGATGCTGATCAATAGAAAGAAAGGCAGGTGCAAGGGAAAGGGTAAGGGTAAGGGCAAAGCTAAGAAGGGTTCTGATGCTAGCCAATAGCCCAAGTCGTCTTTAACCTCAAGGCACATGGGAGGGTGAATGAGGGAATTTCCCTCTATATCTGAAAGAACAAAAGAAGATGAAAGGAGGGGATAGAGATCTCCTTCATAGGTATCATGAAACAAACACTTCTTTATCTGAGGTATATGATACCAAGATATGGATCTGTTATATATGATATGCAAGATCCACAAAGAAGTGATGGCCTTAGTGAAAGGACTAAGAAAGGAGTACTCATTATTGGAGCAAGTGTTGTTGCCATAGATAGGAGCAAGTTTTGTTGCCATGTATGGTCATAGCAAGAATAAAATGCATTCATCATCTTGTATGTAGGACATGACAATATGATGTACTCATCCTGATAACTCATATGTGGGACATGACGAGTGGATGTCTGTCTAATTCCAGTAAGGGTTACTGGAATACCATAAGAACTTGATAAGTACTTGAGAAGTACCAGTTCTATGGAAATAAGGAAGGGTTCACTGTAAAGAGTTACACTGATGCGAACTTCTGAAAAGGATAGAAAATTAATCGCAAAATATATATGAGATATATAAAAGTGAATGTTTGTTGATAAATGGAAATGTTCCAATAAAGTTGTTTAAAAGGAAAAGCCGAGTATTCGTGTGTTAGAGAACATTAGTGGATACTATATGGATCTAGAAGTTCATGAGATGACTTATAGATATTCCGGTCATTGATGACAAATAAGGAGTGCTTGGTCATGCAATGTGGCTAAAGGTTAGAGAAAGGAATATGATATCACATATTACGACAACTCCATCTCATACATATGATGTACAACAAAGAGATGAGAGACATGCAGTTAATACCAACTCTGGCAAGGTGTTGCCATAACTCACTATGTTAGCACTAGAACACAGTAACATGTAGGACATGTTTGAAGATCACTATGAATATGATATGATTCAAGGGTGATTGGCTCATAGTGCAAGTGGGAGTCTGTTGGTATGTATGCCCTGAGAGCCAATCATAGGATGATTGGTGGGATACATTAAGATTGATTTGATAAAGATTAAAGGCAAGCTTCCAATTCTTTCTGGTTCAGTCATATGAGATAATGATAGAGCATATTGAATGTCTAGAGAATGATAGTACTCAATGACGTATGCTTTCAGGTTGTGGGCCTGAACGATGAGATCATACGGATGCTAAGAGTTTTTACATTCTTATTATGTCCCTATTCAGATGTCATTATGGAAGGTAGATAGACAACAATGACACACAAGACTAGATTGTGGTGTTGGTTGATGAAAAAATCTCATTAGTCATGATATGGAGATATCAAACCAAACACATACGTACTTGTTAGAGAACAAGTATACTGGACAGACCCACTGTGAGTTTGACACCTGGAACCATGACATGGTAGTCACAGTCAGTTCTTATAGTGATGGAGGTGAATGTGATTCTTTGACCTGAAATCACTACACTCAACACATGTCATTGGGTACACTTTGACATCATCAAACGCAGTCCTGAAACATGGGTTGTTATAAAGGTAATGATTGGGTGGCTTTGACACATGGGGCTTTTGAGGGGTGAGTGATAGATATGAGATTTGTCCCTCTTGAGGGAGTTTGATATCCATGGCCACTTGATGAGTAGGATTGAGATAGGCGTGCACACGCATGTGTGAATCAGTATGTGATATTGATGTCATACATATCTCCTCCAGTCTACTCTGAGATCAAGAAAGTGAATGAACGTTGAAAGGATGACTGTTCCATGCCTTGAGTTCATTCATGATATCAGAGACAAAGGAATTATACATTCACTATAACACCATTCATGGATTGTAGGATTGAAAGTTGTTATCCAACTTTCCTTTTCACTTGGGTAGCACTGATGTGCGACTAGGCACCTCTCCTTACTTGTGAAGTCATAAGTGTTATGGACTTTCACTGCCAACGTGAAATGGGCCTGTAGGTCACACACATAGGATTTAACCTGGAATAAGAGTTTATCCGCAAACGATGTCTAGATTGATTGCTAAAGGAGTTTAGTAGTTTAATTAAACACTCAATCAATTGATAGCTCAGTATCATAGTGTTCAAGGTGTTAGACTGATTGATTAGAGTATTGGATTGATTGAAACTACAATTGACTTATTCTGCACAGTCTACACTCCCAACCGATTGGCTCATGTGATGAACCAATTGGCTCAGGTTGGTGAACCGATCGGATCATGTGATGAACCGATCGGCTCAAGACAGGCTAAACCGACAGGTTCAAGGGTTGATTTGATCGGCTCAACTGGTCCAACCGAGCGAGTTGGGAAAGTCAATTTGGCAAAAAATTTCTCTTTATTTCACTTGTCCAAATTGATTGGAATAAGGATTGTATTTGGATCAATTCAAAACAAAAAGAGGAAAAGTCAATCGGGAACTGACCAGGGCAGTGAACCGACCGGTTCAGAAGTGAATCGATCAGCTCAGGTGTCCCAACTGACCGATTCAGGTGTGAACTGATCGGCTCAGGTCCTCAACCGATTGGTTCAGCTGGCGCAGTTGGTTGTTTTGTGGAAAATCGTGAACCCTTCTACTCCTGCTTAATCCCGCATTGCCCAGGGCAGAGAACCCTGACCCTGACCCCTCCTATATATAGAGGGGTATTGGGGGCTTCTCAAGTACAACTCAGAACACCAGTTGCTCTGCAAATTTGTCATTCTCTCTGGTTGTGGTAACTAGGAGAGCCCGAGAAAGTGCTACCTGACAAGGGAGGCACAACGAGGGAAAGACAACTACAAAAAGGCAAGTAGTTGTAGGAGAGTGTGTCGGTGACTAGTACACCGATAAGAGGGTATGACTCCTTCTGGTGCCTTGTGCAACAAGGAGATCGGAGTTCTAGGTGGTCTGTGTGGACTACTACAGAGGCGAGAGACTTCTGCCGCTAGGAGGACAGCTGTCAATCCCGAAAATCCCGGTGACCAGGAGCTACACATACACCATCCAAGACCTGAGGTGAAGATTGTGCAAGCTGTGAGGTAATGTCGCCGAGCAAGCTTCGAGACAAGGTATGTCTCTACAAACCATCTTTCCTACTGTATAGACGTTGACACGATTCCTTTATTCTGGGTTTGGGAGAAGAATTTTTTTTGTTTCCGCTCCCTTCTCTATTTCCCCTAAAACCCAACAAATTAGGGGAAAGGTTTTGATGGCATAAGTGCTCATTAAGGGTGGTCAATGTTGGTATAGGTAGGTGTGAAATCACAAGATGGAGTGAATTGTTTGGATGCAATTTCAAATTAGGGTCATAAATAGTTGATTTCCCATTTCAGTCCCAAAGGATCCTCCCTACTGATTGTGGGAGGTAGGAGACGAACCAAAAGTCGTTATACCGCGTCGTGATCTACAGACAACTTATCTAAGGGTTGAGGTTGGTCCCCAAAGCGAGCCCTAGATAGCTGAGGTGGAAAAGGTTGATTAAAAGGGCAATTTGAAGAGACTTTTAGCATAACTTCAAGAAATCATAGGAAATAGTAGGAGTGTCCTAATTGGGATGAAATATGGACCATAGGTTCACAAAAAAATTAGAATATTTTAAAAAAATTGAGAACTAGTACACAAAGTTACATGGAAAATTTTACTTCTTTGTGTAGAGTGATAATTTAACCTAATTTGTGGTGTCATAATGTGTATAAAATTCACATTGATCATTATATTTTGAATTTGAGTATTAATATTGATCAAGTAGCCAAGGAAAATTAATTTGAGGTCATGAGTGCACTTAAGGAGGGCAAAAGAGTAAATAAACCATGTTTATGCCAAAATGCACTTTGTCACAAAGGCACCCATTGTGAAATAACAACATGATGTCACTCTTGAAACAACACATTCTGATTGAAAGGTTGTCACAATATGTATCATGTTACTCTACTTGGAGATCTAGGAACTTGGTTTGAATGTAAAGAGGATGATGTATCCATGCCTCTAGTTCAATCTGGATATCTATGACAAAGAGTTGATACAACATAATAACATTAGTAATATATGATATAGTCTTGTGTGACCGATCCCACTACTTGGATAGTAATGATGTGTGTCTAGACATCACTCATTGCTTATGAATTATATTATTGATTATTGAATCATTTTCCAACTTAATATGGTGGCTATAGGGTCATACACACATTGAGATGGCTAGAAGAAAGGTTGTATTGGACCATACTCTAATTGTTATAATAAATATAAGCACATAAACTCAAATTTCAAGGAACTAAACAAAATATAGACTCAGACGTAGGAAATCTCTTTCATAAGTCACGTCCATGTTCCTCATAGAGGTGTGAAGCTCATACTACACAAGGTCTAAAAGAACATTGTGTTCCACAGACCTAGTGGATGGAGAAATTCCTCATTCTATGATGGAGCCCATAAGCTGGGAAAATAGGATTTGGAAAACCCTAACCTCTCAACTCATCTAAATATAAGATATGAGATGAGGATGCTTTATTATGAAATATAATCTTATTGTTGTTTCCTCTAAGGTTTAGGAAGTCATAAGAGCAACTTAGAGAGAGAGAGAGAGAGAGAGAGAGAGAGAGAGAGAGAGAGAGAGAGAGAGAGAGAAGGTGACTAATAGCTGTAGGCCATCCTCAACCACTCACTTTGATGCCATGAAGACTAGATCATACAACAAATTTGTATTGCATGAGTAATATCATCAAAGACACCTCATTTGAGGAGAAGGTCTCCTTCACATAAAGTCATGTTCCATCACATAAAGTCATGTTCCACCATATAAAAGTCATGTTCCATCACATAAAGTCATGTCCCATAACAAGACACCCATTGTGAAACAACATGTGATGTGACATGACATCACTCTAGGAACAACATAATATGTTGAATGAAACTTCACAGTCATTTATGTAGTCACCAGGGAATACCTATCACCTTGGGATATGTGCCCCTCTGAGGTATACACCTACTTTCTATTTATCAAATCCATCATTTGATGGTCTATGGTACTAAATCCTCAATCCTGCTTCGAGGATTGGAAACTGACGTCACACTCCAGCATGAGTTCACCATTGAGAACCTAGAAGAAGCACTTGGTTCTCACCTAATCGACATTTGATTACTAGGTTTCCTATATCAAGACATTTGACTATAACGAATGCCATGTTCTTGAGGTAGTCCATAAGTGTTTTGATTTCATAACTTGTAGGTTGTTTTAGACTTAATATTTTCAGAGACTCTTGGTGCACAATCAACAACATCAGCTTTTTGGAGGATTTATCACCTATTCCAGGTTCCTTATCAAGGTGATCCTATGTCAATATACTCTTATAATCATCTGGAGAAAACCCTTGGTTTCTGCAAATGTTTCTTCGATAGAAAAATGGTTAGATACATAGATTATCAACCAAAATGAACAACTCAGACGATACTATAAGAAAACGTTACTTTCATCTTAAATTTTAAGATAGAAAATGTAGACTGCACTCTACATGCTCTACATGATTTACATGGCTTCCTTTAGTCAACACATGGATTAACATTGTGAAATCTTCTTTTTGACGAGACACTTTTAGAATCAAAGGTTTGTGGACAACGATACCGGTCTTGTTTGTGGCTATGGCGATGGTTTAATCACATATTTTGTCATTCCACATGGTCAAAGGGCATACTAGGCTTGCTCAATTCGAATTTCCTAAAACAAAAGGTCACTAGGTGGATTGATTCCTAGAGTGGGATGCTTGTCGTCATTATCTGACTCATTTTGAGTTTAATTTTTATTGAAATTTATTTACTATGTAAAAGACAACACTAAACTCTGCCTATAACTCAAGTACCTTGTGCCCAAAATTAATCCGTGGCTAGCACCATCCAAGCAAACTGTACAAAAATGGACGACTATCCCGACTCGTCTGGGCCTGTGATTGTTACTGTCGTGGGCCACAACCCAGCAAACTGCTTTCGGGATAAACGTTTTAGGAAAGGAACATGTGGGGCTGGAACCAGGGGTTTCCCAACACGTCGTCTGGAAACACTTGGTAACCACAGCCTCCTGTGGTTGAAATGGAGTCATGTATCATGACGAGAAATGTTAAGGGCACGTTTGGTTGACTGAATTTACGGAAATTCTGTATTATGTTCATTCTGCATTACTAAAATGTTGTATTCTGAAAATCCCGCAAAGTAAAATTTTATTTTTGATTTGTTAGATTTTGTAAGTGAGGATTTATTTTTTTTCTTTTCTACTGTCTCGACCAAGATAAATTTTGACGTTCGAAAGAATTTTGTTGAAAATTAAAATGTGAAGTTCTTATTCTGTCTTAAAATTCCGGGATTAGTTCAATTTTCCAATCTCACAAACTAAACATAAAATTTGCTGAACTGGAATCCAAAATACAATCCAATACGGCAAAATCCAGATAGCCAAACGTGTCCTAAGTGGACACCATTTTGGAACCATTACAAAACCCCAAGGAATCTCTAACAAATAAGATACATTATTTTTATTTGTTATACCTGTGGAGATTGTTTGGGTTGCTGTTCTGGCTCGGTTGCGTCGCCCACGAACTCCGACAGCATCCGCCAGAGATCGTCGCTGTCGTTTTCTGCCTCCCAGAGCAGCGAGCCGAACCCGGAGTCAGACGCCGTATTGACGGCGCCGCCGAGGAGGTGCGCATCGGCCAGGTCGGCGTAGCTGGATGTTGTGCTCATGCTGCTGCAGCTTGTTGTAGCCATCTCGCTTCCTGAAAAGGTAGTCATTGGCACCGAGCCAATCCAGCTATCAACCTCGTTGCCGGAAGGCGCACTAGCAGCCCAGTAGCACCCGTTGCCGCTGCTGCTCGTTTCCAAGTAGTCCAGCAGCAACCCATGAGGGTCTCGGGATTCGGTGGCCATGAAGTCCAGAAGGCCGTCATCGCTGCTGCCGATCGCATCCAGCAGGTCCACAAAACCGTCTCCCAGTCCCAGATCCCCCACGTGGCCCGATGCCGAACCGTCCAATCCCGCACACTCTTGCAATGGCTCCACGCAACTTGCCACATGGAAGATTGGACTGCAGCGCTCATCCTCGGTCTCAGGGCAGCAGATCCTTTCGCTTTCCGACGAGCAAGCTGCAGCAGCAGTGTCCGCCTTGGTCTCTGAGTGGGGTTTGGTTGCCAGGTCTGACATAGTGGTGCCTGCGGCTGCTTCTCCGGCTCTGTTTGCTGGCTCTGAGTTGGCGGTCTGCTGTTGATTGTTCTTTCTCCTCCTCTTCTTGGGCTTCTCTTCTTTGTGTCCTGCCTCACACTTTACGTCAGTAGCTGGAGCTCCTCCTTCCTCCTTCACCTTCTTCTTTTTCTTGTTCTTCTTCATACAACAGTGGTTCTCACAACCTTCGTCAGCTTCAACACCGACCTGGCTCCTCTTCCTCTTCTTCGGCCCGTCATCTTCAGTTTTCACTGACACCTTCTTTTTCTTCTTAGTGTCCTCCTTCTTAGCCTCAGCAGGTTCACCATCAATATCATCAGATCGGTGGCATTCTGCTGCGGGTTTTTTCTTAGACTTTCCACTGTTACCCCCTCTAGGCTTCGGAGGAACAAACGACTTGGATGGCGATGATGTCGCAGAATCATCATTTCCGTCACTCTCGGCGTCCTCGACGGTGGACTTGGCGTCGTCCTCGCTGCCGGCGTCATGGCAATCCTCGGTGTCGTCACCGGGACAGGTTGCACCACCGTCCTCGTCGGACACACCACTGTCAGCACTGCTACCGGCTGCATCCGGATCCGCCCTAGCGGCCCCCGCCGCCTTCTTGGACAAGTGGGCGTTCCAGTAGTTCTTGATCTCGTTGTCTGTTCGACCCGGGAGGTGCGTGGCTATCACCGACCACCTAGTAAACGGAAAAAAAAAATGAGTGGTCAGGAAAATTAGAAATTTGAAAGAGAAAAAGAAATAATAATAGGCAATGGATGGCAATATGTGGCTGATAAATCACAAGTAAACAGTAGAGATAAAATATATAATTAGCAGGCATTCAGAATGACAGAGATCGGGCTTGGATTCTGTTCATGTTTAAGATAAGGTCCCCCACTCTCCCTCCGGCGACTTTGCTGTTCCCATGGCCATGTGGTGTGTAGCAGAGAATCAAAGCTTCTGTAGAAAGAAAAAAACAAAAAACCGGGCCCACCAACACTATTCACATGCAGCCTTTAGGTTTATTCAATTTTGTACACAAATTAGTTGCGGGAAAATGGGGAGATGTTAACGTGTTTCAGATATACATATATGTTAACTTTGCTGATCGAACTATTATAATCGCCACCGAAAGTATGTTAAATGGCATATCTCACCCTATATATATGTCTGTGTAGATTCACATGTGAGTGGGGGGAGGGGGGGGGGGGGGGGGGGGGGGGGCGCATAACAACTTGGGATCGGGTGCATGTACCGTACCTTTTGGGCTAGCATATCAAGAATCTTACAAGTTCAAGTCGGACAAACTGGGAAAGTAAGGCAGTGGCGGAGCCACATATAGACCAAGTGTCAAATAGGACTTGTCGCATTACACACTTGATTAGTGCACGCTTGTTCGGAACATGTTCTGTTACGTATTGCCCTACTGGCTACAAAATGTGCACTACTTTTTTTTTATCATACCTATTTTTAGACTAACAAAACAACAAAAGGAATTAAAAAAATAAACCGCAACGTGGATTTGGCACAATCTGATATGATAATCCAGAACGCAAAAAGGAAAAGAACACTTATACTGATTGTGGACGAAATTTAATACTTATAAAATACAAATAAATATAACTTATCACTCGTGGTTTATATGATGTGCTATCAAATCCTATCAACGAGTCCACACATCAGCAGAAGTGACGATACTATATCGACTATTAATTGCGAGGATGCAATTTTCTTGCAACACATCGAAACAGGAAGGGATTTAGACAATTAAAGACTTCTCTAATCTTATTAGGATGGTAAATACAAGAGTATCTTGGCGTATGAAAACATCTATAGGATGTGTATTGGTCGAGTTCCTTCATATAAATTTAGGTTGTTCCTTTCTTTACCTATATGGTTGGGCCTCACCCACTTTAGGTTTCTGGCTCCACCATTTAAGTGAGGGATGGAGAAAGAGAAGTTGGGAGGATGGTTAAAGATGTAAATATGTAGCAAAAAGAAGGCTGGTAGGTACGTCATAAGAGACAAGGCAACATATAGGTCGAACTCATGATTGCAATAATTTCGTACACTTGTGTATATCATGTGGATAGGGATTACCGGAAAGAAAAATGATATGTGGACATCATTTTGGGATTCAAAATAAAACTCACAGCAATCTCCACCATATGTTACAAGTATAACAAATAAAATAATGTATCTTACAACATATGGTGGAAATTGTCTGGGGATCCGTTTTGAGTTTCAAAATGGGTATGCATAGCAATCATCTACCTAAAAGAACTCTCTTGTTCGGTTGTTTGGTGCCATATATATGTGACATACGGTCGGCCACCACACTCCGGAACAGAAGGATGTGGAATAGGAACTCATCACAGCAGATCTGGACTGCCGCTACTGGACTGCACTTTATTTGTTTTATCCAAACAGTACTCTAGAATGTCATAATCCTTTCCTAATACCCCGCTGCTTACAAAGTAGACCCCGTCAAAGTGTTGTCCCATCGTCGGGTTCGACCCAAATACCAAAGCCGTTGTTTGGTAACTTCCAGAAAATCGTTGGGAATTGTATGGAATTATTTTTAGACAGTGGGGTTCTTTATATTTGCGGAGACTAGAATAGTTTGTAATAGATTATAATAGACAACGAATACGATTGTCGCCGCTTTATTGGGAAAAACTCAATACTTTTGTTTTTCAATAAAAGAATAATACGGGATCCTCTCGCCCCTCGTATATACTTGATACTATACGGGATACCCGGGCGACTAATACCGTACGGGAGATCCTCTCGTGTATCGCGTGTTGACGTGCGGCAAACCTTGTCGTAGCCTAGAGCCGTAGAGTACAGAGAGAATCAGCGGAAAGAAGAAAAAAAACTTAAGCTGCCGGCAACCAGCGTTTACCTGTTCCCGAGCGTTTCTCGGAGCTTGAGGATGGTCTCTTCTTCCTCCGGCGAGATGTTGCCGCGCTTCAGGTCTTCACGGAGGTAGTTCACCCAGCGCAGTCGGCAGCTCTTTCCACAGCGCAAGAGACCTGTCATGGGGAGAGATAGATAATGAGTGTATGTGGACAAACATTGGGAAATAATCGAGGAAGAAGATAATGTCCTGTTAATCTCTCTCTCTCTCTCCCTCGCTCTCTCTCTCTCTCTCTCTCACACACACACACACAGCCACACACACTATTCTCCAAGCGGAATGGTGCGCAGTTATGGGAGTGCGTGCTGTTTGATCTCGTTCAGTGCTCTCTCTCTCTTTCTAGCTCTCTATCGTGTCGTGTGTGTGCAGATGTTGACTGCAGGCCATGTGTTCTGGCAACCTCCGGCCCTTTGTCATCCGGTGGATTAGATTGGGTAACCGGAGGCAGCTGATGAAGACCTGCCCGAACTTAGATTATGTATCTGAAGCTTCCCTCACAGTCGTGCTTGTGTATGGATCTAGACTTGGGTAGTTTACTCACCGGCATTCTTGGGGAGGGATCGCCAGCCTCCCTCACCGTTGGTCTTGATGTACTCGACGAGGATTCGGTCCTCCTCCTCCGTCCACCGCCCTTTCTTCAGTCCCACCTTGTCACAGCAAGGAGCGCGGCCCATGGTTCCGAAGCTGGCGACGGCGAGGAGCAGCAAGAGCGAGAATGGAAAGGAGTGGACACAACGGAGAATGAGTTAGACAACTCCTGCCTCCTGTAGCAGCAGCTTTGGCAGAGAGAGGACCAGCAGGCAGCAGCAGTGTACCTCGGAATAGGTAGAAACAAGGAGAAAGGAGGTTGGACGAGAAGGTGATACCCCGCTCACTATCTTCAATGCTTCCTCACTTCTTTGTGTGGTGTCTGCGCCCACTACTAAGCCCCCATTTATAGACTAACTTTTTTTTTTTCCAAACCCAGTTTGTTTTTTATGTAAAAAGTTTGAATTTAGGAGCGACATGGACTTGTGCCAGTTGCAATGGGGACAGGGGTTCACCACTTCACGGTAGCAGCCACAAAAGTACATTAACAATTTTTAATGGAATATACTGGGTATCCAAAACAAATTTTATTTGTTTCGGGTTTAAAAAATGAGTCTAGATAGCATGTCCGGTTTTCAATTGAGATTTGCTATGCAGGCCAATTTTGAGACCAAAACAACATTATCCACCAAAAATTAAAAAGTATAAATAAATTATATAAAATTTATTTGTTATAATTTCTAATTTGTGATAGAGAATGTTTGGGGTTTTCTTTTGTGTTTCAAAATGGTGTTTACCTAACATGTTTCTTTTGAATTTACATGTGGAAGTGAGGCCTGATGAGTAATTACTTATTCAGTCCTTCTCATTTTTCTTGGTTCGTATTGTTTTACACCTTTTGGTGAGTGCGACTTGACACACGAGTCTGATTCTATAACTTACAACCCAAATCTAGGCCTGAATTGTTAGTTTTGAACTTAAATCAAATTAGATCTATAGAATTTTCTGAAATAGTGACAAATACAAGGAGCAGTATGAAGAACACTATTATTTTGGGTATTGCGTGAATGGGTGGGAATTAACTAATATGTGGGTTGACAAGAGGAACTTCTGGTGTGTTAAATTATACGTATACACATGTGCACGACTTATCACTACCAACAAACGAAACAACCGTGTCACACGTTCCCATATACACCTCTCGTGTATCTGTACCACTTCACCATCATGTACTCTACGTCGATAAAATAAATACAACATAAGATTCTCGTGTTTGTATTTAGGAATCCACATTCATCGAAATTTCTATTCTTTTCCTTTGTTGGCATTATATTAATTAATACTTTTTGTTTATGTGAAGCTCCGTTCACAACGTAGTGGAGGTGTTTGGTACCGGGGATGAGTTACTTCGCCATGTGGTTTTACTCTACGAGCATTCGCCGGGACCAGGGAATTGTTGGATTGGGATATGTAAGAGAGGATCTTCATCAATTCGGAAATACGACACATGTGAAGGAATTCTTCGCAACTCGGGAGTCTTCCGTTTGTTTCGACGGAGTGTGAAGGATGCAACCTCCCACCATCAAATGACTACTTTTCTTTTTGGAGGCCAAATGACTATTTTTCTTTCCTGAAAATTGCAAAATCATTCATAGTTTGATGAATAAATATTCCACCACTCGCCCAACAATTAACTACCGAAAACCTGACGACTGATCCGCTTTTTTATATTTTGTTTTTTCTTTATATCCATCTGTTCAGATGAACGTGTGCGTTTGTAAATATGATTCGCACAAACAGGTGGCGGGCCTAAAATTCTCCATGTAAGAGCAACATTAAATTAAACACTACGAACAGTCATATCACGTAGGACACAAATACGAATATCTCAAAAAAAAAATTGCAGTCAATCTATGTTAAGCAGGCATCCTATGCATTGCATGGATGGGAAAATATTTGATTTAATGCATCGCTTTGTTTAACTAACAAAAAAGATAGAGATAAACTTGGAGTTAACATGTAAGTTCATTGAGCAAGGTCAAAATATGTTAAAACATGTTTCGGCCATTGTATAACAAACCGTGTATAGGAGATCCCTCTCGCGTCTGATTTCTCATTGTCTCTGGTGATCAGGGTTGGACTCACGAATGTTCCTCATCTACCCTAGGGTTTTCCTCTCTTGCAAGTCCAAGGTCTGCTGATCATTCTAGTCTCGTCTATGTGATGGCGTCAGAACTGACTGATGTGCTAGGCTTAGATTATCAGAAGAGGAGGAAGAACCAATATAGATACATGAAGATAAACGACACATGATGCATCTCATATGGAACTTGCGCTGGTGGGCAAGTTGTTGAAGGACAAAACCTAAAATTTCTAGGCAATAAAGAAAATCTCAACTCAAACGCAGGGGTTGAAGGAGAAGGTTCTTTTCAAACAACACGAAAGGGATGTTTTCATTATCTAGTTCTTTCACTTGAGGGATAAAAAGAAGGTGGTAGACGATACTCCATGGAATTTTGACAATCGATTGCTTCTTTACAAGGTGGTATCATAGGAGGAGAAATAGGCGAGTGTAGTGATTACAACAAGCCCGTTCTAAATCTATCTCTAACAATTACCAATGGAGTACAAGGGGGAAAATACTATGAAGGAGATTAGCTTGAAGGATTGGTGAAGTCTTAAAGGTAGACATAGACAATCTAGGGTGGGAAACATCCAGAAGAATTTGAGCCCTAATTGAACTATCAAAACCTTAAGAGGTGTCTAAAGATCTAAACAATGAGGGGGGGGGGGGTTCACTGCGATAGAGATTAAATATGAAAGAGTATACATGCTTTTCTTCTCATGCAGACTTCTAGGGCATGTTAACAAAGACTTCCCAATCTTCAAAGGAGAGCAAGATCAACATCAAAGGTGGGGATCCTAGTTGAGGGCATATCTAAGGAAGCTGAGAATGTCAACTAGCGAGGAGGTGTTCGGATGTGGGGAAACACAAAGGAAACTACAATTTTATCATGAAGCAAAGTCTAAAACTGTAAGACCCCTAACCTATATTTTTGGTTGATCTTGCTTGCTTAGCATAATTAGATACTTGAAACCTTAATATAACTTTATGATGTACTTTGATACCATGTGATAGTTTTATATTTTAAGTTTGGTCCAATTTGGATGTTGTTTGAGATAGTTATGTGTATATGTGCTTATTTTTTACCAAGTTACAATTTACCCATTTGTAAGGACCCTGACCTTCATTTTGGGCTTACCCTGTTTGCTTTGCCTAAACCTTGTGTTTAGAGGCTTGCCTAATCACCAGAGGTGTGATTAGTGTTTGATGTGTTTTTTGTGGGGTTGAGGTGCAACTTGCAATTTACCCAAGTTCTAGGGTTTTTTGTGCAAGCTTGTCACCTTGAGAGGCCTCCTTGTCTCTATGCATCCTCTAGGGTTGAGAGGATGGGTTGGGTGCCTTGCTTGAGCCGTTTGAGCTTGGGCTTGTTGTTGGGCTCGGTGCTTTTCCCCCTTGCTTGGTGTATCGGCCAAGAAGTGTATCGGCTAGAGGGGTGTTGGTGGGTGTGTCGGGTTGCCATGTTGGGTGACACACACCCATCCACCTAGCATCATTTGTGTCACCCTCTCTTGGACACATGGTGCTTGTTGCTAGCAAGTGGCGAGATCTTGGACAAGTGGTATTTGGGTTGTTAGCATGTGGCATGGCCCTTGGACAAATGTACCTGGGTCGGGCGCCACCTTGCCTTGCTCTCCCCTTTACCCTCTTGTATATATGCCACCCATCTTGCTTGCTAGTAGTCCCTTTAGTTACTTAGTTCTTGCTCCTCCCTTGCTGGATGAGAATGAGAAGAAGAGAAGGAGAAGAGGAGGTGGTGGCCGATACATCTTGCTACAACTGCTTTCTTCTCTAAGTTGGTGGTCGATGCTTGAAGGTGGAGCTTGGAGTTTGGAGAAGCTTGTGCTTAAGGTGGGTTACATAACTTCTAACCTAGATATACTATCTCTTTTACATGTCAGTTTTATATGTTATCTTGATCGGCTATGTTTATCTTGCTAGTAATGCTCATGCTTAAGCTAGTAATATAGTTGCCCGATATGTGTTCCTTAGATCAGGTTGGGTGCTATGGGTAGTTACCCTTGTGTTGGTCGATCCTTTGCATTGTAGAATCTCAAGCAATACCCCTCTCTCATTTAGTTGATAGGTGATCTTAGGGTTTCTTAATCCCAAGAGGAATGGTGGTGTGCCCGTAAGGCAATACCGCTCTCTCACTTTGTTGTTGAGAGGTGAGCCTATGTTCTAGTTGTTTGGGCGTCATGATTAGTTGGCTTGGCTGATAGAGTGTTGTCCTACCCTAGTTGCACGATATGCCTTTAGGGTTAAACCATTAGTTGGTACCTTGGGCGATAGGGTGCGGCCATTCCTTTGATGGTGAGATTTGAACAACACCCCTCCTTCCTTGAGTTGTGAGGTGAGCTCTAGCTCCTGCCCGATAAGCTTGAGTTTGGCAATACCCCTCAATCAACCTAGTTGTTGTGAGGTGAGCTAATACTCTTGCTGATCTAGGACGATATGGTGTGGGTGGTCGTTATGTGGTCGAGGTTGTTTCTAACCCTAGTCACCTGAGATGGATGGTGGTATCTTGAGGCTTGTTGCCCGATGGGGTCTTGTGAGGGTGATGCCTGACATCCCTCTCTTTCCCTTGAGCTAGGGTTTGGGCGGTACAGTAGGTGGCTACCTTGTTGATCCCTTGGACAACATGGGGTTTTTTTTGGGCGTTAGGGTTGGTTGGTGCCTTGCACGACATCCTCCTGGATGGTGTTGCCTGACATACATGTAGAGTCTGTTGCCTGACACTCTGTCTTAGAGGTGTTACCTGATGTGGCGCGTTGCCCGCTATGACGTTAACCGTTGTGGCACTTGATCCTTGTTTACCTTGGGTGACAGAGTGGTGCGTCATGTGTTGCATGGCATTGCTGCTGCCTTGCACGATACCTAGGGGTGTAAATGGTGCGGGTACGGTGCGGGTCTGTCCATACCCATACCCATACCCATCTAATTTAGCGGGTCCGGTTCCGGTTCTAGACCCGCATAATACAAAACATGGACCCGCACCATACCCGTACCCGTAATAATAGCGGGTATGCGGTGCGGGTATGCGGGTAAGCGGTTCTATAAAACATCATATTGTTACATAAGAGAAATTACTATGTTATATATATTTAACACAACAAGATATTGTTATCATATAGTATATTAACATGTAATAGTTATATTAGACAATGATATATTCTACACAATAATATTAATTGAGTAATTGTTTACATATTTGTAGTCATGATCATAACATTTAATTTATGTAGAAAGTAATGTAAATTAGTAGACATTTTGATTTTAAGTTTACATATGATGTTCATTATTGTAACTAGAATAGTTAATTCTTAAATATATGACTAGTCTCAACCTAATTGTAGTTAGAGTATGATATAATCTCAATAATTATATGAGTTAGACTAGTAAAGTATGATATATAACATATTATTTTAGTCTTTAGTTATGTATAGCGGGTACACGGGTCTAGCGGGTCTGGGTCCAAGCATACCCATTATTGGACCCGCTTATATGCAGGTCCAAGGGTATACGGGTCCAAGGGTATGCAGGTATAAAAAATTAGACCCATGACATGTTTTTTAAGGGTCCGGATTTGTGGGTCTGCGGATCTACCCGTACCCATTTACATCCCTAACGATACCCTCTTGGGTAGTGCTTCCCGATATGGACCTTGGGATGGTTTGAGTTCTTGGGTGTTATAACCTTTGATGACAGGGCTGACCTTTGGGCGATATGGTTTGGGTGTTGACGCATTGCCTGCTGTGAGGCATTTCCCAACACAGCGTTGCCCATCATGGGGCATTGCACGATGTAGGTTGCACATTATGGTGATGCATGTTAAATGCTTGCTAGGTGCTTTGCCCGATATGGGTGTTGGCCGATAGTGCTGGCCGACACAATAAGTTTTGGTTAGTTGCCTTTTAGTTGATACCTCAAGGTTGGGTTGTAGCATGATCTTTTGGTGAGGGTTAGTCCCTTACCCGATATACCTTTGGTGAGGGTTATTCCTTACCCGATAAGCTTTTGTGAGGGTTATGTTCTATGTTCGGCTTGTAACCCTAATGTTGTTTGGAATGCTTATATGTGGATCTCATGTATATGCATGGTCATCTAATGTTGCACGAATATATCTCGATGACGAAGGTTTTATCTACTCTTGAGCATACTAACCATGCAAGTTTCATCAATGGAGATGTGTACTCAGGTATGAGCTATAATGATGTCCTTGGTGACATTCTCTTGATATTGAGATAATGAGGAACACTATGTGTTATGTGAATTATGACAGTACATGATGAGTGTGGCCTATGTGTTGGTAACATGTACATAATGGTGGGATGGAATCCCTATGATGTTGGATCCTTGTGATGGATCATCCATAAGAATTTGATCCTTAATTGAACTATCAAAACCTTAAGAGATGTCTAAAGATCTAAACAACCAGGGGGGTTTCACCGTGATAGAGATAAAATATGAAAGATTATCCATGCTTTAATTCTTGTGCGGACTTCTAGGGCATGTTAACAAAGACTTCCTAGTCTTCGAAGGAGAGGAAGATCAACAACAAAGGTGGGGATCATGGTTGAGGGCATCTCTATGGAAGCTGAGAATGTCAACTAGCGAGGAGGTGTTCAGATGTGGGGCAACACAAAGGAAACTACAATTTTATCATCAAGCAAAGTCTAAAACTACAAGATCCCTGACCTAGCTTTTTGGTTGATCTTGCTTGATTAGCATAATTAGATACTTGAAGCCTTAATATAACTTTATGATGTACTTTGATACCATGTGATAGGCTTATATTTTAAGTTTGGTCCAATTTGGATGTTGTTTGAGATATTTATGTGTATATGTGCTTGTTTTTGACCAAGTTGCAATTTACCCATTTTTAGGGTTTTTCTTGCAATTTGTCACACGATTGTTGTACCTCACATGTTTTTTCACATGCTTGTTGTGCCTCACATGTTTTGACATCATGTTATTCTTTTATGAGCTAGTTTTGAATGGTTCACCCTTCTCGCCAATCTTTACAAAGTCCACTAATGTGAAACCCAATTCATATACTACAACTCCTTTCGTGTTATCAATCCAACTACACATAAAGATATGAAATCTAAAGTTTATCTAGTCAAACTCCCATGTGTCTTTAATGCCACTGTAATAAAATATTTTAACTTCACATGGACTCTTATCCTTCACACTATAAAAATATAGTGAATACGCTTGAAGGGTGACTCCACTATTTTGGACAACACTCTTATCATCTTAAAGTTGTGTAATATAAAAATTATATTTATGTCAAATCTTTTTAAAGATATAACATTCATTTTTTATTTAAAGACAAGTAATTTGATATTTTTAGCACCATTATGTGGTGTTCGAGATATTTGACATTATATTTTATCTCCAAACAACCCAACAAATGTCTTATTATGCTCTCGCAAGACACATTGTCCTAGATGAAGGATATTTTTGCTTGATATTGTGGCATCCAACTTATAAAAATGAAATTTACTTAAGCGAAAGAGAATCATTTGCAATGGATTACTGAAAATCACAAAAAATTAAAACTTTTTGCAAAGAGATCCACACATAGGAAATCTTTTTCATCAAGAATCAAAGTATAATATTTACATTCTGTTCCATAAGTACACAACATGTACTATCTCTTCTTGAGGATTGCAACATCAGCTGTCCTATTTGACATTATATACAGACAACATAAAACCTCAAGGCATCAAGCCAAAACCTCAGATCGATTCAATAAAAACACTGACTACTGACTCCGAGGACCTGAGAGTACATATACGACACATAGGACTTTCTAACTATATGACTAGACAGGCAATATCTCCACCTGAGATATTACTGCTATCCTTGATACTGTTGGCTAAATTGGACATTACTATAATCCCTTTGTTTAGATGATGACAAACATTTCATTCATGTGGATCTAACATGCTACTTGAGTGATTGCAGGAATTAGGTGGATGACAAACTACTTGGAAGATCTATAAGCTCAAATTGCTTTAATTCATGATTGTAATCAAATGTAAAAACTTGTACAAATTTATAATGAACAAGTACTTAGATATCATGTAAATCAAGTGTCTAGATCTTCCCTAGTCAATCACAACACTTAGATAGGTCATCTCCTACAATAGCGTCACAACTACACATTCATACACACACTTAGTACTTAGTTTAAAACATTGAAACAGGGTTAATCTCGGTCAACAAAATTCTCGACCGAGACACTCTCGGTCGACAAACTCTTCGACCGAGAAAGACCCAGGTAGCCGTTAGACACAACAGACAAGGTAGTTGGGAGTTGGAGTAGAATGTTATATACACTTGCTCCAAACAGTCTCTCAGTCGACAAGTCCTTGATCGAGAAGAACTCTCGGTCAAAAATTCTTCGACCGAGATGAGTTTTGTCTGAACTTTTCAGAGTTAATTAACTAGTCATTGTTAAAGCAACTAATGGTTACCTAACGGCTAGTTAAGCACTAAGAACCCCCTAGAAAGTGTCTAGAATGTCCTTAAGCATCCATAGGCCATTCCTATAAATAAGACAAGCCATAGGACACCCAAAATACACTTGTGCAACACTTGAGCATAATACTTGCAATTGGCTATTCATTCTTGTGAGCAATTGAGCAACTCCAACATTGGCTATTCATTTCCATTGCTCCAAATTTGTGTCCTATAGGCTAGCATCTCCTACCCACTACACTTACACTTCCATATACATTGGTTAGGAGATCAAAACGCTTGGTATAGGAAATCAAGCCTTGTGCTACAATGGTATTGTAATTTCCTTTTTTTTTACTTCTTATTCCTTTATATTGTTTGTACTCTCCTTGCTTCTCCTAGGGTTGGAGGCTGCGGATTGGAGAGGGTTTGACTTCTCAGGTGAAGAAGGGTCTTCTCGGTGGAGAAGGTGGACTTGGACTACTTCAAGAAGGCTGTCTCAACGGGAAGCTACTTCAAGAGGAAGGCTACTTCAAGGTGATCTTGAGGTTACTTCAAGGAAGGCTGCTTCGTGGTTGGTGAGAGTACTTCTAGGTGAAGGTTGTCCGAAGGGTTTGGTGAAAGTGTTGTAATTTTATGTAACATCCTTGCGAGGTAATAAAATTTAATACTTTCAAAATCCCGGTTGGGTAAGCAACCAGGTAGTGGATTGACTGCCTTAGTATTTGCTAAGGTTGGAACCACTCTAAATCCTTGTCCCCTTGTCCAATATTTTTGTGGTTGCTTGCTTTGGTTGAATTATTATTAAAATATCCATAAAACCCTATTCACCCCCCTCTAGTGGTTTTTCAATTGGTATCAGATCAAGGCTTCAAGGAGCTCTAATCGAGTCTTGAAGAATGAAGGGTGGTGGTGCCTACAACCGCAAGCAAAAGAAAAGCATGGACCAATCTTCAACTAGTTGCAATTGGTGCTTGGGAACAAGGCACACTACACCTAGCTGTCCATGGAGGTTAAAGAAGGAAGATGTGCATAAAGAATGCCTTATTGCTACAATAAGTGAAGAAGAAGAAGAAGAGGTAAGCCTTTTTTATTTACCTAAAGAAGAGCTAATTGATAGTCTTGAAGAGACACATAATAAGTATATTGAGTGCAAGAAGAAATTAAAGAAATCTAATAAAGAAAATGATGAGTTACATGCTAAACTTCTTGCTCTCACATCTGAAATGAAGATCTCAAAAAGATTATTGAAGATCATGATATTAAGCTAAAATCTGTAGAAGCAAATTGCAATTTTCTTTCCCTAGAAAAGCTAAACTTGCAAACTCAAGTAAATGATCTTCAAAAACAACCTGTTATGTGTACACATCTAGATTATGATATTATTGTGAAAGAAACATATTCTTTATTATCTAATCTGGATCAAGTGAAGTTAGATATCAAGAAGAGAATGGATGAGATTGTTAAGTTGCAACAAGAAGTGAGTAGTTTGAGTAACAATGATATCCTTGATAAAATCTTAAATGATTCTTATTGTCAAGTTGGAAGGAGAGGAATAGGTTATAAGCCTAAAGGAAAATCTTATCAAAAACCTAGTTGGAGAAAGACACAAGTGCCAAAGAGTCAATCCATGAATGTACCTAGAGACAAATATACATATGTACCCAAAAACAACCTAGAACAAAATCATAGAAAGAGATATGAGGTTGATTCTATATGTTGCCATTATTTTTTACATCTTGGACATTATTCCTTCTCGTGTCCTTACAAGAAAAAGGATGTTGAGTTAGTATGGGTTCCAAAACCCCCAAACTAAATGAATATAATTAAGTTGAGATATGACCAAAGACTCTAAGTTGTAGATCTCCATGTCTATCTCAACTTAAAATAATAAGATAACAAATTGATTCAAATCTATAACTTGAAAATACACATTTTATATAAATCTGCAGAGACACATCTTTAGAAATTTGTCTTAATTTGGGTTCTCAAAACCTAAAGATTTGAATATGATTAGTTGAGATTTGATCTACATATTACTTTGATATTTATATGTTTTATCTCAACTAAAATGATTTTGAAATCACATAATTGAATTGAAAGAGATCTATGTTTTACTTATAAAATGAATTACTGAAAAACAGTACAAAAACAATCTCGGTCGAGACACTGTTCGACTGAGAACACGGTCGGTCGAGAAATAGTCGTCTGAGCAGGTTACTGTTTTCAAGTTTGCAACAAATCTGATAAAACCTGTACAAACAGCAACATTCTCGGTCAAGAAAAACGTCGACCGAGATAAATTCGGTCGACAAACAGCTCGACCGAACCAAGTTCTACTGAACCTATTTTAATTAATCTAGTTTGCTATCAATTTTTTGTTAATGATTGATTTAATATGCAAATCAAGAATGAATCTTGGAGACCATCTTTTAACCAAGAAATATTGATCTTTTGCATCATGAATTGTTGAATGAAGTATAACATTATCCTTAAAACATATTGCAAAAGTATTATATGAAGACTGATATTGAACATACTTTCTTCATTAATTGAACAAGTTTATTAAGAATGTTCATTTACAAGGTTTGTCTTAAATTTGAAAATCCATGAATCATGAATGAGATTATTTTAGTTTATCCTCCACATGGTTTGGCTTAAAAATGAAAATTATGAACCATGGAAATTACTATTTTATCATAGTCCACATGGTTTATCCTAAGTATTTCTTGATCTATCTATATAGGAACCATGTGTATTAAAATTAAAATGGTCATAATCATTGTATTTCATGAAATTATATGCTTCCATTGTGATCATTGTATTGTAGATATACTTCTACTACTCTATCATAATTATTGTTCCATGATCATTATGTTTCATTGGTTTATCTAAAATAATCTTTGATCCATATAAACAAACCATAAATGAATATTGCTTTTGATCATTATGAATTCAGATCATATGAAGATGCCATTTTGCATAAACAGTAAAACTTCATGGCACAAATGTATTTCAAATTGGAAATCTGTAGAAATTGCCTCTTTGTTGAAATCAAGTTTGACCAAGGGGCGCTATGGTCATAGTCGAGGTCGACCTAAAATAAGCTTGACAAAATGATTATTTGTACATCATTTTACTGTACTTAATCTTAGTATCTTGACTCAAAATATGCTTTTAATAAAGGTCAAAATCAAATCTTAAAAACTAGTTATGATCTTAGAATTGTTCAAATATTCTAGAAAATAATTATATTATTTCTTAGAAAAAAAGTGTTTTTCTCTGGCTTCATTTGGACATATACATGTTACATAAGAATATTATAGTAGAGCATAAAAATAAGGGGGAGTAATATATGCAATGAACTAAAAAGGATCCCTTTCTTTGCAAATGATTGAGAAATAAATTGTGGCTAAATTTAATAATAATTTGTTTGCATTAATCCCTTGCTTTTAAATTGAATATCTCTTTAAGGGGGAGCATAGCATAAAATTAAGGGGAGAAATAAAAAGTCATACTAAATTATGATCTTGGATATATTTTTGAGATAACAAAGAGGGAGAAATAATATAAAATAAAAAACATAAAATAAAAAGAGTTTCATAATATCTTGGCCAACATCCACTTGCAAATCAAGAATGGATACAAAAGGTAAAATTCAGGTATGAAACTCATATGATTTATATTTTTGAATTTTATATTCTGGAAATGTTCATCATCTTCAAAAAGGGGGAGATTGTTGGCTAAATTGGACATTATTATAATCCCTTTATTTCGATGATGACAAACATTTCATTCTTGTGGATCTAACGTGCTACTTGAGTGATTGCAGGAATAAGGTGGATGACAAATTACTTGGAAGATCTATAAGCTCAAATTGCTTTAATTTATGATTGTAATCAAATGTAAAAACTTGTACAAATATATAATGTAAAAGTACTTAGATATCATGTAAATCAAGCATCTAGATCTTCCCTAGTCAATCACAACACTTAGATAGGTCATCTCCTACAATAGTGTCACAACTGCACATTCATACACACACTTAGTACCTAGTTTAAAACATTGAAACAGGGTTAATCTCAGTCGACAAAATTCTCGACCGAGACACTCTCGGTCGACAAACTCTTCGACCGAGAGTAGAACGTTATATACACTTGCTCCAGACAGTCTCTCGGTCGACAAGTCCTCGACCGAGAAGGACTCTCAGTCGACAATTCTTCGACCGAGATGAGTTTTGTCTGCACTTTTCAGAGTTAATTAACTAGCCATTGTTAAAGCAACTAATGGTTACATAACGACTAGTTAAGTACTAAGAACCCCCTAGAAAGTGTCTAGAACATTCTTAAGCATCCATAGGCCATTCCTATAAATAGGACAAGCCATAGGACACCCAAAATACACTTGTGCAATACTTGAGCATAATACTTGCAATCGACTATTCATTCTTGTGAGCAATTGAGCAACTCCAACATTGGCTATTCATTTCCATTGCTCCAAATTCATATCCTATAGGCTAGCATCTCCTACCCACTACACTTACACTTCCATATACATTGGTTAGGAGATCAAAATGCTTGATATAGGAAATCAAGCCTTGTGCTACAATGATATTGTAATTTCCTTTTTTTTCTTCTTGTTCCTTTATATTGTTTGTACTCTCCTTGCTTCTCCTAGGGTTGGAGGCTGCGGATTGGAGAGGGTTTGACTTCTCAGGTGGAGAAGGGTCTTCTCGGTGGAGAAGGTGGACTTTGGACTACTTTAAGAAGACTATCTCAATGGGAAGCTACTTCAAGAGGAAGGCTACTTCAAGGGGAGCTTGAGGTTACTTCAAGGAAGGCTTCTTCGTGGTTGGTGAGACTACTTCTAGGTGAAGGCTGTCCGAAGGGTTTGGTGAAAGTGTTGTAATTTTATGTAACATCCTTGCGAGGTAATAAAATTAAATACTTTCAAAATCCCAGTTGGGTAAGAAACCGAGTAGTGGATTGACTGCCTTAGTATTTGCTAAGGTTGGAACCACTCTAAATCCTTGTCCCCTTGTCTAATATTTTTTTGGTTTCTTGCTTTGGTTGAATTATTATTAAAATATCCATAAAACCCTATTCACCCCCCTCTAGTGGTTTTTCAGATATTGTTGCTGTTGTTCTTTCTCTACTAAAGGTTTCTTGCCTCTTTGTCCGCATCCACCTAAAAACATTGGATCCCACGGGGGTGAGACAATTGTAAATTGTCCCAGCGGGAGATATAACTCTCCACCAAAACATTATTATTGCAGTTATATACATAAAACTGGACAGAGGATATGCAATTTAAAGCATTCTCATCTTAAACCATTGTAACTATCTATGATAGAGAAATAGATCAACTTTTCTCTTAATAATAAATAGGAAGAACATGTATATCATTTATCCTCCATATTATACCATCATGTCAAACTTCTCTTGTAACACTCATTATCTTGATATGTCACCCATGAGACATTCTTGTTTCAACTTATTGGCCTTAGCCAATCAACTAAATAGATTTTGGTTATATTGGACATGAGAGTATGCATCATCATGGCTTATTCAGGCATTGGTCTATACCAATCTTATATAAATATTCCAGGAATTGGATTACACCAATCCTGTGCAACTAGTACAAGCATTGGACTTATATTATTCATGTGTATCCATTCCCAAGTATTGAACTATGTCAATCCTGTGCAACTATTCTAGGTATTGATCTATGTCAATCCTATATAACTATTCCAGGTATTGATCTATGTCAATCCTGTGCAACTATTCCAGGTATCGATCTATGCTAATCCTGTGCAACTATTACATGTATTAATCTATGTCAATCCTGTATAACTATTCCAGGTAATGATCTATGTCAATCCTATGCAACTATTCTAGTTATTGATCTATGTCAATCCTATATAACTATTCCAGGTATTGATCTATGTCAATCATGTGCAACTATTCCAGGTATTGATCTATGTCAATCCTGTATAACTATTCCAGGTAGTGATCTATGTCAATCCTGTGCAACTATTCCAGGTATTGATCTATGTGAATCATGTATAACTATTCCAGGTATTGATCTATGTCAATCATGTGCAACTATTCCGGGTATTGGGTTATTACCAATCTTGTGGTATTATTACAGGTATTGGGAGTTAGCCAATCATGTGCATTCCAGGTCTTAGGAGTTAGCCAATCCTGTGTTAAATTCCAGGAATTGGGAGTTAACCAATCCTGTGTTATTATTCCAGGTATTGAGAGTTAGCCAATCCTGTATTATTATTCCAGGTATTGGGAGTTAGCCAATCCTATGTTATTATTCCAGGTATTGGGAGTTAGCCAATCATGTGTTATTATTCGAGGTATTGGGATTTAGCCAATCCTGTGCATCTATTCCAGGTATTGAACTATCTCAATCCTGTGATTTTATTCCAAGTATTGATCTATATCAATCCTGGGTAAATTTTAAAACATTTTGTTACCTCTCACTAGGAAACAACCATCCTCATGGCTCATAAGGCCCATAAAGCATCTTGTCACCTCTCACTAGGCAACATAACATATTACTTCATGAATACAATAGTAACACCTCTATTCCCTCAATAGGGTTAGGGCTTACTATTCATATCATATTATGATTTCTCATGTCCCATTACCCAATTTAGGGTTAAGGTTTCCCATCTCATATTAGGATTTCATAGTTATCAAAGTATATCAACTTTGAGATGCTAATTGTGAAGTCTTTCATATCTTGATGTATCACTTACCTCATTACTTCCAACTTTCTTGAGTTATCAACTTATCTTGGATTAAGGTATTTCCCATCTTAATCCATTCATCCACTAACCTATCACTCTTATCATGAAGTTCATAGGTCACGCATAAGAATGGTCCAACTATCTTTAATGATATGGACTCATCTCAGGTTAAAGCATTGCTTGCTATAAGGGTATCTACAATCAATCACTTTAGGTATTTCCCCCATCAATGTATTGGTTACCATTCCATTATTCGAATTAGGGTTTCCCATATCATTACTCTTTAATAGGGTTTAGGGTTTCACATAATATCATACTTCATTAGGGTGAGGATTGCATATAACATTACCCTTCATTAGGCTTTCACATCTTATTGCCTAAAATTAGGGTTTACTATTCATCCCAACAAGAGTTTCTCATAGCATCACCCTCAATTAGGGTTTCTCATGGAATCAACCTCAATTAGGGATTCACATTGAATCAACCTCAATTAGGGATTCACATGGAATCAACCTCAATTAGGGATTCTCATTGAATCAACCTCAATTAGGGATTCACATGGAATCAACCTCAATTAGGGTTTCACATTTTATTATCTTGGTTTTAGAGCCACAACATTACCCTAGGTTTGGGTTACATCTGATATTGCTCTAAATTAGGAATTGGGGTTCAACAACCTTCTTGATTAGGGTTTCATGATCTCTTTATTATGGATCATACCCTATTCATCACATGATCACTACTCATGTATGAATTCCTTTCCATCATCCTCTCAACTTGATTAGGTTACGTCAACCCTTCAATCAAGTACATACAAATATGATTTAACATAATTGTTACGACCCCATTTGAGCTTAATTGGTAAACTAGGGTTTACCTAGAAAATTGCAAAGATTAATTGGAATAATCATTCTTGAAATCTAATTCATGACGATAACACAATTAGGATGTTTTTATTATGATAAGAAGTCTAAATGTTCTTTTGTCTTGTAATTAGGGTTTGAGAAACATAAATCCTAATCGGCCCAATATAGGATTTTGATGATACATGAATACAGAATTTGATAAGTAGAATGTCTCACTAAATGATTTTTAGTATTTTATGTGTAACTCTGATTTACTTATAATTTGGATATATAAAATGTGAACAACATTGAAAAATATCAGAATTTTTGAAGAATGCTCTGACCTGTTTATCGGTCGAGTTTCAAACTCGGCCGATCATATTTCCAGATTTATATAGCAGTGTGGTAATTGAATTTTATCTTTTTATTTGTATATCCAATTGATCTCAAATTTTAACTGTGCTTGAAAAACACAGTTTTAGACACTCTGTTAAATTGGCATAATTTTTGGATGACTTTTTGATCTCTACAGTAAGGGTGTCGGTCGAGTTTTGTGCAGGACAAACTCGGCCGAATATTCTGCAGACTGCAATACAGCAGTGCACTGTTTGATTTTTAATTAATTATTGGTAACTAGAAATGATCTCCAATTTTAACTGAAGCTTTATAGATCAATTATAAATAACTTGATAAATTCCCATAATTGTTGGAGAATGTTTGATCTCTGAAATAAACGAATTACAGTAACTTTGTATAACTCAATATTCAGCCAATATAATTAAAGTTGAGTGTAGGGTCAATTTGCAATTGACCCAAGCAGCTCAAATTAGCTTATATGATCGACCACACACACACACAGCTCTCATTCTTCGTCATTTAATTCCAGAGAAAATGAGCTCCTAGAGAGAGAGGGAGAATTAGGGCTTGAGTGGAGAAAGTGGGGGAATTGCTGAATTAGGGTTTTGCGATTCCAGGAAGGGTGAAATCAAGTAAGTTTGGATCCTTTACATAGACTTTTATGGTGAATCTTCTCTCTCATGTCAAGATTCTGTCCATGCTCTGATTTGATCCAAGAGGATGTCGAAATTCCCTCTTTTCTCACCCTTTCTTCATAATCCCTCATTTTCAAGGTTTCCGAGTTGAATGGAAAAAGAATTGGGAGATTTGCTAGGGATTTGATAGGAATTCGAGATTCCTGAGTTGAGCTGCAGTTATGAGGTGTTTTCACACCTTAGGTGAGTGGGTTCTTCCTTCAAACAGTGTAATGTACGAATTTGATTATAGCATCCAAATCCCTAATTGCTTAGTATGTGATTCTAAAACCTAAAATGTCTGTTTGATTTAAGATTGTTGCAAATTGATATGATATGGATTCCTTCTCTGTTTTAAATGATTCCTAAATGGTAGATTCATATCAGAAACGTATACAACACTTT
Organism: Alisma plantago-aquatica; assembly: GCA_963693085.1. Classification (NCBI taxonomy): domain Eukaryota; kingdom Viridiplantae; phylum Streptophyta; class Magnoliopsida; order Alismatales; family Alismataceae; genus Alisma; species Alisma plantago-aquatica. The sequence continues at coordinate 219,230,347 of OY856410.1, read as the reverse complement.
CTAGTGAGAATGCTTTTCAGATTTATATCAAATGATGTAATTAGGGTTTAACCTAATTGAGACATCACTAGAGTTTCAGCTTTATTGAAAAGGACTAGTAATCCTATAAGTGGTTAGGATGTACCTCATGGGTTATCTTAATTGAATTTATTCTTGATACATGATATCTCAGTAAATGATATGGAAAATCTAAATTTAGTTAAGTTTCCATGATTTCATATCTATATTGATTGTATATGATTTGTTGGAAACAATCTTTATTTAGTGAATGCTTATATCTTATGAGATCATGATAAGAGCCATGTGACAAGTGAATGAGGTAAATGAAAAGGTGAATGAGGCAAATGAAACCCTAAGAGTAGGGTGTTGGCATGTGATGAATGAATAAGGCGAATGAAACCCTAAGGATAGGGTGTTCAATGAATCATGTTATGATTATATGAAAGGTCTCGATATGAGATGTGTTGATGCTAAATTGTTGAATTGTATGTTTCTAGTGCATTTAACTTTATATGCTTGTTCTCTCTGAGATGATATCTGCATACTGCAGGGCTTCTTATTTTCAATACTTATCTCATAAATTGCATGTGATGAGATATGACATGCCCTAGAAAGGGATGTTACTGAGACATGATGTATGTTGAATACATGAGTTATGATGTTTCTTATGATATGATATGGCAGGCCGTGTGAGCCTTGTGAGAAATGTTATATGAGTTATGATTTCTGATTAGAATGTATCTATAATGTTAATGTTAGACTTAGGTGCCCTGAACACCGTAGAACCCCTTTTGGAGGTCTGCGCCTTAGGGGTGAAACGACCTACCTAGCGTGTGTCTAGATGGTCGGTGACTCGTGTTCAACAATAATCCGTGCGTGTGTCACGGTGGCACGAGGACAGAAAGGCAGTGTTCAACAATAATCTGTACATGTGTCACGGTGGCACTGGAGTAAATAGGGGTTATTCAACAATAAACCGTGTGTGTGTCACGGTGGTAACCCAGACTCTCCGCCTGTGTGCTCAGGTTAGAAGGAGTCCAGTTTACACTCTTTTGAGAGTGCAGTGAGGTCCTGACGTAGACCAGGACATCAGTCAGACTTAGCATTTCCCGGGTGTGTCGCTAAGTCTTGTACGGCGTGGCTGTAGTGCACTGCGAGTCTCTATGCAGAGTACACTGCATAGATCAGGGCATAATCTAAAATATGATCATATAGGTTCACAGAGTCCTTTATAAATGATAGAGTTAAGAAGACTAGAGCATAGTCTTCTAGTAGTTATTCTTTGGATGCAATATTTACATTCTTTGTTATTCCAATTATATTGTTTTAGAACTGCTCAGTGTAGTATTTATTGTTGTTAAATTTCATATCGTTTACTTAAATTATATTTGTAATCACATTAGTGCATTAGTCTGTTTCCATGAAGTACTCATTCACTGAGTGAGTAGGCTCACCCCTCTACTCAAACATTTTAGGGTTAATCACGTGGACTTGAAGATGATCAGAGCGTCAGAGTAGACCTGCCACAGGAGTCAAGTACGAGATTAGTTGAGTCAGTCGGTCCTTGTCACTCTAGGTCCTCAGTAAGAGTTTAGAGAGAGAGTTGTAATTACAATGTGTAATATTTTTCCTCTTTGATATGTATGCTAATTAGCAAGTTTAATGTGCATAATGTGTGAAAGACATCGTGAATGCTTATACATGTATCTTTACTATTGAAGTCTGATTAGTAAAAGAAATGTTCAGATTCCTTTGTTAAGATGATATGTGGTTCAATGCGGGGAAATAAGAGTTTTAAAGAAAATAAAAGAAAAGAAAAAGTTAAGGGTGTTCTTTGTGTTGCATACAAATCCCATCTTATGCCCTAATCTCATGATTTGAAGAAATTGTGAGATCGGGGTGTAACAGCTTGGTATCAGAGCTTAGGGTGAGTTGTCAAGGACCATTAAGTTAGTAAGTTAGAGTCCTAAGTGTGGCAGATAGGAGATGTTTGATGTTAGCTTTGGGGATTTGAGTATTTGGATATCCTGGCCCGATATCTGAGTACTTGGATCAGCCAGTACAAGCTACTCTGTCTATTCTCTCACGTATACCCTGGCCAGGTATACAGTGGAAGAATGGGCTAGAGAGAAACCCTAGAAATGTTAGGGTTAGAAAACGAGAAAAGAAACAAGAATTAAGAGCATAAATGTAAAAGGAGATAGAACTTACATTTCATAATGTTGTTTTTGTTGGAAATGTATAGAAATGCTCTTATATGTTTGAATTGAAATATTCAATACTTTGAAATATGGGTCTTTAATATCTGTTGTATACTATGAAATTGTAGCATTTATTGATTTCACTCTTTATAACAAGTAGACTAGAATTGACCTTTGAATGAGCTTTTGTTTCTATAGTTTTGCCCGCTGGTTCGAGTGAAATTGACATCAGCAGGTCTGTTTAGGTTTTCAGTCTGTACGCGATTCGGCCGAGTTGTATGTGATTCGGCCGAGTTTCCTTAATAGGCAATCGGACAGCAAACTGATCGTCCGAGTTGTATGTAATTCGGCCGAGTTTCTTTTTCAGGAAATCAAACAGCAAGTTGATCGGTCGATTTTCAAGCGGATCGGCCGAGTTGTGAAGCAATCGGCTGAGTTTCTGACCAATCGGCCGAGTTTCTGAGCTGTGAGTGGCAGTTCAGAAAGAATGTAATCCTTTGTAGTTCTTGGCTTCAGGACTTCAGGTTTGGCCTGGTCCGGTTGGCAGGATGTGTTACTAGGATCTAATGAATCCTATTAATAGCATAATAAGAATAGAATTGGAATAATTAGACCCACATCAGAGTAAGAATGTACATACAATAAGATGTTGAAACAAATGGGCAAGATCAGAACAACTAAGAATTAGTTGAAACTGATATCTGAGGTTCAATTTTGGGGCCTCATATGTGAAACCCTTAATTGGGAATAATAGAACATGATATGAAGTTCATAATCAGTTTATTGATCAATATTATATGAACTATACATATGAAATATAGAAAAGATATGTGAAATGTATGTATGGTTCTAGATAGCAAGAATCAATCATGATGAATGAATCATATAATAGAGTACAATGCTTTTATGAACTCTAAAGCAAAGGCTAAGTAGAAGAATAGAGTTGAGCTTTCAATAGGTCCATAGAAGTAAAGAGTCTTCAAAAGAGTAAAAGTAAAGAGAATCGTATGAACATGTAATTCATAAGACTAGAACAACAAACTAGTTTCTAAGCAAAGAACATAGGTGTATTTTAACGAATGAATAAATCATACAAAGGTAGACTGTATTCAGGAAGGAAAAACTTGATTGAAAGAGAAACTATGTTTGACCCATGCATGATCCACTTGATGTAAAAATGAAGAATATGTAATGTATTCAACATGAGTAAAAACTAATAGAAGGACTATTAATTTAGAATGTTAACTTCATAATAGTATAAAGATAAAGGTGGAAATATGTGAAACATGGTATACATGACCATACATATGAATAAGCAACATGGTCATAAGAGAAAAATTTAGAATTAAAGATGACGGGTTAAAGAGTAGTATATAGTAAGAGGACTATGAAACGTAAGAAAGGGTTTGAAATATGATGGAGAAGTTATAAAATAAAGAGGTTGTGAGATTCAAGCAAATGCTAATTAATCAAATATCTCTGTTGATAACTAAGTAAAACTACATACGAGAATGTATTAAGGGAATGCTTGAATACAAAAATTCCAAGTCTTAAAATCATCTTCTCTTTCATATATTCCTTAATGAGAGCAAGGTGGGAATGAAAGGATAAGAGAAAATGAATCATATATGATGCATAACTACCTTGGTGGGGTCATCTAATGAATGTAATAGTGACATACAGTATGATGAAGTGCGATAAGAAATAAATTCTTGGGTGATAGAAAGAATGATGAATAATATATTCCTATCTTAAATGCTTCAATGTTAATGCTGTTTATTGTATATAATCATATGAAAAGGATAGGTAGCAAAAAGTAAAGAAGTAATGAATGAGTAGAGAGATATGAGAAAATACTAGCTTTGTGTAATACATGTATTTGTTTTTACATGTATGATTTGTTGAAGGCATATTAGGGTATGAAAGTTGGTTCTACATATGATTTCAGTGTATGTGTACAAGCTATATGTTAAACTAAAGGCGTATGATAGTTGTAGTAATTCATACCAGATATGCATCCTAGTATTGTGTATTTGTGATATGGTGATACGGTTTGGATGATGTCAGAACACATGGAGAGATACTCTGAACAAGGTAGTCATACTTATTCACTCATATTAATAGAAAGGGTTGATAATCAGATTGTTTGGACAAGTAACCCTAATGAGGTGTAGGTTGTTATACCTAGCTCTAATATAACTGAGTGATGGTAATTGAATATGATTAATGCTTGAATGACTGATAAAATTGTGGATTACCTTATTACTGTTGTTGAAACCCTAAAATGATATAATGCGATGGTTACACTTTGTATTGTGTGTGGGCCCATAACCCACAGGTCCCAGGATCGAAACAGGATAGTATGGAATGAGGTGGTAATGCTTCACCTCATGCATCCATGACCCAATGGGGATGCCAAGAGTAGTATTGTGCAATTGATTGTTGAATCTAGTCTTTTAATTTAAGACTGTTTTGCTATTTGAATAGCACTTGATTAAAGTTTAAAACAGTATGGTGAACTTGCTTTTGTCACTTAAGGGTGATACAGAACAATAGAACTCTCTGAGCAACATAAGTTGAGATAGTTGTATCAGAGTATCAGAGTTGCGCAGCGAAAGCGTGGTGGTTTATCTTTGCATTCTATGTTTGACTGTGGCATAAAGAATTTGCTTGATATCATTGAGAACTATTTGAAATATGTTGTGATTTAGTAAAGAATTAAAAGATCTAATGTTGAAAACTACATTCAGGCATGAAATACAAGAGTATAATGACATGGAAGGCTTTATAAGCTTAGAATAACCTTGAATGTATCTTTCTTGTAGGTTTATGTTTCGAGGACGAAACATTCTAAGGGGGGGAGAGTTGTTACGACCCCATTTGAGCTTAATTGGTAAACTAGGGTTTACCTAGACAATTGCAAAGATTAATTGGAATAATCATTCTTGAAATCTAATTAATGACGATAACACAATTAGGATGTTTTAATTATGATAAGAAGTCTAAATGTTCTTTTGTCTTGTAATTAGGGTTTGAGAAACATAAATCCTAATCGGCCCAATATAGGGTTTTGATGATACATGAATACAGAATTTGATAAGTAGAATGTCTCACTAAATGATTTTTAGTATTTTATGTGTAACTCTGATTTACTTAAAATTTGGATATGATTTGTATATATAAAATTTGAACAACATTGAAAAATATCAGAATTTTTGAAGAATGCTCTGACCTGTTTATCGGTCGAGTTTCAAACTCGGCCGATCATATTTCCAGATTTATACAGCAGTGTGGTAATTGAATTTTATCTTTTTATTGGTATATCCAATTGATCTCAAATTTTAAATGTGCTTGAAAAACACAGTTTTAGACACTATGTTAAATTGGAATAATTTTAGGATGACTTTTTGATCTCTACAGTAAGGGTGTCGGTCGAGTTTTGTGCAGGACAAACTCGGCCGAATATTCTGCAGACTGCAATACAGCAGTGCACTGTTTGATTTTTAATTAATTATTGGTAACTAGAAATGATCTAAAATGTTAACTGAAGCTTTATAGATCAATTATAAATAACTTTCTAAATTACCATAATTTTTGGAGAATGTTTGATCTCTGAAATAAACGAATTACAGTAACTTTTGTATAACTGAATATTCAGCCAATATAATTAAAGTTGAGTGTAGGGTCAATTTGCAATTGACCCAAGCAGCTCAAATTAGCTTATATGATCGACCAAACACACACACAGCTCTCATTATTCATCATTTCATTCCAGAGAAATGAGCTCCTAGAGAGAGAGGGAGAATTAGGGCTTGAGTGGAGAAAGTGGGGGAATTGCTGAATTAGGGTTTTGCGATTCCAGGAAGGGTGAAATCAAGTAAGTTTGGATCCTTTGCATAGACTTTTATGGTGAATCTTCTCTCTCATGTCAAGATTCTGTCCATGCTCTGATTTGATCCAAGAGGATGTCGAAATTCCCTCTTTTCTCACCCTTTCTTCATAATCCCTCATTTTCAAGGTTTCCGAGTTGAATGGAAGAAGAATTGGGAGATTTGCTAGGGATTTGATAGGAATTCGAGATTCCCTGAGTTGAGCTGCAGTTATGAGGTGTTTTCACACCTTAGGGTGAGTGGGTTCTTCCTTCAAACAGTGTAATGTACGAATTTGATTATAGCATCCAAATCCCTAATTGCTTAGTATGTGATTCTAAAACCTAAAATGTCCATTTGATTTAAGATTGTTGCAAATTGATATGATATGGATTCCTTCTCTGTTTTAAATGATTCCTAAATGGTAGATTCATATCAGAAACGTATACAACACTTCCTAGTGAGAATGCTTTTCAGATTTATATCAAATGATGTAATTAGGGTTTAACTTAATTGAGACATCACTAGAGTTTCAGCTTTATTGAAAAGGACTAGTAATCCTATAAGTGGTTAGGATGTACCTCATGGGTTATCTTAATTGAATTTATTCTTGATACATGATATCTCAGTAAATGATATGGAAAATCTAAATTTAGTTAAGTTTCCATGATTTCATATCTATATTGATTGTATATGATTTGTTGGAAACAATCTTTATTTAGTGAATGCTTATATCTTATGAGATCATGATAAGAGCCATGTGACAAGTGAATGAGGTAAATGAAAAGGTGAATGAGGCAAATGAAACCCTAAGAGTAGGGTGTTGGCATGTGATGAATGAATAAGGCAAATGAAACCCTAAGGATAGGGTGTTCAATGAATCATGTTATGATTATATGAAAGGTCTCGATATGAGATATGTTGATGCTAAATTGTTGAATTGTATGTTTCTAGTGCATTTAACTTTATATGCTTGTTCTCTCTGAGATGATATCTACATACTGCAGGGCTTCTTATTTTCAATACTTATCTCATAAATTGCATGTGATGAGATATGACATGCCCTAGAAAGGGATGTTACTGAGACATGATGTATGTTGAATACATGAGTTATGATGTTTCTTATGATATGATATGGCAGGCCGTGTGAGCCTTGTGAGAAATGTTATATGAGTTATGATTTCTGATTAGAATGTATCTATAATGTTAGTGTTAGACTTAGGTGCCCTGAACACCGTAGAACCCCTTTTGGAGGTCTGCGCCTTAGGGGTGAAACGACCTACCTAGCGTGTGTCTAGATGGTCGGTGACTCGTGTTCAACAATAATCCGTGCGTGTGTCACGGTGGCACGAGGACAGAAAGGCAGTGTTCAACAATAATCCGTGCGTGTGTCACGGTGGCACTGGAGTAAATAGGGGTTTTTAACAATAAACCGTGTGTGTGTCACGGTGGTAACCCAGACTCTCCGCCTGTGTGCTCAGGTTAGGAGGAGTCTAGTTTACACTCTTTTGAGAGTGCAGTGAGGTCCTGACGTAGACCAGGACATCAGTCAGACTTAGCATTTCCCAGGTGTGTCGCTAAGTCTTGTACGGTGTGGTCGTAGTGCACTGCGAGTCTCTATGCAGAGTACACTGCATAGATCAGGGCATAATCTAAAATATGATCATATAGGTTCACAGAGTCCTTTATAAATGATAGAGTTAAGAAGACTAGAGCATAGTCTTCTAGTAGTTATTCTTTGGATGCAATATTTACATTCTTTGTTATTCCAATTATATTGTTTTAGAACTGCTCAGTGTAGTATTTATTGTTGTTAAATTTCATATCGTTTACTTAAATTATATCTGTAATCACATTAGTGCATTAGTCTGTTTCCATGAAGTACTCATTCACTGAGCGAGTAGGCTCACCCCTCTACTCAAACATTTTAGGGTTAATCACGTGGACTTGAAGATGATCAGAGCGTCAGAGTAGACCTGCCACAGGAGTCAAGTACGAGATTAGTTGAGTCAGTCGGTCCTTGTCACTCTAGGTCCTCAGTAAGAGTTTAGAGAGAGAGTTGTAATTACAATGTGTAATATTTTTCCTCTTTGATATGTATGCTAATTAGCAAGTTTAATGTGCATAATGTGTGAAAGACATCGTGAATGCTTATACATGTATCTTTACTATTGAAGTCTGATTAGTAAAAGAAATGTTCAAATTCCTTTGTTAAGATGATATGTGGTTCAATGCGGGGAAACAAGAGTTTTAAAGAAAAGAAAAGAAAAGAAAAAGTTAAGGGTGTTCTTTGTGTTGCATACAAATCCCATCTTATGCCCTAATCTCATGATTTGAAGAAATTGTGAGATTGGGGTGTAACAATAATGTACCAGGTCATTGTTCTTATAGGCAATTAGGGTTTATCCCTTAATTGGCACTAATCACTTAGGTACTATTAGGGATTCAACCTTTGTACCTTCATTGATTATCATTACTAATCATCATTGGATCAATGGATCATTCATCATCTTAATTCTCAAGAGATTCGATTACATTGGACCTCCATTGCATAAGGTATCCAATTGAATTGACCAATTGAATCTTCAATTACAAAAGGTGTCCAAGTGGATTAACCAATTGAGTCCTCAATTAATTTTGACTACTTGAGCCCCAAATGGTCTTAGTCATTCAAAGTTCAAACGGTTTGAAACTGTTTGGTAAAGGTGGTGCTTGAGACCGTTTGCTAAAGCAAGTACTTGAAACCATTTGCTAAAGCACCTTTTGAAACTGCATGGGCTCAACCGGTTTGGGATCGTTTGTTCCCAAACAGTCTTGAGACCATTTGGTCCAAACCTCCTCAAAACCGCATGGACCAAAGATGGTCTCAACCTATCAAATTGATTTGGGGTTCTCAATGTTGATTCCTTCAATCATTGAATTCATGTAACCAATCTTCAATTGGACCCATCACCATACTTCAATTGGGTTAATTAGGTCATCCTTCAACTGATTTGATCCTCAATTAACCCTCAATTGATCATCAATTAGGGTTTGAATCAACTAAATTAGGGTTTGGAATTGATGATCCTTCAACATTAACCAATGTGAGTCTAGTTGCTTTAAAACTATTGGACCATCATTCAAATTGGACATGACCTAACCCCAAACGGTCTTGAGGTCGTTTGGATGACCTCCAAACGGTCTTGAGACCGTTTTCCCATGTCAAAATCAAAATCCAAGTCAATCAATCAAAGTTTGGATCATTGGATTGATCAATAAGTCAGCATTTGATTGCACTTCGACTTAGTACCTTTAGATCTTTAAACACCTAACCATAGTCAACTCTGGACCTCCAAACGGTATTGGGTGACCCCCAAACGGTCTTGGGATCATTTGGATGACCTCCAAACGGTCTTGAGACCGTTTGGTCATCATATCATCATCAACCATGTCATTCAATTAGGGTTTGGATCCTAGGATTGGTCACCAAATCAACACTTAATTGTATTTCAATTTGGTATTGTTGGACCTTCAAACACTTGACAAAACTTAACACTAGACCTCCAAACGGTCTTGGGTGACCCCCAAACAGTCTTGAGACCGTTTGGGTGATCCCCAAATGGTTTTGAAACCGTTTGGGTCAATCAACCCAAACCATCAACTTATTCAATTGCAAAATCAGCACTTAGCCGATTAGGGTTGATACCATATGTTTGAATCTTCCAATACTTAACCATACTCAACCCTGGACCTCCAAACGGTCTTGTTTGACCTCCAAACGGTTTTGAGACCATTTGGGTGATTCCCAAACGGTTTTGAAACCGTTTGGGTCAATCAACCCAAGGCATCAACTCAATCACTTATGAAATCAGCATTCAACCCAATTAGGGTTTACGTGATTAATTGACCTTCAACTCATGAACCAATTGGAGTTAGTCAATAATATTTGATGGGTCATTAACCTAGATCATTATGAACAAATACCCAAATGGTCAACCCTGGTCAACATCACCAAACGGTCTTAAACTGTTTGCTTCTATGCGGTTTAGTGAAACTGTTTCATTCCAAACGGTTTGAAACCGTTTGCTCCCAAAACACAAACCGTTTGGATATTTGATTGAAACCGTTTGGTCTAGATATTTGGGGAGGTGTGTGCTTATGTTGTTTTCATCATCATAAAACACTAGACCCACAAAACCTGCTGTGATTTCTATGGAAATTGCATCAATCAACCAAATCAATAATTGTAAATAGAGAAATGATCATAATTTGATGGGGAATTGAATGCAATAACAAAGTTAGGGTTTCAAGTTATAAAACCCGCCTCCAATTGAGCTCTAAATCTCCATGTTCATGGAAAAAATGGTGGATGCAACTCCCTTCAACATTCCAAGGCTCATCCTCAAGATTTGAGTGAAAAGGAATGGTTAGAATTGAAGAGGAGATCGAAATAGGAAGAAATCCATAATTTATTTTCAATTTCCACCATGGAATCAAGGTGAAATGGATCAAGAACCTTACCAACAGGTTGGGGGTCGTCCTCCTGACCCTCCCAAGATCCCTTGGTCGTTTCCCAAGCAAGGATAAGAAGTGGGGTCGAAAAAGCCTTCCATATGGCGTGTAAAAGGTTCTTTTATAAAAATTTAATGAGAGAGAATATGCTTTGCAAAAATCCATTTAATCCCAAAAATGTGGCCACCTCTTCCCCATCATCTTCTTTAGGGATGAGGCTATCTTTTTTGCCTCTTATTCCTCTCAATTATCCATGATTTAAAGAAAAGCAAATTAAGCACCTCAATTCATATTATATTAATATCCATATGTGAGTGGATATTTCTTTTTCTTATAAAATTGTGTGTGAGTTATCCACTCCCTTGGATATTTTCGTGGTCCTTTCAAGTCTCAAGGACGTCACACAAACATCTGAATTCAACCATTTTAATTTTGGTTGAAGGCCCTTTAATTAATACATTTATTTTTGCCCTAAATCAAATTAGGGTTTCAATTAGGATTAAATCTTGATTATTTTAATATCAAGATTCTCTCTCCTCCAACTTAATTCAAATGAGGAGCCCCTCTCATTTTATTTGATCTACTTGATTCCAAGAAACATTAGGGACCTTACTGAAGTGGTAATTTACATATTGCACCCTGGGTTTTGGGTAAATTGCACATTACACCAAAACTAGGTTTTCATGCACATACATTGCTTTATCATCTCTTTCTTGGTATTCAGGCTTCCATAAGCCATACCTCATCATCATATTTACTATCATGATACTTCAACACATGAGGAACATATTATCATGCACAATTTTCACTTAAACCCCTCAACTTGGGTAATTTGCACTTTAGTCCAAAACAGGCAAAACATTGATTTCAACAATGTTCAAAAAGGACTAGAATTGCAACATAAGTTCCTCTTGAGCCCTAATTACTTTTCACAAGATGAGATTAAGCATTTTATCATAGTTCTTAATCAAAACACCTAGGGTTAAAGTATAACCCAGGTCAGGGATGTTACATCTACTTTTACTCCCACTGAATCCTTTAGAACTAATTTCCATTTAGGAATTCAGCCATCCTAGCAAAAAACACTTTGTTGTCGGGTTGGAATATAAGTAGTATTCAACAAGATAACATTCATGTGATTTGTGGATAAATCCCTTTAAGAAACTATTATCTTATACAAGCTTTCAATACTAATCACTATGAAAGACACATTGGGACACTTCTCGTGCCATATCTCATATGGTGGTTTTTGAACCATTTTAGTCGGTACATTGTTTTAGTATAAAGCATGTACCCAAAATATATGGTAAGATTAGCTAGATCTTATTGATAATATCACCATGACTTAATAGAGTGTGATACCTTCTTTCTGACACATCAATATGTTTCAAGTGGAGTTCATTATGATACACTATCATGATCTCCCAGAAGGTCCTCAAACTCATGATTTACATATTTTAACACTATTATATCGAGGTATCTTAATAATTTTACTAATTTAGTTGCACACTTCATTTATGATCTCCTTGCACACTTCAAGAGATCCAAACTTGTATTTCATTAAATACAAATTTCAATATCTATTGATCGTATCAGTAAATATAATGAGGTCCTTGTAACTACCTTTAGCATTCATCCAAAAAGGTATATGTAAATTAGTATGTACTAGTCCTAATGGAATAGTCAATCACCCACTACATCTAGTGAGGATACTCTTTTCATATTGCATAGCAAATAAGACATGTATGTCTCTATTGGTTTAATAACCAAAAGAGTCTAGATAACCATCATATGGATTCTAGAAATGCATTTCTTATTTACACGCTCTAGATGATAGTGCCATAGGTATTCATTGTTTGAGTTATCAAGCCATTCAATATATATTTCATACACATTTGTCTTTACAACTATCAAGTATAATTTATGACACATAGGGCATCACCATAAAAGATCATAATTGTAAGGCCCCTAAACTTGCTTAATGAGTTGAATAAACTTAATTACCATAGTTGAATGCTTAGAACCTAATATAACCTTGTGATATGCTTTGAAATCATAACACAAGCTTAAGTTTCAAATTTGGTCCAATTTGAACACTAGTTGAGCAAGGTATTCAATTTTATGCACATTTTGGACTTTTCTACAATTTACCAAATTGAGAGGATTTAATTGCAATTTATCACTTGTATTTTTCTACTTGGATATTATATCATCATTCTTGAGCTTTTTGAGACATGGGGAACCTATTTAAACCTTGTTTTGAAGGTGTTTTATCCAAGGGTAACATTAGGGTTTACCCCTTTATGGATGAGCTACCTTTAGTGGCTATCAACTAATAAGTTATTTGTTTTGCTTGGAAATTCAAGAAACGAGGGATAAGAATGTCTCTATGGATGTTGGGGTAGCTTCTTGTGTGTGTTATTGTATATTATTAATAGTTTAAGGCTATAGACACTAGGAAAGATACTATAACTTCAACTTTTTCTTTTTCTTTATCTTAAAGCTTCATATACTTATCCCTAAGCACCAAAATGATCCATTTTCCCTCCAAAACATCCCTCCATATACAAACCTTGTCCTTCCTTTGTGCTTCTGTGAATTTCCTATCCAAGGAAGAAGAAAGGGGGGACCTTCTTGGAAAAAGAATCTAGGGTTGCAATTGACTTCCTTTTAGGGTTTAAAAAGCTTCCATCTAGTGATCTTGACCTAAAAGAATAAGAAATTCCCTTTATGTTCCATGGTATAAATTGCTCTAAAGCTCTAAAACCCTACCTTTCTGTCTCCTTATGCTTAGGGTTTGCTCATTTGATGGAGAAAGGTGCTAGATGGACGAGTTCATAGCCTATGCTTGGATTTTCTACCCTACCTGCTCGTGTTTTCTTATGGGTTGGAGTTTATCTTCTTATTAGAGGCAAGTTTTATAACTTTCTCCATGTTTATTGCTTACCATAATCTTTCTAGGTCATGTTCTTGCTTGAAAATGATGATTCATGCACTAAAAAGCTATGATTGACTTGGATTTCGATTTTTATAATGTTCCCTATTCTGATTTCAGTTCTAGATGAATCTGTGATCATGTTTACATTATTTCTAAGGTATAATAGGACTTGGATCAGGTTGGTTTGACAACCTATGGTACTAAACACCTATCAACCAATGGTCAATTTTAGGGTTTTAAGTTGATGTTTTCTATAAACCCATGACTCGATGATGGTACAATTGCAAAAACCCTATGGTGTTGTCTTCATGACAATTGATGGTGGTGATCAAGGGTGTCAACTGACGTTCACCCGCTTAGGTCATGTTTTGGCCTAATTAAGAGCTTAGTGATTAACAATTAAGTACCCTAATGATGCTATCAATCAATGGTGATATTAGTTTGATATTTCATGTTGATTAATGAATATAGTGCTGATCTAACAACCTATGGTTACTTAATAGTGACTAATGATTGTGGTTCAAGTCTTCAAAATATGTGGTGATTTAATCATATATTTGTAGCATAAATTAAGCCTTAGACCAATGGTTACTTGGGTCACTTTATGTAATGGTCGAACCTATACTGTAATTGATGGTTTTAACATATGAACTTGACCCAATTGTCAAGATCTAATGTTTATTCCTCCAATAAAGTGGACTGATGGCTAATGTAATATGTTATTCCTAATAATGGGATTTATATGGTTTTCTTTATATGATCAGCTTAAGGAGCTTACTTGTTGACAATGGATGGCTTGCTTTAAATGAACAATCAGTTGTGGGTTTTACGCTACTCTTAATGGAACTTTTTGTGTTGTTGATCAAGGGATGTCTAGGGTTAGATGGTGACTCTTTCTAGAGAAAAATTTAAGACTTCATACGTGGTTTATCCAAGGTGTTTACTTATTTAAAAAACCAATGGTCTTACCTTTTAAACATCCAATAGTTCTGGGTGACATTATAGTATGGTGATATGGGTTGAATGATGATGGAACAAATGGAGGGTTACCCTTAATAAGGTAGTCTTACCTATTCACTCATATTAATAGAAGGGATGATAATCATATTGTGTTGATATGTAACCCTAATGAAGTATAACTTGTTATACCTAACGTTAATATAACTAAATGATGGTAATTGGGTATGAATAGTCCTTGAATGACTAATACAATCATGGAGTACTCTGTTACTATTGTTGAAACCCTAGTATGCTATAGCCCGATGGATACACCTTGATATATGTCAGGGTTCATACTTGAGAACAATATGGAATGTGATGGTGATGATTCACCTTATGCATCCATGATCCAATGGGGAGTCCATGAGTTAGGGTTTGGGTATAAATCCTGATTAGTAACATTGATATAATTTATCATGTTGAACCTAACTCTAATGCAAATAGATAAAGATGAGTATTCATGTTTAACATTGTTATATGATGAAATGATGGTGGAATAATCTCCATAATATGATCATAACCTTAATATGTTAATTGGTGGTTATCATCGCCACATGGTTGATACTTTCTTATGCTAAACATGTGTATTATGAATATGATGAGGGTTAACCATATCCAAATTCCTTGCATGTTGATGTAATAAAGGAATGTTCTTAAAGTTAATATAACCCTTCTATGATTGTTTTTGAATATATCCTAGCTCATTAATGCAATATTGTGTTGATTTGGTGCATTATATGTAAGATGTTGTTGAGCCTTATTATAAGGCATGGAAAGATAAAGATGATCTTGCAGGGAATAGTATGATGGTCTTAATGACCTTTGGGCATGATTGAGCCCTGAATGAGGTTTAATCCTCTTGTGTTGATAAGGGTTGATACCCTATGATATTGTGAAAAGGATTTATATCTTGTGATAGTATGATGACTAGTGTAGCCTCATGAATGGCAAGTGAATAGTACCATGTAATGATGAGATCAGAAATTATATTTCACACATTTTATATATTTTAAAGTTGTGATGTATATATGCTTATTAGAAGTGAATTAGGGTTTGTATGTCCACTTGTTTGATGTAGCCTTAATTCACCCAATTTCATAACTAATCAAGTAAAACTCTAATCATGTAGTACCCTATGCCATAGATCCATCTGAGTGTCAGAACTTGCCAGATGGTGAAATGAGTATTCCTAAGAGAAACTCGGAGCGCATACTGATAAGCATGCATGGTGCTTGTCATCTTGAATTCAAGTGTTTAGGGAGGATGACTATGGTCATACCTAGCCCTTAGTTTGTGAACGACTGCAGTTGTGTCTCAGTGATTATATATGTGACGATATTGGAGGACAACTATGTTGTACCACATATGGTAGGGTATGAGTACCCACCTCCTTTCACTAGTGTCGTGAACTATACCAAGGATGGACTATGATGTTAGCAGCTTGACCTTATGTGTCTCTATGGAGGACCCGTACTGACCGGGGACGAAGAAGATCTTAGGAGTCTAGCTCTTTCTAGATCTTGTATGGCACTGATTTCGACATAGCAATGGTCAGTTGGATTTTGAGTGGTATCCTAAAATTCCTCAGGGCATAATAAAAGATGCAATACATCCATGTAGCATATTTGTTTAGGGTTATACATGATGTTTCACATTGGATGATAACTGTTGTTTGTTATCTTTACATAAAGATGATGATTAGTGCAATTAAGAGATAGTAGATATACTTATGTTGTGGATATGCTTAAGATTGTAGACACGTACATACAGTAGCCATGCTTATGTTGATAACTATACTTCTATTACTGATTATAATCATGATGCTAGATATCTCATGTTGTTAGTTATGTTTAACATGCTAGCCATGCCTTTGTTATTAGAGATGCATATACTGCTAATCATGCCTATGCAGATAGTTGTGCTTATGTTGTTAGCTCTTCTTATGATGTTAATATGTTTGACCTATTAGACAAGCTAATGATGTTATCTATGCTTATGTGGCTAGACATTTTCATAATGATTGAGATTCTATGTTATTAGACTTTCTCATGATGCTAGATATGCATATGTTATTGAATTTATTATACCATCAACAAGATATAGGGTGATAGTATGGCTAATGATGATAATTATTATATGCTCCTTTATGTATTCTGTCAATCATCCCTGCTATTGAGCCTATTTGTTATATCTGATTAAACTACTTAACTTTTTAATTACTTAAAAATGTTGTAATCAGTAAATGTTGTTGGAGGTTATATCTCTTGCTGGGACATGGGTCTCACCCTTGTGATTTGCCACATTTTCTTAGGTAATCAGAAGTGACAAAAACAAACATGTGGAAGCAAAGAGGAGCTATAGTAATGAATATTTGAGAAAGTTGATTAGATGTCTAGTGTGCCCTAGAGTCGTCCCTATATTCTCAGGTCCTGGAAGGAAAAGTTTGTATATGATGTTTCAAACGAATCAAACTTTTGTTAGCATATTAATGCTTGTTTGTGTGGCATATACAAATATTGTTCTCCTGTGCATATATCTTGTGGCTAAGGTGATAGAACAATTTGTATCAAATTCTTATCATAGAATGGATAAAATAAAGATGTTGGGCTCTTATGCAAATGTTTCTGAGCAGGTGCTGACATTGAAATTAGTTTTAATTTATCGATATTTTTTGGGCATGTGTTTAATTGGTGATTGATTGTGTGTTATGTTTTGAGTAATCTTGTTTGGTGTAATGAGTTCTCACAAGTTAGTATCAGAGCTTTAGGTTCATTGAGTCTACAGGGACACTAGGACTTAGGACTAGGATGGTGTCAAAATTAGGAATTTGACATAAAAATATGGCGCATACTACCTAATCTCAATATTTGGGTGCTTTGGCCAGGTATTCAATTATTGAAGAAAGGTAAGTATGAAACTCTTAGATTGTTATCTTTCTGATTACTCTGATCAAGTAGTCATTTTGAGACAATCTAAAGAGAATAATGAATAATAAATCATGGTATGAATATCTCAATCCAGCCTTAAAGAAGATGAGAATTGCATCATAATCTATCAAAACTTGAATGTTTGGTAACTATAAGAGAAAGATACAACACCATGAAATCTAAATCTGAATACAAATTAGAAAAAGAGGAGTTCTTGAAGATGTGATTCAAGAGGATAATAAAAGGCAGATAAGTTTGTGCTTATAAAGTGATTCAAGGTATGAAATCCATATAAAATGGATAGAACTCCTATGATAAGTATAAAATGAGAAGATGAATGGGAACAATGACAAAGAAATAAGGTGGAAACTGAGGTAATCTCTGACCAACCTATGTGTCTAAGAAAGTGTTAATGTAAAATAATCATGGCGTTTGAAAGAAATTAAGGTAGATGATCCATGTTTAATGAAGAAAATGTGGAATATGATGATTTACCTATTAATAAGTGGTTGAAAAACATAATAAAATAAGTGAACATACCCTAGTGGGATAAATAGTCATCAAGCAAGGAGTAATGAGATATGTTAGTCATGATGATTCCTATGCTAATGGCAAGGAACCTGAAATGAAAAAGGTAAAATGATACATAAGAAGTTGTAACCTGCATAATGAAAGTAGAATTGGTTAAATTTTTGCTAATGACCCTTGAACAATTCTTCTATGATGTGGGAGTTTGTTTCCCTTTGTGTCTTTCCTTTCTAGGGAACAACTTTCAAGTGGATAATTTCCACTTGGTACATGTGGATTCGCTGCAAACATGAGGGTGGATAGCTTATTATAGCATAAGATTGTTTGGACTATAGTTCTGAGACCATAAAGTTTGTGATGAGTTTTCTTTTGAGCCTTCTGATAATTTCGGAGACTCCTCTTATATCTCTTGATATTTGTTATGTTGGTAAAAATGGATGAGATAATGATGTGAGTTCCTTATAGCACATGAGGTGGTTACCAAGGTAATGAATCCTAGTATCCAAGATGTATCAATAGTATGAGAAATATGTGAAGGTTGGAGATGTTTATTAAATGAACATTCCAAGTGTTTCTCTCCCTTAGAGAGAGAAAGAGAGTTGATGATGACCCTCTAAATGTTTTTTGGAAAAAAAAACAAAACTGATTCTATAATGTTGTGTATGGTTCAGTGATAGCTGGGTAAGACCACTATCAAGGATAGATCATTTTTTTGTCAATAGATATGTGATACCTTGTTCCTTTAAGATAAACCTATGATCAAATATCAATGCATAAGAGTTAGATTGGATGACATAATTCACATTACCATGATGAGTTTAGAGTTATGTCCTTTAGACTAACCAATGTACAAGTAGAATTTATGAATAGGAGGAATGGACTGTTCTTCATGTCATACAAGTTATATCAAGCTTTGAATGATGACATGCCAAAGTATTTTAAATATGGTCAAAAATATGATCAATATTTCTTAAAAAACCTTAGGGTTGCCGAAGTAGGAATAGCTATGAGACAAGTTGAACAAGAGTGAGATGGGGTTGAGTAAATGTCTTTATGGGATCATGATATGTCTTCTAAGTATGTTGTACAAATTCTAGTAAGGTGAAGATAGTGTTGTTATTTCACCCCTAACAAGGTTGACTAGGAATGATGTTTCCTTGTATGGAATGATAGGTGACAACATCAACATTTCTTTTGATGTTGAAAAAGAACTGGCAAGTGTTCCAGTGTCAGTGTATCTAGAAAAAAAGGATGGATACATCGCCTTTTTTATATGCTTCAAGGAATGGTATGGGACACATGCCATGATTGGTAAAAAAGCTAGAAAGTATGACTTTGAGTAATGTGTTGATAAAATAGATACAATTTTAGGATGATAGTTATAATTTAAAGTTGAACATTACTACTAGATTTGTACAGGTGGCACAACAAGTTTCTATATTCCATATTTGCAAATGTCTTCTTAGGTGGGAGTTTTTGTGGTGACCCAAGATGAAATATGTATGAATGATGTGACATCACCATATATGCAACTAATCATGTGAAGTTAATAGGATGAGGTGTAGAGAAAGTACCCATCTTTGTTTACCTTGGATTTCGGGGGCAAAATCCCTATTAGGGGTTTATAGTTGTAAGGCCCCTAAACTTACTTAATGAGTTAAATAAGATTAATTACCATAATTAAATTCTTATAACCCTAATATAACCTTTTTACATTCTTTAAAATCATAAGACAAGCTTAAGTTTCAAATTTGGTCCAATTTGGACACTGGTTGAGCAAGTTATGCAATTTTATGCACATTTTGGACTTTTATGCAATTTACCCAATTGAGAGGTTTTCTTTGCAATTTATCACTTGCATTATGCTCCTTGGATATTCTATCATCATTCTTTATCTTGTTGAGACATGGGGAACCCATTTAAACCTTGGTTTGAAGGTGTTTTCTCCAAGGGTATTTTAGGGTTTACCCCTTCATGGATGAGCTACCTTTAGTGGATATCAACTAATAAGTTATTAATTTTTCTTGTAAATTCAAGAAACGAGGGATAAGAATGTCTCTATGGATGGTGGGGGAGCTTCTTGTGTGTGTGCTTGTATATTCTTAATAGGTTTAAGGCTATGAACACTTGGAAAGATGCTAGATGTTCAACTTTTTCTTTTTCTTTATCTTAGAGCTTCATATACTTATACCTAAGCACCAAAACGAGCCATTTTCTCTCTACCACTTCCATCCTTATACAAACCTCATCCTCCCTCTGTGATACTGCAAATTTCCTGTCCAAGGAAGAAGAAAGAGGGTACCTTCTTGGAAAAAGAATCTAGGGTTGCAATTGACTTCCTTTTAGGGTTTAAAAAGCTTCCTTCTAGTGATTTTGACCTAAAAGAGTAATAATTCCCTTCTTTCCTCCATTTATTTCTTTGCTATCCATCCTCTTTCCTTTCTTTAGGTCAGAACATTGCTGTTCCATGGTAGAAATTTCTCTAAAGCTCTAAAACCCTACCTTTCTTGCTCCTTATGCTTATGGTTTGCTCATTTAATGAAGAAAGGTACTAGATGGACGTGTTCATAGCTTATTCTTGGATTTTCTACCCTACCTGCTCATGTTATCTTATGTGTGGGAGTTTATCTTCTCATTAGAGGCAAGTTTTATAACTTGCTCTACATTTATTGCTTACCATAAGCTTCCTAGCTCATGTTCTTGCTTGAAAACGATGATTCATGCAATAAAAAGCTATGCTTGACTTGGATTTCAATTTTTATAATGTTCCCTATTCTGATTTCAGTTCTAGATGAACTTGTGATCATGTGTATGTTATTCCTAAGGTATAATATGACTTGGATCAGGTTAGTTTGACAACCAATGATGCTAAGCACCTATCAACCAATGGTCAATTTTAGGGTTTTAAGTTGGTTTCTTCTATAAACCCATGATCCAATGATGGTACAATTGTAACAACCCTATGGTGTTATCTTCATGAAAACTGATCATGGTGACCAAGGGTGTCAACTGAAGTTCACTCCCTTAGGTCATGTTTTGGCCTAGCTAAGATCTTAGTGATTAATAACTAAGATCCCTAATGATGTTATCAATCAATGGTGATATTAGTTTGATATTTGATGTTGATGAATGAATATAGTGCTGATCTAACAACCTATGGTGAATTAATGGTCACTAACGATGGTGGATCAAATCTCCAAAATCTATGGTGAGTTATTCATATAGTTGTAGAATCAATTAAGCCTTAGACCAATGGTTTCTTGGGTCACTTGATGCAATGGTCAAACCTATACTGTAATTGATGGTTTTTACATATGAACTTGACCCAATGGTCAAGATCGAATGTTTGTTCCTCCAATAAAGTGGAATGATGTCTAATGTAATATGCTGGTCCTAATAATGGGATTTAGATAGTTTCCTTTATATGATCATCTTAAGGAGCTTACTTGTTGACCATGGATGGCTTGTTTTAAATGAACAGTCGATTATGGGTTTTACCCTAATCTTAATGGAACATGTTGTGTTGTTGATCAAGGGATGTCTAGGGTTAGATGGTGACCTTTATAGAGAACAAATCAAGGACTTCATAGGTGGTTTATCCAAGGTGTTTACTTATGTAAACAACCAATGGTCTTACCTTTTAAACATCCAATGGTTCTAGGTGACATTGTGGTAAGGGGATATGGGTTGAATGATGATGGAACAAATGGAGGGTTACCCTTAATAAGGTAGTCTTTCCTATTCACTCATATTAATAGAAGGGATGAAAATCATATTGTGTTGACATATAACCCTAATGAGGTATAACTTGTTATACCTAGCTTTAATATAACTAAATGATGGTAATTGGGTATGAACAGTCCTTGAATGACTAATACAATCATCTAGTACTCTATTACTATTGTTGAAACCCTAGTATGTTATAACCTGATGGATACACCTTGATTTATGAATGGGTTCATACTTGAGAATAGTATGGAATGTGATGGTGATGCCTCACCTTCGGCATCCATGATCCAATGGGGATGCCGTGAGTTAGGGTTTGGGTATAAGTGCTGATTAGTAACATTGATATAATTTATCATGTTGAACCTAACTCTAATGCAAATAGATAAAGATGAGTATTAATGTTTAACATTATTATATGATGGAATGATGGTGGAATAACCTCCTTAATATGATCATAACCTTTATATGTTAATTGGTGGTTATCATAGCCGCATGGTTGATACTTTCTTATGCTAAACATGTGCATCATGAATATAATGAGGGTTAACCATATATAGATTCCTTGCATGTTGATGTAATAAAGGAATGTTCTTAATGTTAATATAACCCTGCTATGATTGTTTATGAATATCTCCTAGCTCCTTAATGCAATATTGTGCTGATGTGGTGTATTATATGTAAGTGATGTTGTTCAGTCTTGTTATAAGGCATGGAAAGATAATGATGATCTTGCAGGGAATAGTATGATGGTCTTAATGACCTTTGGGCATAGTTGAGCCCTGAATGAGGTGTAATCCTCTTGTGTTAATAAGGGTTGATACCCTGTGATATTGTGAAAAGGATTTATATCTTGTGATAGTATGATGACTAGTGTAGCCTCATGAATTGCAAGTGAATAGTACCATGTGATAATGAGATGAGAAATTATATTTCACACATTTTATATCTTTTGAAGTTGTGATATTTATATGCTAGTTAGAAGTGTATTAGGGTTTTTATGTCCACTTGTCTGATGCAACATTAATTCACCCAATTGTCATAACTAATCAAGCGAAACTCTAATCATGTAGTGCCATGTGCCATAGATCCATCTGAGTGTTAGAACTTGCCAGATGGTGAAACGAGTATTCCTAAGGGAAACTCAGAGCACATACTGATGAGTATGCAGGGTGCATGTCATCTTAAATTCAAGTGTTTAGGGAGGATGACTGCGGTCATACCTAGCCCTCAGTTTGAGATTGGCTGCGGTCATGTCTCTGTGATTATATATCTGATGATATTAGAGGACAACTGTGGTTGTACCTCAGATGGTAGGGTATGCGTACCCACCTCCTTTCAATAGTGCCATGACCTATACTAAGGATGGACTAGGCTATTAGTAGCTTGACCTTATGTGTCGCTGTGGCGGACCCATACAGACTGAGGGCGGAGAAGATATCAGGAGTCCGACTCTTCCTAGATCTTGTATGGCACTGATTTTGACTTAGCAGTGATCAATTAGATTTTGAGTGGTATCCTAAAATTTCTTAGGGTGTAATAAAAGATGTAATATAGACATGTAGCATATTTGTTTAGGGTTATACACAATGTTTCACATTGGATTATAACCCTTGTTTGTTATGTTTACATAAAGATGATGCTTAGTGCAATTAAGAGATAGTAGATATACTTATGTTGTGTTTATTCTTAAGATTGTAGATGCGTACATATAGTAGCCTTGCTTATGTTGATAACTATACTGCTACTACTAATTATAATCATGATGCTAGATATCTCATGTTGTTAGTTATGTTTAGAATGCTAGCCATGCCTTTGTTACTAGAGATGCATATACTGCTAATCATGCTTATGCAGATAGTTGTTCTTATGTTGTTAGCTCTTCTTATGATGTTAATATGTTTGACCTATTAGACATGATAATGTTGTTAGCTATACTTATTGCTAGACTTATTCATAATGATATAGAGTCTATGGTACTAGACTTGCTCATGATGCTAGATATGCATATGCTACTAAATTGCTTATACTGTCAACAAGATAAAGGGTGATAATCTGGCTAATGATGATAATTATTATATGCTCCTTTATGTATTCTGTCAATCATCCTTGCTATTGAGCATATTTGTTATATCGGATTAAACTGCTTTACTATTTAATTACTTAGAAATTTTATAATCAATAAATGTTGTTGGAGGTTATATCTCTTGCTGGGACATGAGTCGCACCCTTCTAGTTCACCACATTTTTTTAGGTAATTAGAAGTGATGAATACAAACATGTGGCACCAAAGAGGAGCTTGATAACACCCAAATTTATGCATTTATGATAAGCATTTATTTATGGTTTTGTGTCACTATAGCTTTATATGCCCAAAATAACCCATGTTTCTTATCTTTTAGTAATTTAAGTATTTTCTTAGATAAAGTTGCGCAACTAGACAATTTTGGGACTTGCAGGCACCGAACGTGAAAAGACATATATTCTCCATGTTTTCTCCCCAACACACGATTTTTGCAGTAGATGGACTCCCATCCGTCACGACCGCGGTGGACTAAGCATTGCACTATGTGCACCAATTTAGGAGACGGTGGTCCCGCGGGCCCAAGAAATTTCTGATATCTTGGACCCTATTTTCGATGGCCAGTCCATTATTAGGATGCATCCTCACTAATAAAAAAGGATCATCGACACGGCCCCCTCGAACACCAGTAATAGCGCCCCTCCCCCCACCCCAAGGGTAGGTTCATTCCATAATGCCATGACCGCGACCAAGAAGAAGTAAGCTCGACCGCGATCGAGGTACATCCTCCTTGACTGCGACCGCGACTAAGAAGAAGTAACCTCGATTGCAATCGAGGTACATCCTCCTCGACCGCAACCGTGGCCAAGAAGAAGTAACCTCGACCACGATCGATGTACATCCTCCTCGACCACGACCGCGACCGCGACCGCGACCAAGAAGAAATAACCTCGACCATGATCGAGTTACATCCTCCTCGACCGCGACCACAACCAAGAAGAAATAACCTCGACCGCGACCGAGGTACTTCTTCTTCGACCACAACCACAACTATGATCTTAACCTCGACCGTGACTGCGACTGCGATCGTGACCGAGGTACATCTTCCGCGACTGTGACCTCGAACGTGACCGCGGGGTGCACCTCGACCGCGACCAAGCAAGACCACGATCTGAATTAGTACCTCGACCATTTTTCCTATAAATACATCCCCCCACAAACTAGAGAGTGGTTCCACACCTTGGGGAGTTCCATCTGCCTGTTCTACATTTTGGGAGGTCCCAACTGTTGGTTCTGACCTAGTGTGGTTCCTAGAGCCCCGTAGGAGAGTCTGAAGGTCCGAGAAGGCCAAAGTTCTTGCTCTAAATCCACCTCTTCATCGTGTCTCCATCTTCCATTGTTATCCACTCACAAAGATGTTGTTTAGGGGTGGGATCTAGAGAGAAAGGAGGCCGAAGAGTCTAGAAGATCAAGGAGGATGACCCATGGATGAGATCCAACCTATATAGAGGCTAGGGAGCAAGAGACACCTCTCCTGTATGGGATAAATCTCTTCTCCTTCTCCTTTCTTCTACTGTTCTCCTTTGTTTCTATGCAACGATGTTCTTCCATCTTTGTTCGGTGCCAACTATGCTTGTCCATGGCTAGTTGAGCTCCTTATTGGCTATGTAGCCCATTTAGGGCATGTTTATGTACTTTTACCTTAAGCAAGTAGTTTTATTTTAAATCTAGCATGCTTTTATGTTTTATATCCTCTTTCTAGTTATGATTGCTAGTATGGGTGATCTCTTTCTTGCTTGAACTTCTATTTCTACCTATATTGAGAGATTTGTTGTAGAAATAGATTAGAAGATAGTTTGGATCAAAATCTGAAAAGAGAACTGTTCAAGGTTGTCTGTTCCTAACATCCCAGAATATTCTAGACTTGAGAGGGTATCTAGAATATTCTAGGCTATTGGTTTGTTATCCTCGAGAGAGGTTTCATATCATTGAAGGGTTTTAGTCACACTATGCGAGAGCGATTGGGATGACCCCACAAGAATATATACTAAGGTGCGTGCTATGTTTGAATATAGATTTCTTACTAAGGTGTTCGAGGGTTGTCTACACCTGAGAATGGTTGCATAGAGTGCCCAACTTGTGGTTACATAGCCAGGAACTTCTTTCGCTCTGGTTTAGTAGAATGATGTTGACTCTATTTTATTTTCTTTTCTTGTTTTGTTTTAATTTGTGACAAACCTCTAGACTAGTTCTAGCTCCTTACTTTCCTGACTATCATCTTGGATAATCTGACTTAAGAATGAAATCTCAAGCATCCTAACGACACCACATCCCTGTGTTCGACCCCCTTATATCTACTTCGACCCGTGATAAAGTTGCAGGGGTCCTTGAAGGTTTTGGGTTATAAATTTGAAAGTTTGATTCCTTCTAAATTCGCCTCCCTTTCAGACACGTGATTCGGGCCGATCAAATCTATAGTAATGAATCTTTGAGAAAGTTGATTAGATGTCTAGTGTGTCCTAGAGTCATCTAGGGCTGAGCATCAATCCAGAACCGGACCGGACCGGACCGAACCGGACCGGACCGGACCGAACCGGACCGGACCGCAGACCGAATTTGAACAAATATATGGACCGCAGACCAGACCGCTTCGAGGCAGGACCGGACCGGGACCGGACCGTTTTTTGCTAGGACCGGACCGTTTGGACCGTAATCAACCTTTTTTACATGTTTTACAACTTATTTAATTGTACAAAGTTGATAATCTTAGTCACTTCTAACAATTATATAACTTTAGTATCAAACATTTATACTAGTAGTGATTATATATGTACTTTATTTATAATTATTATAGAATACACCTTCAAATATACATGAATTTTATATAAAAGTCAATCTGCGGTCCAGACCAGACCGGACCGGACCGATTTTAGACCGGATCGGACCGAAGACCGAACTCATCGAAATTCCCGGACTGCGGACCGGACCGAACACAAAATGGACCGGACCGGACCGGACCGAATTGAGCAGTCCGGTCTGGTTTTGCGGTCTGGACCATTATTTGCTCACCCCTAGAGTCATCCCTGTACTCTCAAGTCTGGGCATGAAAAGTTTGTATATGGTGTATCAAATGAATCAAACTTTTGTTAGCATATTAATGCTTGTTTGTGTGGCATATACAAATATTGTTCTCCTGTGCATATATATTGTGGCTAAGGTGATAGAATAATTTGTATCAAATTCTTATCATAATATGGATTAAAGAAAGATGCTGGGATCTTATGCAAATGTTTCTGAGCAAGTGATGACGTTGAAATCGGTTTTAATTTACCCATAATTTTTTGGGCATGTGGTTAATTAGTGATTGATTGTGTTTATGTTTTGAGTAATCTTGTTTGGTGTAATGAGTTCTCACAACAATGTTCTTTTCTTACAAAACATATGATGTTTGTCAAGTACACGATAACAATTCAAAATTCTATAATGTGCCCATGAATGACAACCTTTAGCTATAGTGGAAGCAAACCTTGCTCCATATAGTTCTAGTTTACTTCTTCTCAGGTCCTGAAGTAGAGATCTAAATCTCTATCTTCTTCTTGAGAACCTCTATGAAGAGGAAAATTCCTTTCCAATGTCTAAACAAGTGACAATGGGGGCACTTTGTTTTCTTTATCCTTTAAGTGAAAAGGACATATTTCTTTTACACTTAAGCTTCTCCATATTGAGTGCAGAAGACTCGGGCTTCATCTTAGCCTCAGAACACTTCCTGGCCTTACTTTTTCCCTAGGACTCACTTCTACTAATTACCATCAAGGATTTGTCCTTGTTCTTCCTTGCTTTGGTATCAACATGCCAAGCATGTGATAAATTGGCTATATGATTCATGAAATGCTTGCATAATCATTATCATGGTCAATTCTTAACCTAAGAGAAATCCCAGTCATTCCACATGTCTAATCATATTAAACACATGGGGTTCTACTGGATCTCCCTTTGACAGTTTGCACTCAAATTATACCTTGTTTTCTTGACATGATTCTTAAGATGTGTTACCATCTTTAGAATGTTTCATGTTTTCATGTTGTTCATGCAACTCATAGTTCATACAACATAGCATTAGGTATTCAAATGTCCTTGTCATCATTGGCATGCTTCCAGTAAGCATCCATTTTTCCTTAAGAGCATTTGGAGTGGATTCCTCTGGCATTGGTCTATCAAGGACATAGAGCTTTTTCTCATTGATGAGAAAAATTCTCAAAGTCCTTAATCAATTGTGGAATTTTATCTTGGTTTGTACTTTTCAAGGATGGATCACAATTTGAATGTGTTTCTGTTTGACATTTGATTCTACAAAGAAATATTGCAACTTCTCAAAACATTTTTGATTTGGTTTGACTGGTTAAGTTTGACGATAATAATTAGATCTCTAATTAACTATCATTCCCACTATTTTATTCAAATGATAGCCCTCAATATCAATTCAAAATATTTCAAGGTACAATATTCTAGTGGGCCGATATCAATATTTCATCAAGTCATGAGTCGACTTTTGCCGATCACCCACAACCTGACTATTTAGGTAGGTCGTCATGCCAATTGCATCATATGAAACTCTTAGATAGATGATATGCACACCTCCTTGCCATAATCATCTGCATGCCTCCAGGCTTGGGCTCTCCAAGTCACCCGTTAAGCCTGCCAATATGATAGATACACATCATGCTTTGTGCAAATCTACATATCTACCATCACACACTTTTACGAGATAAAAATTGCACCATGCTTTGTGAAAATCTATGCTTGGTCGATCAAGCTTTTCGTGTGTATTGCTAATGGAAGGAATCTTATACTTAATATATATGTCGAGGGAGTTTGTATGTATATATAAATTTACTTATCCATTCGTCACATATGTTGTATATATCATATACATCCTATAACCACAAATGAGAACATGCAATAAATAAAACACACAAGTAATGGTTATGTCCATACTAATATAATTCATTGGATCCATAAGAAATTACTACCACCTATGGTCCACATAATATGCAACCTATCATTGGTGAAGATATGTGTTCAAACCAATCTGGGTTGATCGGTTCAATTCTTGAATCGGTCGATTTGCCTCTTGGTTGCTTAGTTGGGTTCTTCTATAGCGATCATTTGGTTCTCAGGTCCAAGAACCGTCTGGACACCTCTAGGTGAGGCCACCATTCAATCAGTTCATCCTCCTATCATCTGGCCTACTTGGTCCTGTAGTTGATTAGGTCATTTCGTGAGCTGCTCGTTTCACCTTTGTGCAGATTGTCATCTCACATCAAAACATAAATTAAAACTATCCTACTTCATATTACATTTTACATAGGAAAACCTCGAGCTACATTCGAGGGGAAATAGGAAGAAGAGCATTAATTTACATTTAGAAAGAAGAGAGAGGCTCAGTACGTAGACCAAATAGCAATAGGAATATATAACCACAATTATGCACACACATATCTGGGGTTTAGGCCATAACAATGCTTTACATCCACCATCAAAATCAATTTTATGGCGACACATATATATTGCATATATGTCATATATAAATAAAATATATATATATATATATATATATATATATATATATATATTGATTTGGGTTCTTATGTGGTGATTTAGATAGATGTGCACATCAACCAGTTTAAATATTCACATCACATGCAATAAATAAAGACGATAAAATAAAAGTCCAATCATATCAATTATTTATAAACATAATTAATTTAAATGGCTCTAATACCTCTATAGGGAAACACAACATCATATGGGAAGCAGAAACAAAAAAAATACTGACACATTTCCCATTAACTAGTAGATTGCGTCAATAACTATGAAATGGGAAGGATGGTTTCACAAAGATATACATGATCCTGGAGCAAGTCCAGTGACAATCCTCATCGATGTAGATGCACACTTTGTCTTGGATGGTGTCTATGTAGCTCCTAGTCAAACTCAGACTCATCTGACTCCTCCTCCATGGGTAGCAGACTCCTACAACTACTATAGTGGCTCCTCAGATCTCACCATGGACTGCGAGTTGACATTGTCCTCCTAGAAGCAACCAATAGATTCCTGCCTCTAGAGTAGTGCACATGGACCAACTAGAACTCTTGTCATCTTATAGGAACAAACAAGAACGAGTTTTCCCTCCTGTTGGTGTACTAGTCATTAACATGATCTCCCACAACAATGATCCTCAATTGTTTCTCTTCCATGGCTATCCCTCCCTAGTCGGCTAGGACTTGCCTGGGCTCTCATGGTTACCACAACCAGAGAGGACAACAATTTTCAGAGCAACTAATTCTCAATTGTCTGAGTAGTAGTTGTGTTCTGGAAAGCCCCCAGTACCCCTCTACATAGGAGGGGTTAGGGTCTGGGTTCCCAGTCCCCAGCCAATGTGGGACTAAAGTGGGAATGGAAAGGATAAGAAGATCTTAATTTTTTGTAACAATTATGAAAGTTTCACAACCTATGTGTGAAAAAATGGTTGTCTCGCACACGAGATGGTCATTTTGCACCTTCCAGTTCTGCACATATGTTGGCAATTCAATTCCAATTAGTACTCAACTTGACATCAGCACCAATCCTTTATGAAATCAAATTGCACCCCTGAAACGGGCGTTTGGTGCATCTGAGATGGGCGTCTCGCACCAGGACAAATGGCCATTTGGTGCAACTAAGACAAGCGTCTCGTGCCAGGACAAATGGCCATTTTGTACAAGCAAGTTGGGCATCTCACAGACTAGGTCAGGCAAAATTCCAACTAATGTACAATACAATCAACCTGACACTCCAAGCAACAATCTCAATACTAGAATCGATCGTTTGGTAGTCTAGTCAGCTGATCCGTTGCATGAATTGAAATACCTAAACACTTTAGCAATAAATTCAATCATCATTCAAGATCAAACTCCTCTTATAGATGAGTTCCTATGTGTGTGACCCTATAGGTCCCATATCACATTGGCAATGATTGTCCATAACAACTTATGACATCACAAGCAATGAGTGGGGCCTAGTTTCACATCATTGCTACCCAAGTGAAATTTAAAGTTCAGGAGAAAATTCAACCTACGATCTGTGTATGGTGTTACAATGTTTGTATAGTTCTATTGTCACTAATATCTAGATTAAACTAGAGGCACAACGCAGTCATCCTCATTGTTATTCAATCTAGTTCCTTGAACCAGAGCAGACTGCATGAGATATATGTAATCTTAATATCTCATATTGACTCACATGCGTATGGACATACTTTTCTTAGTCTCGCTAATCAAGAGGCCTTGGATATCATACTCCTACCGGAGGGACAACTACCATCTCTATCACTCACATTCAATCCCCATGTAATGAAGTTACCCAATCATCATCGTTATAACAACCCATGTTTCAGGATGACATTTGATGATCTCAAAGTGTACCCAATGACATGTGATGAGTGCGGTGATTTCAAGTCTAATAACTACAACCACCGCCATCACTGTGAGACTTGACTATGACTTCCATTATAATGGCTTCTACGTGTCAATGTCATAGTGGGTCTGTCTGATACACTGTTCTCTAACATGAATTTGTGTTCTTGGTTTGATATTGCTTTATCATGGCTAATGAGATTTAGTCATCAACCAACTCACACTCTGATCTTATGTGTCATTATTGTCTCTCAACCTTCCCCAATAACAACCGATCAGGAACATAATGAGAATATGTATGTCCTCTTAACATCCGTATGATCACATCCACAAGGATAGTTACTTGAATACATACGTCATTGAGTTATATAATTCTGTAGACGTTTATTATGTAATTCATTATCTCAAAATTGAATGTAAAAAATAAAGTGGAAGCTTGCCTTTATTATTAATCAAATCATTTAAATGTTATGCCATTACAATCATCACATGATTGGCTCTCTGGGCATACATACCTATAAAACCTACATTATTACCATCACACTTCTACAAGATAGACAACACATCATGCTTGGGCGTAACCTACACATGGTCGATCAAGCGTTTCATGTGTTCCGCTTTTGGAAAGCATCTAAGAATTGGATATTTTATTTTAGGGAGTTTGTATTTATAAAT
The DNA here is from genome assembly GCA_963693085.1 of Alisma plantago-aquatica. Taxonomy (NCBI): domain Eukaryota; kingdom Viridiplantae; phylum Streptophyta; class Magnoliopsida; order Alismatales; family Alismataceae; genus Alisma; species Alisma plantago-aquatica. Next base: position 219,198,513 of record OY856410.1, on the reverse strand, counting down.
ACATGTACTTTATCCAATCACCACACATATAGTACATATCATCTACATGCTATATCCCACAATGAAAAATATGCAATAAATAAAAGCAATGGTTATGGCCATCCTAATGTAATTCTTAAGTATTTGGCCTATATTTTTCCCAATATTTGTAGGTCCTCATCACATGAAAAAACCTATTGTTGATGAAGATTCATATTTGCCAATCTGGGTTGATCAGTTCAACCCTTTAATTGATCAACTCACCTCTTGGCCGATCATTTGGTTGTCTCACCAGTCATCTGGTGTTGTCGATCCACCATCTGCTAGCTCCTCCAACAGATCAGTTGGATCCACCATCCAGTCAGTTCAATCTCATCCACCTGGTCCTCCTTGGTCCTCCAACCAGTCGGCTCGTCTACGGGAATGTCATTTAGTGTCATCATCATGTCATCTTCTTCGTCATAACATGAAAGTAAACTATCCTACTATTACATAATTATAGGGAAAACTTGAGTTACATTTGAGGGGAGCAGAGGTAGGAGAGAATTAACTTTATATTGAGAATATTAGATAGAGGATAAGTACGTAGACCAAGATAAAATAGGATAAACCAACCATACAACCATGTTCAAATAATATGGGTTATTGGCCATAATCATGCTACACATACATCATCAAAACTCACTTTTAGTATGACGCATGTAAGTTACACACACACACACACACACACACACACACACACACACACACACATATATATATATATATATATATATATATATATATATATATATATATATATATATATATATATATCATCTAAGCCTCAATCCCAACTATGTTGGGGTCGGCTACATGAATCCTTTGTTTCCATTCAGCTCTATCATGGGTCATATTCTGATTGAGATGTAGAGATTCAAAATCTCTTTTTATAAGCTCATCCCATGTTAATTTAGGCCTTCCTTTTCTTCTATTTATAGTGTTTGGCTCAATAGCATTGCTTCGTATAGGCGCACTAGTAGGTCTGCGTTGCACATCTCCGTACCATCTGAGTCGGCCCTCACACAACTTGTCCTCAATGCTCGCCACCCCCACTTTATTCCTGATATAGTCATTTCTCAAACGATCTTTTCTTGTCTTCCCACACATCCATCTCAACATACACATTTCAGCCACATTCATCTTGTTGAGACCTTGTTTCTTCACTGCCCAACATTCACTCCCATAGAGCATGGCTGGTTGTATAGCTGTTCTATAAAACTTACTTTTTAACCTGAGAGGGATCTTCTGATCACATAAAACTCCAGTTGCACTCCTCCATTTCAACCATCCTGCAGTGATCCCGTGACAAACATCATTTTGGACATCCCCGTCTATTTGAATAATAGAACCTAAGTAACGAAATTTGTCACATTTTGGTATATCTACTCCGTCCAACTTGGCTCCATCATTCACACTGCGAGATTGGCTGAAATTGCAATGCATATACTCAGTTTTGCTCCTGCTAATCATCAATCCATTTGATTCCAATTCCTTTCTCCAACATTCAACTTTATCATTCAATCCATCTTTTGTTTCGTCAATCAAAACAATATCATCAGCAAATAACATACACCAAGGAATATCATCATGAACATTCTTTGTTAACTCATCCATAACCATAACGAATAGATATGGGTTGAGTGTGGATCCTTGGTGTACCCCAACTATAATAGGAAAAGTTGGTGTCTCTCCTCCAGGAGTCTTGACACTTGCAGTAGAGCTATCATACATGTCTTTGATCAAGTCAATGTATTGGATATGCACACCCTTTTTCTTCAAAACCATCCATAACACTTCTCTAGGTACTCGATCATAAGCCTTCTCTAGATCGATAAACACCATATGAAGATCTCTTTTGCTTTGTCTATACTTCTCCATAAGCCTCCTCATCAGAAAAATAGCCTCTGTTGTTGATCTTCCAGGCATGAAACCAAATTGGTTGTTTGATACCTGCGTTATAGATCTTAACCTCTGCTCAATAATCCTCTCCCAAAGCTTCATCATGTGACTCATCAGCTTGATACCTCTATAGTTTATACAGCTCTAAATGTCACCTTCATAATATTTCTTGTAGATTGGGACTATAATAATATTTCTCCACTCATCCGACATCTTCTTGGTCTTCATAATCTTATTAAAGAAATTTGTTAACCATGTAACTCCCTCATCCCCCATACTCTTCCATACATCAATGGGAATATTGTCTGGTCCGCATGCCTTTCTCATTTTCATCTTTTTCAAAGCATTCTTGACCTCAAATGGTGAAAATCATTGTGTGTAAATGATATCTCTTGTATTCATGTCACACGAGTAGCTAACATTATATGCAGTATCTCCATTGAAAAGCTTATGGAAGTAATTTCTCCACTCGTTTTTGATATCATCGTCCTTCACCAATACACTACCATCTTCATTCTTTATGCATTTTACTTGACTCAAGTCTCTTCCTTTCCATTCTCTTATATGAGCCATTTTATAATATATATATAAAAGATCTATATATAATGTATAAGATATATATATATATACATATATATATCTTATATATATAAATATAGAAGATATATATATATATATCTTATATATTATATATAGATCTTATATATATATATTAGTTTGGGATTATCATGGTATTTGATTGGATAAGAAATTATTTGCATTGCATGTAATAATTCAACGATAAAACCAAAATCCAATCATATCAATTATTCAACAATATAGTAGATTTACGTAACTCCAATACCACTGTAGGGAAATATAGCTACTAAATAGGAAGCGAAAACAAAAAAGAATTATCTACCATATTCCCTGTAACCAGTGGATTGCTTTAATAACTATAAGATGGAAAGGATGGTTTTGAGGACATAGCTGGTCCTGGAGCAATTCCAGCGACATCTCCACATTGTTGTAAATGTGCAATAGTCTTCTAGTTGCATTGAGACTTGTCTGACTACTCCTCCATAGATAGCAAAGTCGAATGTCTTCTTCTGCAATAGCTCCTCTCATCACAGACTGTTGGCTGACATCATCCTCCTTAGCAATGAACAAAGTCCACCTCACCTATAGAGAAGTGCACACAGACTTCCTAGAACTCTTTTCATCCTACTAGAATGGACTGGAAGGAGTTGTCCCCCCAATTGGCATACTAGTAACCAACTTGCTCTCCCACAACAATTATCATCAGTTGTTCTCTCCCTTGTTATCCCTCCCTAGTTGGGTATGACTTGCTTGGGCTGTCTTGGTTACTACATCCAGAGAGGACAACAATTATTAGAGAAAATAAATCTAAATTGTCTGTGTTGTGCTCAAGGAATCCCCATGTGCCCCTCTATTTATAATAGGAGTTTAAGTTTGGGTTCCCAGTCTATGTGGGAGTGGAAGGGACTAGAAGATCTCAAATTTTCACAACATTTGAGCATCAAACTGGTCATTTGGAAACCCAGACAGTCATCTAGTATGCGATCCGATTGTCTCACATAGCGACATCGTCATTTTGTAGTTTTCCAATCATATATGAATTTGGAAATTCATTTCCAATTAATGTTAGCCAATAATTCCTTGTATCAATAGGATTGAACAATTGAAATGATCAAACTTTCTCATAAATATGGGAAATTTTCCAGAACCTTCCACTGTCCCAACTGAGCCTGTCGGTTCACTAGGTGAATCGGTCGTCTCACTCTACCTGAGCCGGTCAGTTCACCCAATGAGCCAATCAGTTGGTTCCTATTTCATGCTAAACTTCAACCAATTTTGTTCCAATCAACCTGACACTCCAAACGATTGTCTCAACACATGAGTTGATCATTTAGCACTCCAAATGACAGTCTCACTGAGTGAGTCGATCTGTTGGTAGTGAAATATACTAATTTGTTGTGTGAATTGAATACCTAAACACTTTAGTAATCAATTCAATTATCATTCAAGATTAAACTCCTTTTCTAAGTGAAGACCTATGTGTGTGACCCTATAGGTCCCGTATTATGTTGGCAGTGAATGTCCATAACAACTTATGACATCACAAGAAATGAGAGGTTCCTAGGCACACATCATTGCTACCCAAGTAAATGGAAAGTCATAGAACAACTTCAACCTACAATTTGTGTATGGTGTTATAATTTTTGTACAATTTCTTTTCCATTAATATCCAGATTGAACTAGATGCATGGAGTAGTCACCCTCATTATTATTCAATCTTGTTCCTTGAATCAGAGCAGACTGTATGGTATATATGTAAGCTCAATATCACATATTGACTCACATGTACATGACCATCTATTTATTAGTAATTCTAATCAAGAGGCCTAGGATATCATACTCCTGTAGGAGGGACAAATCCCATATCTATCACCCACATTCAGTCCCCATGTGTCACAATCACCCAATCATCACCTTCATGACAACCCATGTTTCAAGATTGCATGTGATTATTTGAAGGTGTACCAAAAGACATGTGATGAGTGCAATGATTTCAAGTCTAAGAACCAATCACAGCATCATCACTATTAGAGTTGACTATGACTTCCATGATGATGGCTTCCATGTGTCAGTTTGATGGTGGCTCTTTCCTATACACTATTCCCTAACATGTATCTCTGTGCTTGGTTTGATATTGCCATATCATGACTAATGAGACCCTATCATCAACAAACCCACACTCTGATCTTATGTGTTATTGTTTTCCATATATCTTCCACAATAACAACCTATCAGGGACATAATTAGAATGTATATAGTCTTAACATCCGTATGATTACATTCTTCCAAGTCATGTATTTGAAGACATACATAATTGAGTAATATAATTCTCTAGAAATTTATTATGTTACATCATTATCTCATAATTGAATTAAACAAAATAAATTGGAAGCTTTCCTTTATCATTAACCAAATTATTTACATTTATTTCATTACAATCATCATATGATTGGCAGTCGGGCATACATACCAACATACTGGTCTCATAGTAGGAATCTCTTAATGCTAGTACCATTATGTATAGTCTTGTACAATCCCATTACACATGACATGACTTTTGATTTCATCAATAGTGTTGAATTTCAAGTTCTTACTGCAATTCTAACATGAATAATAGAACCTATCTCCATGTTGTTTCCTATGTTCCTCCACAAATTTTTATCAATTGTTCAAGACCAAAAATAAACTCCAGAGTGAAGCAATTTGAAATGGACATACATGATGTCACGGGTTAACAACCTAACCCCACTCTACACCTTAGGCACCAAAATAAGGTGTAAAAAAGGGTTAAAGTTTTCCATCCCTGAGTGGATCAAACACACAAGTATATACATTCACCAAATAACAAGGTTCCTTAAATAAACCAAATGTTAATTACATAGGGCCCCGAAGGTATAGGAGTTCTAAGAAGAAAACTTAACACATGAGATAACTACTTGCAGAAGAAAAAGAACTTAAACTAAGAGTCCCATTTAGCTTTAGTATCCCTATGAAAGATCTGATTTTGTTGAGCTAGCATATAGAGTTGCAACATCATCATCATAAGAAAAAGGTACCTATAAAACATTTGAAATTGGTACACATAAACAAAACATATAAATATATTGTACTGAGTACACCTATGTATATTTTATATATACCTCTCATCATATCTTGGCAAAAGAAAAACACAAGAGACTTGGCAGGAGTATAAAACTAGAACTTTAGCAAAAGTATAACATAACAACGGAAATACACTTGAACAAAGATGTTTGAAGAGAAAAAGAAGACATGTTTTAAGTTTATTTTTCCATTATATACTCATGCATCTATCTAACAATGGGATAGATGCTTTAAGGCCTCATGATCTGCTTACCAAAGAGATAGATCATTACATATGGTGATCTGCTTACCAAAAAGATAGATCACCCTCAAGCACTATGCTTACTAAAGAGATATAGTGCTATGATATAAAGGAACATGTGAGGGCTCATTCGGTTCAAGGAGATGAGGTGGAGTCAGTGCCGCAGTTAGTTTATCGTGAAAGGGGGTAGAGGCGGAGATCATGGTCAGGGGTTTAAACTCATGGTTGTAGCCACGTTGCCCCGAGTTGATCGGAGGTTGGGGATGACCCCGTGGCCGTCTGATCCACCCTGGACCCATGGACGTACCATCATATGGTCATGGTGGCTCCGTTGAGTCGAGATTAGATCAGGCCAGTCGTGTGACATTTCAATGTTACAGCCTCAATGTAACCCTATGTCCAGATGTAAATGAAGTTGATTTGATTAAAAACTTAGGTAAAACTTTGTAAAATCATAGAGCGAGTTAGGAGTATCAGATTGGCATGAAATTTGAAACATAGGTCCACTAAAGAAGTCCCTATATATTGGTGAAGTTTGAAAATTGAAAAATGAAACTTTGATATGTCAAACATTACACTTTGATATTAGGGTTTATGGTTAAGATAATATATAAGGACAAGTATAAAAGAGTATAGAAAGAACCACTTTATCACATCCTACTCACGTTAAAAGAAATTTTGTCCTCAAAATTAAACTGGCCGAAGGAGATGAGGAAAATGCTGCTCCATATCTGCCCATAATTTCCCAGGTTGCATCTTCTACACCATAATGGTTCCATTACACCTTCACCATCATAATCTTCTTATTCCTGAGGTCTTTGACTTTAGAATCAAGGATCTTTGTAGGTTGCTCCAAATAAGAGATATTCTCCCGCAACTCAAGAGGCTCCTGATTCAGCACATGACTATCATCCGTCACATAATGCTTCAGATTGGATACATGAAATACATTATGCATCATACTATATTGTAGAGGAAGAGAAATTCGATAAGTGCATTTACCAATGCGCTCTAGAACCTCAAAGGGACCAACATATCTCAGACTAAGCTTCCCTTCATTCTTAGCTACTACACGGATGGGTCTAATCTTCAAGAAAGCATAATCACCTGTCTCGAACTTCCTGTCTGACCTATGTCCATCTACTTATGATTTTTGACAATCCTGGGCCCATTTCAACCTTTTTGTCACGGAATCGGAATCCCAGTCCCATGAACCAAACGAATACCAAAGGCAAAACGTGGAAGCATAAAGCTTAGAACACATGAACAAATAATAAGATAAAGGCACCAACATAGTCTCAACATTCAACAAGTATAAATTATACAAGATAGGTCATATTCATGAGTTCAGTTACACTTTTCTAGAGTCGAGGTACAAGTCATTCATGTGTACTAAATCTGGATCTTATAATAAGTACAAATAGCATAGGTCACCAAGCCTATCAACCTTCTAACCATATCTGAACCTAAAAACAAAATAAGAGAAATGGCTCAACACACAAGGTGTTAAGTAAGGGCCAGAAAGATACATATATGTATAATCTTTGCATAATTTGAAAAGATTTCAAGACTAAACGAACAAGAATAAACATGTTAACGGTTTAACAAAATGCAAAACCATGTTTTATGTCATTTCACTCCATTATATCAACAATATCCAACATGTTTAAGGCCTTTGACCATCTTCCCGTCGGAAGGGTCTGTAAGGGTTACAAAATTAGCTAACCCTTTTATACAAGAGGGACCTCAAGGCCATATCCAAGATCTAACCCTTTATCAATAATATTATAATGGAGTTCTATATATATGTGTTCAAGTTATAAAATCGACGAGGCAAACATCGAGTAAGACATAGGAATACTACATGGAAATATTTGAGCAAGTAAGCAAACAAGCATACAATACATGTCTTTTCAAGAAAGAAAGCAATATTCATATAACTAGATAAGGCCCATACCTAATTTAGAGATTTGATAACCTAACATATCCTTCATCATCTAGCCACATGCCAAACCTGATTAACAACAAGATTGTATACATGCATTAGATTCTCATCATTAACCCTAATTATCTTCATTTTAAGGGTTTTGGCCAAGTTAGGTTACATGTTTCTTATTAGTACATTTGATGACCTTATACTAATTTATAGTCTATCATGTGGGTGTGGTTCAAGTGTCATGCCATTATGAAGTTCGATGCACTTTTATTATCATATCAATGTTTAAGGCATTTACACACATTCTAGGGTCAAAAGACTCACAATAGGCCACCCTAGATCATGATTCATAGACTCAAGAGGTCTAGATCTAAAAGATGATTTAGATCAGAAATATTAAGTCATCAGAAACATATAGTAAGATTAGGTGGATGTCCATTAGAAGCAAGATTAGCAATCTAGAGCAAAGTTCATCATAAAAGTCCAAACTAAGCACATATGTACAAAAAGGAGTCATTTATGAACAATAGGGAGATTAGAACCTTCATTTACTTCAAGTATACATCACAAGTATTAATTTAAGGATCATAGTGTAGATTGAGTAATCAAGATCCAAATTTGCGTCAAAATCATAAATCAACTATACTCCAAATGATCAAAGTATGCATATTTTGTGAAAATAGAGAACAAAAGATGGAATTAGACCTTGACACCCAGTACATTGTGTATATCTTTTTGAAAGGATCAATTTAATATATAGGTTTGTTATATTCGAACTTAGGATCTAGACATTATGATTTTTGTAAGATTTGAGGAGAAAATGGATTTTCTATCAAGGTTTTATATTCCTGGCCAATGGCCCACTACCATGTGGCACGTAGGGGGACCCGCGCATGATGGGAGACCCCCTTCTCCTGCTCCTCAGCATGTTGCACCATGCCCGTGTGACTGAGGGTCGCTATCCCACACAAGCATAGCTCCGTGATCAATCTCAGCCATCCTTTACTTGGTCCATCGTGGATCATCCGAGATCGATGGCCTGGCCTGAAGCCCCATTAGATGCCTACCCTTCTCACGAAAGTCCTCTATTCCAACACTAGGAATAGAGGTGGAACGGGGGATCCCTCCCCCACTCATCTAGCCTCACAACATGCACAGTTGGCCTAGAACAAGGCAGCGGCTGTTGGTTAGGTCGCTCTGGCCGTCCAGAAGTCCCCTCATCCTCACCGCTCTACAGATAGTACGGCCGCAGATCCTCTTTTTCCCTTACGGGAATAGAGGAGCAACAAGGATTATGTGCCCCCATCGCCTCCAGTGGCTGTTGTGCCCGCAATAGCCCGAAAAGAAGCACGCCGATGGCAGAGATCTAAGGCACACCGACAGACGAGTTTGTCCAGCCGTGATCACCACTAATGGTGGGTGGGCAAAGCTTGCTACCTACCTTGGCCGCCATCAACAAACCATCCGCCTAACACCAGTGCAAGGTTGAAGGAACCAGAGAAGAACGAGGGAGGGAAGAAGAAGGGCTAATCTAGATTGAGGGGGCTTATAAACATGCAAGTTAGGGTTAGGCAAGTTAGGGTTGTGAGATCATGGTTCCCGTCAGTTACCAAAACTGGGTGGAGGTAGAGAGATTTTCACCATCCATTTGTCACTTTCTGAAGAGGTAGGAGAGTAGGGAACAAGCCATAGGGCTACAGTGTTGTATTGGGCCTATATGGCCGGCCCAACATAGATAAAGGCATAAAATTGAGCTAAAACAAGGTATAAATAGCCAAATTTCAAGGTATCATAACTTGTGACTCTGAAGGTCCAATTGATGTGATTTTTGTACCGTTAGAAAGATAATTTAACACTCTATCTCATGAAATTCATAATAGATCAAGGCATGCTAATAAGGTTCAATATTAGATTCAAGAAGGTGACATGATAAGAATTGGTATTTAGTTCAAATGTACAAATTGATGTTACATTTAGTAAAATTGAACATTGATGTGACTAGTTTGGGGTCTCAAAACCATCAAACCATGAAATTGACACTGAATTGAGTAAGGGGTCAATCTATGAGAGTGAAAGGGTACAATATAGGAGAGAGAAAAGTCAGGTTGTCACATCCTTCCCTCCTTCAAAGAAATTTCGTCCCCGAAATTCATCCAAGAATCATAGTTAAGAGTCAAAGTCAAAATATATGAAATCTTGGTATCCAACCATAGTTGTCAAGGCATTCCCCATAATGGGATGTACACTTAGGTTATCATCATTAGGGGTGTACTCATCTCATCTATATACCTATTACTTTGTACTCTAATATTGTATTACAACATCATCGCAATAGTAGGGTTTACCCATCCCTTAGTGTCCATACATTAGGGTTTTTGTTCATATCTTTATATGAGACCAAGGGGTATCATGAAAATCTATGTTATCAATTCTCCAATGAATATATTCATGGTCCTAGCATCAAACAAGACTATCATTGAGTTTTTATCTCACCTTTACTCTAGATTTAATGCATGTTTTTGGCTTTTCCCAAAATTTCTACCAATTTTCATTATTTTTTATTTCAAAATTAAAATTAAAAAATTTATTCAGCATGTTCATTCAATATTGACCCCAAGAGCATTTGCATATCGAGATAATCATTTTTTAGTACGTGATTAGGTATGTTATCCCTGATTGTTCAAGCTAAGATCTCTAGGTATCATCGTATCAAGTTCATAATTTCAAGGCTACATCTTTTATGTATAGTATGATTTCATACTAGTTCTAGCTTATGAGAGTGGCTATTGCTCATTTATCAAAATTTTAACTTAAGTGAGATTCTTTCATGTATCGAGCATCATTTGAGGAACAACATTATCATCAACATCGAGGTTTTGTAACTTGTATCTAGAAAGATCTCCACAAGCTCAAGCCACTCAAGCTAAGACATATATATGTTCAACAAGACATGCTAACCACAACCTTCTACCCATAACAAAAATTTCTACCCATCTTTCAAGAAATAAGGGTAACCACTATATTCCTTTATATACGACCACTAAACTGAGTATGAGACTTGTCATGGATATCACACAACATGTACATCATCTTAGGGTCTTGGGACATCTCCCTCACCTATATAACAAGCATCAAATTTTCAATTCCCACTTTCTCTAGGGTTAGATATTTTCATAGGAAATCTAGGGTTCAACACTTTCAAGGAAACCACACACTAGGTCACTCAACTCATATACTTAGAAGTATTCTAGCTAGGGACTCATCATCAAGTATTTCACCATTCATATTTTTTTTCAACATTTCAAATATTTTGGAGTTTAGGTACTCTAACCTTCTCCCAATACGGGTCGACTCATATTAATAGGTCACTCTATTCATATGTCCCATGCTAGAGGTCCTCCTTTGTAAAGAGATTGAGGCCCATATTCTCAAACCATATGTCACATATCGTATCTCAACAGGCACAAGACTAGGTATAAGCAAACATGCCAACCTACTAGCTATGTTTAGCACATCAACCAAGTCATATGTATCAATAAGGTGCTTGGTCTAGCTAGGGTTGCATGGTCAAACTCATTTCATATCACCAAACTACTTGGCCCTCTCAAGGACAAACTTGGGTCTTATCAACATCAACTATATCATCATCATCATCTTAGGTTATCTAGGTTACTCACTTTCCTGACCTATATATTGTCTCTAGACAACTCTAGATACTACAACTAAACTCTTTCATCTAGACTTGATGTTACATCATTTTCTCTTAGGTTACATGGACACTCACTGCATTTTTGGGTGTGCTAATATTTTTATATGTACATATACTAATACTTGACATAAGTTTTCTCCAACGTTGAAACAGGCGATGAAAACCACCATACTCCATGAAGATAAAACCAAAACCAAAATGAGTTAACACACTCATTAGGTAGTCTAGTACCACGACACCTAGAGAACTAGCAAGAAACTGGTGCACACCTGTGTAGATGTCCTAAGAACATGTCACGAGCATATGTCTAGGGAGGTAATTTACACAAGTCCACACCTAGTTCTAGAACATCTAGGTTATAACCTAGAGGCTAAGTCAACGTAGTCCACAAAGGACATTTTATTAAGTTTTCTAGGGTTGAGATGTAAGGCGAGTTTAGTTTGTTTTTTATGTGAGAAATGTTTGGTGTAGTTATTGTTCATGCTCTGATACCATCAGTCACAGAACTAGAATCCTAGTCCCATGAACCAAACGAATACCAAAGGCAACACACAAAAGCGTAAAGCTTAGCACACATAAATAGATAACAAGATAACAACCCCAACATAGTCTCAACATTCAACAAGTATAAATTATACAAGATACGTCATATTCATGAGTTCAATTACACATTTCCAGAGTCGAGGTACAAGTCATTCATGTGTACTAAATTTGGATCTTACAATAAGTACACCTAGAATAGCTCACCAGGCCCATCAACCTTCTAACCATCTCTGAACCTAAAAACAAAATACGAGAAATGGGTCAATACACTAGGTGTTATGGGATAGAAAGATACATATATGTATAAGGTTTGCATAATTTGAAAAGATTTCAAGACTAAATGAACAAGAATAAATATGTTAACTATTTAACAAAATGTGAAACCATGTTTTATGTCATTTCACTCCATTATATCAACAATATCCAACATGTTTAAGGCCTTTGACCATCTTCCCGTCAGAAGGGTCCTTAAGGGTTACAAAATTAGCTAACCCTTTTATACAAGACGGACCTCAAGGCCATATCCAAGAGATAAACCTTTATCAACAATATTACAATGGAGTTATATATATATGTGTATGTTCAAGTTATAAAACTGATGAGGCAAACATCGAGTAAGACATAGCAATACTACATGGAAATATTTGAGCAAGTAAACAAACAAGCATACAATAGATGTCTTTTCAAGCAAGAAAGCGATATTCATATAACTAGATAAGGCTCATACCTGATTTAGAGATTTCATAACCTAACATATCCTTCATCATCTATCCACATGCCAAACCTGATTAACAACAAGTTTGTATACATGCATTAGATTCTCATCATTAACCCTAATTATCTTCATTTTAAGGGTTTTAGCCAAGTTAGGTTACAAGTTTCTTATTAGTACATTTGATGACCTTATACTAATTTAGAGTCCATCATGTGGGTGTGGTTCAAGTGTCATGCCATTATGACGTTCCATGCACTTTTATGATCATATCAAGGTTTAAGGCATTTATACACATTCTAGGGTCAAAAGACTCACAATAGGCCACCCTATATCATGATTCATCAACTCAAGAGGTCTAGATCTAAAAGATGATTTAGATCAGAAATATTAAGTCATCAGAAACATATAATAAGATTAGGTGGATGTCCATTAGAAGCAAGATTAGCAATCTAGAGCAAAGTTCATCATAAAAGTCCAAACTAAGCACATACGTACAAAAAGGAGTCATTTATGAACAATAGGGAGATTCGAACCTTCATTTAGTTCAAGTATACATCATAGGTATTGATTTAAGGATCATAGTGTAGATTGAGTAATCAAGATCCAAGTTTGCATCAAAATCATAAATCAACTATACTCCAAATGATCAAAGTATGCATATTTTGTGAAAATAGAGATCAAAAGATGGAATTAGACCTTGACATCCAGTCCATTGTGTATATATTTTTGAAAGGATCAATTTAATATATAGGTTTGTTATATTCGGGCTTAGGATCTAGATATTATGATTTTTGTAAGAATTTAGGAGAAAAGGGATTTTCTTTCAAGGTTTTACCTTCCTGGCCAATGGCCCACTGTCATGTGGCACCAAGGGGGACCTGAGCATGATGGGAGACCCTATTATGCTACTCCTCAGTGTGTTGTGCCATGCCCATGTGACTGGGGGCTTCTATCCCACACAAGCATAGCTCTGCGATCGATCTCAGCCATCCTTTGCTTGGTCCATCGTGGATCATCCAAGATCGACGACCTGGCCTGAAGCCCCATAAGATGCCCACCCTACTCACAGAAGTCCTCTGTTCCAACACCAGGAATAGAGGTAGAACAGGGGATCCCGCCCCCACTCATCTAGCCTCACATCATGCACAGTCGACCTAGAACAAGGCAGCGGCCGTCTAGAAGTCCCCTCATCCTCATCGCTCCACAACTGGCTCGGTCGCAGATCCTCTTTCTCCCATGCAAGAATGAGGGAGAAACAAGGATCATGCACCCCATCACCTCCAGTGGCTGCTGCGCCAGCAATAACCTGAAAAGAAGCAAGCCGGTGGTAGAGATCTAAGGCACACCGCCAACCGAGTTTGTTCAGCCGTGATCGCCACTGATGGCGGGTGGGCGAAGCTTGCTACCTACCTTGGCCGCCATCAACAAACCAGCTACCTAACACCAATGCAAGGTGGAAGGAACTAAGGAAGAATGAGGGAGTGAAGAAGAAGGGCTAATCTAGATTGAGGGGGCTTATAAACATGCAAGTCAGGGTTAGACAAGTTAGGGTTGTGAGATCATGGTTCCCGTATGTTAACAAAATTGGGTGGAGGCAGAGAGATTATCACCAGCCATTTGTTACTTTCTGAAGAGGAAGGAGAGTAGGGAACAGGCCATTGGGCTACAGTGTTGTATTGGGCCTATATGGCCGGCCCAACAGAGATAAAGGCATAAAATTGAGCTAAAACAAGGTATAAATAGCCAAATTTCAAGGTATCATAACTTGGACTCTAAAGGTCCATTTGATGTGATTTTTGTACCATTAGAAAGATAATTAAACACTCTATCTCATGAAATTCATAATAGAGCAGGCCATGCTAATAAGGTTCAATATTAGATTCAAGAAGGTGACATGATAAGAATTGGTATTTAGTTCAAATGTACAAATTGATGTTATATTTAGTAAAATTGAACATTCATGTGACTAGTTTGGGGTCTCAAACCATAAAATTGGCAATGCATTGAGTAAGGGGTCAATCTATGAGAGGGAAAGGGTACAAGATAGGAGAGAGAAAAGTCAGGTTGTTACACTTTTGTTGATCAAGGACACTTTATTAGCATAGAGTTGCAACTCCTCAGACTTTAGCATCTTCCTCTCTATGACTTCATCCCAATGGAGAGGGGATCTACATGGCATACCATAGAGAGCTTCATACAGTGGCATATAAATAATGTATTGATAGCTATTATTGTATGCGAACTCTACTAATGGAAGGTAGTAATCCTAAGATCCTCCCCAATCTAAAACACATGCTCTAAGAAGGTCCTCTAAGATTTGGATAGTACGTTCTGATTGACCATCAGTTTGGGGATGATATGCTCTGTTGAAACTCAATTGTGTACTCAACTGGTTCTATACCTACTTCCATAGATGTGATATAAACTTTGGATCCCAATATGAAACAATAGATATTGGCACTCCATGCAGTCGTACAATCTCCCTTATATACAACTCAGTAAGCTTAGCAACCTTGGTCGTAGTCCGCATAGGTAATAAATGTGCATACTTGGTCAACCAATCTACTATGACCCATACTGCATCATGTCCCTTCCTGGTCCTGGGTAATCCCACCATAAAATCCATGGTGATAATTTCCCATTTCCATTAAGGAATTGGTAAAGGTTGCAATAAACCTCCTGGATGTTGATGTTCAGCCTTAATCTGCTGACAAGTGAGACACTTAGAGACAAACTCTGTCATATCATTCTTCATACCGCTCCACCAAAAGTGTCTCTACAGATCCTTGTACATCTTAGTAGATCCAGGATGTATAGAATACTTAGACCCATGTGCCTCTTGCAGAATACACTTCTTAATCTCTAACTCTTCAGGTACCCACATATTGTGCTTATACCTTAGTCCACCATCCATACCAATAGATATATGTGTCTGAGCTTTAACCAAAAGAGCTGCCATCTCCTTCAAGCTATCGCTATTCTTTTGAGATGTCAGGAGTTCAGAAAGAAGACCAGGAATGATGTTTATATTTTCCAGAATGATAGTGCCATTCTCTACTTGAGGTGACTTAAAAGTTGAAGGCTCCAGACTCATTACTTCAGGAGTGAGGATATATGCACAAATTGACCTCTTACAACTAAGATCATCAACTACAACATTGGCTTTTCCTGGATGATAAGCAATAGTGAAATCATAGTCTTTAAGATATTCCAGCCATCTTCTTTGTCTAAGATTGAGATCCTTCTGAGTCAGGAGATATTTGAGACTTTTATGATCCGTGAATATATCAAAAGTAGAACCATATAGATAGTGTCTCCAAATTTTGAGAGTATAGACAATGGAAACTAATTCCAAATCATGAGTTGGGTAATTGACCTCATTAGGTGTCAATTGTCTAGAGGCATAGGAACCAACTTTACCGTCTTGCATTAGGACACAACCCAAACCCATTTTAGAAGCATCATAAAATATTACAAAGCCATAATTACCAAAAGGTAGGGTCAAGACAGGAGTAGAAGTCAAACGAGATTTCAATTCTTGGAAGTTAGATTCACACTCAGAAGTCTAAATGAATTTGACATCTTTTCTGGTAAGTTTGGTCATGGGTAGGGCTATTTTACTGAAACTAAGTATGAAACGACGGTAGTAGCCTGCTAGACCGAGGAAGCTATGAATTTCATAGGCATTGGTAGGAGCTTTCCAATCAAGGACGACTAAGACTTTGGCACGATCAATAGAAATTTTCCCACCCAAAATGACATGGCCAAGAAACATGACTTGGTCAATCTAGAACTCACATTTGGATAATTTAGCATACAATTTCTGGGCTCTCATCACATTGAGTACTTTTTGGAGATTCTCATGATGTTGATCAATAGAGTTTGAATATATAAGAATGTCATCAATGAAGACTACAATAAAGCTATCAAGAAAAGGTTGGAAGACAATATTCATTAGATTCATAAATACTCCAGGTGCATTGGTCAACCCAAAGGGCATCACCACAAATTCATAATGTCCACATCTAGTTATGAAAGTTGTCTTTTGAATGTCACAATCCTTCACTTGTAATGGATGATAGCCAGATCTAAGGTCAATCTTAGAGAACGCAGTGGCATGACGAAGTTGGTCAAATAGGTCATCAATTCTTGGGAGAGGATATTTATTTTTTATGGTGGCTTGGTTGATCATGTGATAATCAATACACATTCACATTGACCCATCTTTCTTTTTGACAAAAAGGATAGGAGCACCCCAGGGAGATGTACTAGGATGGTTGAAGCCTCTATCAAGAAGTTATTCTAATTGTTTGTTGAGATCTGCAAGCTTAGAAGGTGCCATTCTATAAGGTGCCTTTGAGACTAGTGTGGTACCCGATGCTAACTCAATTGAGAACTCAATCTCACGTAGTGGAGGAAGCACATGAAGCTCCTTGGGAAATACATCTGGGTAATCCCTCACCACATCCAAGCTCTCTAAAGGTCTCACCTTAGAATCAGACATGAACACAACTACAAGATACACTCTACATCCTTTGGCTATCAAGGTTTTGTCTTTAAGAGAAGAGATAATCATATTTCAGTTTCTTTCCTTTCTTCCTGGTATTATCAAAGGTTTGGAATTAGGTACATAAATGATTACTTTCTTGTCTTGACAATCAAGCATGGCACAGTTGGGAAAAAGCCAATCCATCCCCAAAATTAGGTCAAAACCCTCCATATCAAGAAGAATGAAATTAGAATGAAATTGATGATCACCATAAGAAAAAGGCAAGATTTCAGTTTTCTAAAAAGATGTATCGATTTTTCCACTGGGAGTTGTTACATCCAAGATATAACCTAGATCTTTGATCTCTAGCTTGATCGTGGAAGTAAGATTTATGGAGACAAAGGTAAGTGTTGATCTTGAATTGAATAGGGCCACAATGGAATGATCTTGGAGACATATCATACCTAAATTAGGATTTTTATATGATATCATGGTTTATAGGGGTTTTTCATATATATATATATATATATATATATATATATATATATATATATATATAAAGACATTTGTATCATTATTACCTTCAATCAGATGGTTATCATTAGCCTTAGCTTCCTCTACATCAATTGTGAAAACTCGACCCTGATGGTGCTCTGGCTGATCCTGAGATATAGGAGCAACTAGTTGGATAGGTGGAGCTCCAGGCTGAGGTAATGGGACAGGATGGTGCTGAGGTGCCCCTTGAACCAGACTTGGGCAGTTTAATTGCATATGTCCTTCAGTCTTGTAGTAGTAATACACCAATTTCTCAAACTTGCATTTTCCAACATGTACTCCTCCACAGTTTCTGCAATGGTTGGGGGTCTGAAGATGATTCCCAATATGATCAACCTTGACCCCTACCTCCTTGGTTAGGACCTCCTCAAAAAGATCGACCTCTATGGTGATTTCCTTCTCATCTTCCCATGCCATGTCTATGAGGCTTCTTCCTATTCTTCTCCTTTCCTTTTGTGATGGATGCATCGGTCAAGCCTAAATATCCCAAGCTTGGTGCCTTATTCTTCCCTAAGGTTCTTTCTTGGGTAAGGGCATTGTTGATGGTGGTTTCAAAGGTAGTGTAGGTGGAGGTGCAAAGGTAAACTTTCATTTCTTGGTTAAGGCCATCAATGAAGTGTTCAATTTTTTCATCTTCATCAAGGGGATGAGCATGATGATCTAGGAGTCTAAAGGCCCTAACATAGTCAGCAACAGATAAGGTTCCTTGGGTGAGGTTATTGAACTGCTTCCTCTTCTCCTTTCTAGCAGATATGGGCATGAACCGAGTAGTGAAAATCACCATAAACTCCTCCCAACTTATAGGTGCATCTGGGAGTTCGCATGTATGGTTATAATTTTCCCACCACAACTTTATGGACCCCCTAAGTTGGTAGGTTACAAAGGTGACCTTATCTTCCTCGACACATTTAAGGTCTCTAAAGGAATTTTCAACAGATAGGTTCCATGCATCATCTTTATCTAGGACTTCACCTATGTCTTCTCCATGAAAGGCTTCAGGTTTGAGTTTGAGGAAGTCAATAACAGTAGTTTTAGGATTGGTCCTAGATGAAGAGGCAATATTGTTGGTTTCTTTCAAGTCTAGGGCATGCATGCATTCCAACATCACCTTCTTTTGTTCCTCCAATTCACTTGTAGTCATGGACTTATCAGGGTTTGAGTTAGGTTCATCACCAGCGTCATCATTAGTTCTCTTTCTCTTGGATCTGGTTTTTGGAGGCATCTATATGTTTTTATAAAAGATAGTTTAGAGATTTATTTGAGGTAGATCATAATGCAAACAACACAGATTTATCAATCATAAATATATGTTTTCCAAGTTTTCATGTCTTTTAGTTGTTCCTATTTCTCCTAATCTACCCACACAATAGAGAGAGTATTTTATTGATCATGGTAATGAGAGAGAAAGTAGATGAGAATCCTAGTGTTTATCATTCACTAAATAGGTGGCTGGGGTAGTCCTTAATTGAGAAAAGATGAGAAGATATATTTCTCTAAGGTAAGGGTGACCACTTTAACAATAATTGTATTAGCCATGTAGATAACTTGTGGCGAGAACCTTACCACTGTGAAAATGGATCAAGAGTGATTATGCCAGAATCTTCCCAAGTACCCTTCTAGACACCTCGACAATATAATGTTAAATATGGGTTACCTCAGGTCTAAATAAGGTTACTAGGTATTTGATACACCTTAGGAGCCAAAATAAGGTGTACAAAAGGGTTAAAGTTTCCCGTCCCTTAGTGGATCAAACACACAAGTATATACATGCACCAAATAACAAGCTTCCTTAAATAAACCAAATGTTAGTTAAATAGGGGCCCGAAGGCATAGGAGTTCTACAAATGAAAACTTAATACATGAGAGAACTACTGGCAGAAGAAAAAGAACTTAAACTAAGAGTCCCATTTAGCTTTAGCATCCCCATGAAAGATCTGATTTTGTTGAGCCATCATATTGAGTTGCAACATCATCATCATAAGCAAAATGTACCTATAAAACATTTTGAATCGGTACACGTCAACACAATATATAAATATATTGTACTGAGTACGCCTATGTGTCTTTTATATATACCTCTCATCATATCTTGGCAAAAGAAAAACACAAGAGACTTGGCAAAAGTATAAAACTAGAACTTGAGCAAAAGTATAATATAACAACGGATATATACTTGACCAAACATATTTAAAGAAAAAAAGAAGACATATTTGAAGTTTATTTTTCCATTATATACTCATGCATCTGCCTACCAATGAGATGAATGCTTTAAGGCCTCATGATCTGCTTACGAAAGAGATAGATCATTACATATGGTGATCTTCTTACCAAAGAGATAGATCACCCTCAAGCACTATGATTACCAAAGAGATATAGTGCTATAATATAATGGAACAAGCATTTTATGTTTAGGTGTGATTACATACTTATACAAAACATCATTGAAAATTGATCATACATTGATATCTATTTCAAACAATATCATATGCCAAGTCTTTTACAAGTATAAATCAACCATGTACTGATCTGAGCCAAATGAGGGTAATGGCATACCTCCTACTTAGAAGTGGGGAGTCTAGAGATGCTCCTCACTGGTACCTTAGTCCTCCTAAAATTATAAGGGATTTGGTACTAATTATATATATTGGCCAAATCACTATTTAATTCTAAAAGAGTATAAAAGGCCCTTTTCTTATTTAGAGTCATGAGAGTAGAGCATGAATCATTGAGTATAGATTTGAGTCCACATTTGATAGTATCATGTCTGAGTCAGATTGCTAAATTGATTTGGTGGTCTTTAGATCATGATGGATAATTATATTAATTTGGTAAGCCAAAAATTGGGAAAAAGAGTAGTAATTCGACTTTGCTAGTATTCGAGTCATATAAATTGGATTTGAAAGTCCCATAATTATCTAGGCACAAAAATAGGATAATGACATGATTTTGGTGATTTAACCAGGCTCGAGTATTTTCTAAATAATAAAACAAGATAGAAACATATTCGAGTATGAATAATTATACAAGTCATATTTAGGGTCAATTTATATCATAATCATGATCCTCATATTTTTCTGATCAAAATAGAGTACTTGTTCGTATTTTTCTGACACTCCTACTATACATAATGAATTTTCCAAGATTAGGGCATTTCTTGGTGATTATTGAAAATCCATGATTAAATAAATGAGAAGGGACAAAGGTGGGCTGTTGGATGCTCAGATCTAATGGTTAGGGTTAAATCGTGTGATAGGAAATGAAGGAAGGGGTGAATGAGGTGGATTTACCTCACTGGTCCAACTGGACTCGGTGGGTCCTCCTCTCCCTTGGTCTTCTACAAGCCAAGCTTGCTTTGCCGTCAACTCTGGCGATCATGAGAAGGCAATAGGGAGCTCCTCATGTGTAGATAGGAGTGGCTTTGCCTTCATGGAGTTCCCCTGGATCAGAATGGCGATCTTAAAGTTTGTGGCTCCCTTTGGAGTGTCGTGCTTCCGAGGGAAAATGAGTGGGTGGCTGCTCGCAGTGGAGGAGATAGGGTGAGTGAGTAGTAGGTTGTGTTGGAGTCCTTTGAGGTGCCACCGAGGTCACTGGGAGTTCCTCATATCTCGAGGAGTGGTTTAATTAGATAGGCGAAGGCGGTGTTTTCCTGAACAAGAACTCCATCAAGGTGGAGGTGGTCGGAGGTGGTTCGGTTGAGAGTGGGCTAACGGGGCTCTGTTCGGATGAATTGAAGGATCAAGTGAAGTAAAAGAGTGTAGGAGAAGCTTGTGGGGTGTTTAAATAGGTGCAGGGGAGAATGGTTTGTAGATGCTCAAAAGGAGTTGGTCGAGATTGGAGAGTAGTGCTCGCTGGGGTATTCTTGGATGCAGTTTGCAATCGTCAAGGAGGTATGTGTGAGGGCTCATTTGGTTTGTGGAGATGAGGTGGAGTCAGTTCCTCGATCAGTTTATCATGAAAGGGGGTATAAGTGGAGATCGTGGTCAGAGGTTCGAACTCATGGTTGTAACCACATAGCCTTGAGTTGACCAGAGGTTGGGGATGAACCCATGGTTGTCTGATCCACCCTGGATCCATGGATGTACCATCAGATTGTCATGGTGGATCCACTGAGCCTAGATTAGATCAGGTCGACCACGTGACTTTTAAATGTCACGGGCTCAATGTAACCCTAAGTCCAGATGTAAATGAAGTTGATTTGATTAAAAATTTAGGTAAAACTTTGTAAAATCATAGAGGGAGCTAGGAGTATTAGATTAGTATGCAATTTGAAACATAGATCCACTAAAGCAGTCCACATGCTCTAACCCTCTGAGCTACAGGCCCACCCCGTCTCCATCAGACCTCTTCTTAGGAGTACCCCAAAAAAGGAACCTTTCCTCTCCTCAGCCATTTTGGGTTAAGAACATGTGAAGCTTCTCTCTAGAAGAATAGTGCATTTTGAGGTGTCAAGTGGGAGAGAAGTTAGAATTGGGGTTTTGAATTGGAATAAGAATAAGATCACCTTTTTGAAAAATCAATTTGAAAATTGAAAAATGAATCTTTTATAGGTCAAACATTACACTTTGATATTAGGGTTTATGATTAAGATAATATATAAGTACAAGTATAAAAGAGTATAGAAAGATCCACTTTATCACACATGATCAATCCATTATATGATCATATAGAAAATGAGTATTTAATTAGGTATTTGGAGATTAGGATTTGTAGATTAGGGTTCAGATATTAGCATTTAAAGTTTAGGATTTAGGCTTTAGGGATAACAAATTAGAGTTTACATATTTAAGGATTAGGGTATACAAATTAAGATTTAGGGTTTAGTAATCAATGTGTACCACCTATCCCATTATGGAACACCTAATCTCACTAGTAAGTGTATAATGTGTATTCCATTTTCAAGAATATTTCAACAATAATTCTCAGAAGTTCTCCAAGTACACCAATGTAGATGGGAAAATAACCACCTCAGTACGTACTTGAAGAACAATTGAGGAAATGATGATAAAATATCTTGAAAACTAGATACACACTTTATACTTACGTCCTAAGTGAGATTAAGTGTTTAAAAAAGCCCCAAACAAGGGCTTATCCAAGATTTACTCCTAATGAATAAATTTCAGACATGTTTCAAGGCCAAAATATAATAGGGTAGACAAGGATAAAGTTCACCAAGAACATGAGAATTATACTAGCTTTTAGTGGATAAGAGCCAAAAACCTCCTTATATCACAAAATGGGTAGACCTTAGACACAAAGTTCACAAAGCATCACATATTTATTGATATAAGGATCCAGCATAGTTAGACACACTAGTTAGATCAAAGCATTAATTGATTCAAATGTGATCATGCATCACCAAAATTGTGTCATGTTCATGCATTTAGTGATACATAGCACAAACCTAACAAAAGGGGATAAGGAGATGATTCTTATGCTAAAGAGGAGCACAAAATTACTAAATTTATGGTTAAAGTGAGGTGTGATGTCAAATAGGAGCAATATTACAACATTAATAGGATCATCCATATAAAGTCCAAACAATAGATAAATGTGCATTAGAATGACCAAAAACAACACAACAAAGAAGCAAAAAATACCTCACTAGTGGTCGATGTAGAGAAGCAGCAGTAGCAACAACAATGGTGGTTAGTGCAACAATGTCCATTAATGGAGGTGGAACGACAATGGGAGAGGAAGAGCAATAGAGAGCTCTAGGGTGCAGTGGAGAGTAGGCGAAGCTCCAACGAAGGCGGAGAGTAGGATGAGCAGCTCAAGAGCTCCATAGGAGGCTAAGGAAGCAATGATAGATCTAGTAGGTCGACGTCGTCACTAGAGCTCGCAACTAGGTAAAGCTATAACATAGAGAATGAAAGAAATAATTTTTTTCTAGGTGCTATTTGGTAAGCTTAGTCGTTGGTTGCTAGAAAAAACTGACAACTAAGTAGACCGTCTTCGTTTGGATATGACAAACCAATGATATAGGGAGAGCTACACATTCAGTTTCTACAAAACAAACCGATGATAGAGGCCCTTACCCTAGTAAAAATGCAACCCCACTAAGGAATTCACTCATTATTTGCACTTGAAAACTGACACCATAGTTCAATCTCTGTGGTTAGTTTCTGAAAAAGAAACCGACGCCATACATAATTATCCTTAATAAAAAAGGCCAACCTCAGTTAGAGTTTATGGTTGGTTTCAAAAAAGAATCGAAAACACAACCCAATTTGGGGAGAAATATATTACCCTAGGCAAGGGGTGGGAACCCTTTGTCTTCGGTTATTTTAGTAAAAACCAAAGACACGTGGTGACCTACGACGTCAGTTTCTTTAGTAAAAACTAACGATAGAGTCTTTCTAGAGGTAAAATTTATTTCATGGGAATTGTTTTGTCATGATTTTTGAGTAGTCGATGAAATAAGCCTATATCAATTTTTCTACTGTGATATTAGATGTCGTGGGCAACCCTAGACGTTGGTTCATCATAATAAAACCAATGTTATAGTGAGAGTAATACAAGTATTTTTTCTTAATTAGAAAAAATAGACCAATAGTGACGTTTGGGTTATACTAAACTATGCTATATTATATCGTCAGTTTTCTGTAAAACCGATATGAAAATGACAACAGATGTCAAAAATGTATTAGTGAGTGATGACCATATATAAATACCAATACATGTCAGGATAGTTATGCTTAAGTTAGATTCATATGCTCTCTCTCTCATATACCATTTCATTCAAACACTTAAATCTAGAATACTTTTGAGATCCACATTTGTATTTTTAAATATCACTTCTTTATAAATATCAAGGATTTTTCATGTCATAGTATAAATGCACCGACAAGTTAGGATATTATTCCATTGTCAGTGAATGAGATTTATATGTATAAGTCTTTAGAGCTATTATTTATACATCTAATTGTAAAAATGTGATGAATTGACTATGTTAATTACTATTAATAGATTCATGTTTTAAGAAAACTCATCAAATATCATAATCAATAGTATATTAGTATGTGACATACAATTATAATTTATTCAAATTGTCAACACGTTTTTCATTAGTATTAATATAGTTATGGGATACATATTTGCTTTACGTGGATAGGATAACTTAAGGGTAAAGGAACATTGAGTATTAGTTGTGTCAATACATCATCATTTGGTAATATCACAGTTTTTCACTGAACCAAAATATTTATTTAAAATATTTACTATTATATATATATATATATATATATATATATAACTTTTTATATGTGACATCTAATAAACTAAGTTCTCTGGGTATTTTGTCATGACTAGTTTTAAAGGAATTCATATTACACATTTTAGAGAAAATAGAAGGCACAAGAGATCCATTACCTTACACATGATTGGATGTGATCTCTCTTTCTTAGATTTGGGTAGAAGCTAGTTAAAACCTACTCCATCTAGTTTCCTTCAACCTACTTTGAGGTGTCCCAGGTGAATCCACTCATGGACATGATAATGGATCTTTTGAATTTTCGATCTTGTCAAGGTTGCAACATGGTTAATGTAGGTGAAGGTGGCAAGGTTGAAGTAAGTTTTATAAGCATTGGTGAGTTTTCTATAGGACCAATATGCTCTAGGCTGTCAGAATCTGGTCATGCCATCATTGAGATCGGAGGCAGTCTAAAGTTCAACAACTATGATAGGATGTGTAGGCGTAAGGGATTGGACGGAGTTGGAAAGGGTTATAGAATATTGGTTTGGTCATTCTGGTTTGCTTCATCAGCTACATGTCAGCGAGCTCCTTTGCTGGTGAGCGTCAAAGAGGATGGATAAGTCAATATAGGGGGTGTTGTTCCCCTACGACTAGGATTTCCAGGTGAGAAGCTGATGGAATATCAAAATCTGAGGCGCGAGGAGGCAAGGAGATTGGGATCAAGTTGCTGAGTTGTAGTATGTGTTTTGTAGGTTGTCGACTGGTGTTGTAGATCTATGATGGCTTCGACGGTGGGTTGCCTAGTTGAAGAATCAGTTATGGGGAGTTGCACCTTCAAGATATGAAGCTCAATCTTTGAACCTATATAGTACTAAAGAGGATGAACCTTTGTAGTTTGGAAATGAAGAGTATTCCTCCACATCATCAACTTTGAAGGAATGGACTGAGATGATTGAGCCAGTTCACGTTGTAGGTCTATAGCGTGTTTGCTTGTAGATCAGATGTTTGCAGGTTTTTCATAACTCTAGGTAAGGGTTTATATAGTTAGAGTTATTAGAGGGGAGGACTGAGGAGGAGGAGTGATGTTGTTGTGGTTTTGTTTCTTAGGCATTGAGAGAAGATGGTTTCAAGGTGCGATGAGGTCGTGATCGACAACAATTGTTTGATGTTTTCTCTGGTGTCGAGAGATGGCCAAGGTGGCGTGGAAATTCTAGGCTTTTCGGGCTCTTAGTCATATAGGGAAGGAGTTCTCTTGGCTATGAGAGGTAGACATTTGGAGTAATCAGAGGTAGCAGACATTTGCAGGATTCTGTAAATGGCTGACGACTAAGATGTTACATGGACGCATGGTCTCATCTCATTAATTCAATGTTATAATACTCCTTCTCTACTTATTTCAAAATTCCAGAATTCGTCAAGTATAAACTCAATTATATTGACATTTTAACCACTCATTTAATGTCTAGTAAGTTATTTCCTAATATTACTAATACCTCTAAGTGTGGACAATTTAATTGTTCTCATAGCATATTATAATTTGGAATATTTAGCACATTTATTGGTTATATTTATTCCAAAGCCATTAGTTGAGTAATTGAAATTCCTAATGGTACAAAGTGCGGTCAATATATTATGTTCAAATATCATATTATATCAGAGTGATATCAAAAGGTTCACAAAGAAGCAAAATACGGTCATATATTTGAACCGAAAGACCTATTTGCAACTATTTCTCAAGAAAGGAGAAGAAACTCATATAAACACAAGAAACTCAAAAGGAGACTATTTAATTGACCAAAACCATCGACGAATAGAATG
Source organism: Alisma plantago-aquatica (assembly GCA_963693085.1). Classification (NCBI taxonomy): domain Eukaryota; kingdom Viridiplantae; phylum Streptophyta; class Magnoliopsida; order Alismatales; family Alismataceae; genus Alisma; species Alisma plantago-aquatica. Next base: position 219,171,714 of record OY856410.1, on the reverse strand, counting down.
AGAGACTAATTTGCAGATGATCTCAATTTTTAAGAAAAGTACAAATCACAACTCAAATTAGATTCAATATCCAAATTTCAGTATGTTACATCCTATTCTTTTTCTACTTTCCTCCTCTCTTTCTCTATTTTGCTCCTCTTTTTCTAATTTTCTCTTTAATTTTTATTTTTTGTAGAATCTAATTTTTATACTATCATCCTCTTTGTATTTTTCTATTTTATACCCTCCTATATATTCTCTTGCATGAAAAAAATAAGTTGTACAAAATTTTATTTTAGGAGGCAGAGTGTGTATACCAATCCCACGTACGATGGGCAAACAGGGATGCCCGTACAATAGGAAGAGTTTGTACACTTTATACTTCCCTAGTATTTTTTTATACTTCTCTCCTCTTTCTTGTATACTTCTCTTTTTTTTTTCTACTTCCCTCATCTCTTTTTTCTATTTTTCTTCTCTTTTTCTACATCGCTTCTCTCTTTTTTTCTACATTCCTTTTTTCTCCCACTGCCTCTCCTCTTTTTTTGTCTTCTTTCTATTTTCTCTTCTCTTTCTAGTTCCTCTTTTTTTTTTTAAAAAATGCAGACCATTTTTTATACTATCCTCTGTTATATTTCTCTTCTATTTATTTTTTTGCATTGTTGCATGAAAAAAAATCTGCTGTACAATTTTCACTGAAGGGGGCAGATTGCCCGCACTAATTTCCTACGTACGGGTAGACAAACCGGGATGTATCATGCGATATGAAGAGTTTTTCATCCATTATGAACTGTTCTCCAACTAGGTACTTGAGCCAAATCTTCTATTACCGTTTTCTTGCTGTTGCTAGTTGACACCAAGACTCCGCTAGCAAGCGGGAGCGAATTCCCTGTTCCGAGGAGCCTGATGCAGGTGTGTTACAATTGATCTAGACGGAAGAAATACCAAACTAATTTTTTTAAGGGGGAGTTTTTGGGGTAGATGAATGGTCAAGATTGCTTGCAACAGGATGTGGGATAGGAACTCAAGCAGCTTCACCTCCGTCTAAGTTCCGCAGACAAATATAAAACAACCCACTAGAAACAACGCGAACGACGACAGGCAGCAGGCGGTGGGAGCAACAATTTGCCAACTTGCTGCACCTAATTTTATTTTGGCCTTTTTGTGCATCGTGCCTACTATCTCAAGATCTGCGCTACTTGAAGCGCTTGGATTTATCAATGACTTCTTCTTCTAGATCTAGTTCTCCCCAAGAGATCTGGTAGTTTTTTTTGTATTTCTTAAGGTGGTACAGGCCTTTTCTGCATGCATTCATCGGCGAACTAGTTAATTAGGAATGGCATCTCCTGAACGTAACATGCGCATTGCCGTGAAGAAGCTGTAGCCATGTTCATATCGAATTCGATTCTGTCAGCAAAATTGGTCTAACTTTGAAAAGCGACCGTGCGTTCATTCCAGATATTCAAATTATGTCTGGGGTACGCAAGGGTTCCAGCAAGAGGTTGCGCGTTTGATGATCACTGTATCCCGCGCCGCGTAGCTGTGGAATCTCAATGAAATAAATATTCCTCGCATTTTTGCCCCACATGAATCATGCTTGTTTAAATAAGTACTGCGATTTTTGTAAAGATATTTAATCAAGTATCATTGGGTTGTTATATCCAACTTATATTTAATGACACATTGCTTCTGCACGTTTTTGTTGGCATGTAAATTGCAGATAATGAAATTGAAATGTAAAATCCACCGTGTTTTACCGGATTTACAAGTAGAACGTTCTCACGTATCGTTGACCTGCATACATGAATGCCTTCGTACTCTGACGGCTAGCTGGCTGAAAGAAATTATGTTCGACCACCTGTACTAATGTTGAAGACAGTGATAGCTACACTATCACCAGAGTAACAATTACTTCCGTTTGTGGAGATCGCTGTTACTTTGTTTCTCATTGTACCTCAGTTTCTTCAAAAGCAATGCCACTAATGAGGTGGATTCAAACACTTTACCACCTGATGCGACCGCAACAAAGATGGCAGTCCTTATTTTGCCTGCTGCACCCATGTAGCAAGATCGCCGGGATCTCTCTTTCCATTATTCCTGGAGATCATACGGCTAAAGTTCTTGGATCACTAACAACTTTTGTCCGTTCCGCTAGCTTAGTGCGTGATTTAATCGGAATTTTCATCTTTGGGTACCCACATGTTTTCGAAGTGGCTTTGGATCTGAAAGCAAGCGGCCTTTTCATATGTTCTTCGGCGTGCTCAACTTTTGGCGTAGGTTGGGACGTAACATAATTAGCTTTTTTTGCTGGCTTCCTGATTGTACTATGTGATTGATTCCATTTTCTTGATGGTAACAGACCCCCTCCCTTTATGTGTCCTGTCTGAAACTTTTCGCTTGTCTTAGCTGCATATAACATTAGGAAAATGCTAAGGAGAAGCAGGCCTAGATATAATTTGGGACGAATTTTGACCTCTAGCAGGCTAAATGTCAAAATTCATCTCAAAGTATGTCTAAATGTCTGTGTATAACATATCTCATTACATTATGCATGCTCTGACGTTGTGATCTGCCCCGTGAATATGATACGCAACCGATGCCATTATAATCACACACTTGCACGCGCACCCATTGAGGTTTCCCACTGATGACCTTGGATAAGTGTAACAAATCAACTAGAGAGTCATTACATCAAAAAACAAAGCCTTCAGGCATAGGCTACAAGCAAATTATGTTGTCCGTGTAGTTCATTAACTGTGATCAATGTTTGTCTTAGAGAAAAGAAAATTCTATAGGCACATGAGTAACTAGGTAAGCAGAATCTCAAACGGCCAACACAATGCAAAAGCGTGCCAATTTTTTTTTTGGATAAGGTAAAATATTACTAGATCATCAAAAAGAGCATATAGGGGTAAACCACCCCGTATACTATACAAGATCACTTAAGATCCATCCTCAAAATGACCTCAGGATTAACCTCAACAGGCACCCGGGGTTCGCTTTACAATGCCAAGCCAACCTATTTACAAAAGCATCAAACACATGGTATTTATCACTCCCACTCTTACCGTGAGTTCTAATGTTCCTCTCCTGCCATATATGGAACATGAGGCCGGTCCACACCAGGCCGGCAAACCTCCTATGATGTATGTCCCCTCTGGACCTACTAAGCATCCAGGTCAAGCTGTTATTGATACCTGTGGGGGGGGGGTTCCGCCCCACATGAGCTTGAGAGAGGATCAGGTCCAAAGATACTTGGTGAAGTCACACTCAAAAAAGAGGTGCTGCTGCGTTTCATCGACCTGATGGCACAAAGGGCAAGCGCTCACGCTGCCATTGAACCATCTGCTAGTTCTGTCACTGGTGGGAAGCCTCCCCAAAGTCACCCTGTAAGCGCAGAAGCTCCATTTGGGGCAGTGGAAGCTCTCCCAAAGCAGCTGGTACCAAGGAACCAGAGGTTGATTGCGGTTGATCTTCCAAGGCATCCCGCCCGCAATCACACTCCAGTTCCCGTGCATCTCAACATAATTCGTCTTGCAAAATTTCCACTCATCACACATTCTCCTCCAAGCTCTAGATGAACCAGCAATGTCAGCTCCAATATCAAGGTAGCCACCATAACGAGCTCTCATCCATACACTCCAGGTATAACTAGGATTAACAAGGAAATCATGGACCCCTCTTGCAGTAGCTTCCAACATAATATCCGAGGGGTCGACCAAACCCAACCCCCCTCCCTGTCTCGGTTGGGCAACCTCCGCCCACGCAACAACATGATGCTTCCCACTCCACAACAAACCACCCAAAATCGATCTCATTTTCCCCAAGACGAACTCGGGTATCACCGCGAGTCTACACCAGTAGCGGATCATACTAGTCAGAAAAGAATTGATTAGCACTGCCCTCCCGGCTAAGGAAACCTTCAAACCACTCAACTTCTCAACCCTTGAACGCAGCCTATCCAGGCAAACCTGATAATCGGCCCCTTTCCCGACACCACCCGACAAAGGAACACCCAGGTATTTGGTCGGAAAATATCACAACTGAAATAACTTGCTTTAGCGGCACATGAAAAAGTTCTGTTCCATTTCTCTTGGATTAAGACGATGAATAGAATCCAATTAAATCTTGTCCATGAATCATTATTCACTCCTTAAATTGCAAGAAACATGAAACATGAAACATGAAACACGCCATCTCAAAAAAATACACTAAAACAAAAATATATTAGAATTTAAATAAACAAATTATCTCTACCCAAAGAGGTATAATTGCATAAACAAAGTTCCATCACCAAAGTGTGCGTATGCTGTATAATGTAGAGATCAAAAGTACGTCGGTCGGGAAGAAACTACAAAAACTAGATCAATTTAGCATCACATCATTTAATACCGGCATATAGCGTCACTTTTATATATGCATCATTTTTAGGATTTAAATGGGAGTACATTAATGACAGAAAATGAAGAAGATATATAACAAAATACGCTACAGGTCAGGGTCACCTGGTCACGAATAAAAATCATGACCAAAGTAGGACTGGTTCCCAAGGCTTATCCCTGGTTAATATAATTTTAATCCTTGACTACATATTTTTGTTCTTTCTGGTATTTTCTCCGGCCCTTGACCTAGCGGCCCGCTTAACCCCAGAGAACAAGCACGATGGTTCGTATGCTGGAATACACACTCGCGACAGCCGCTCCCCAGAACTCCTGCTTCCGCCGGCCGCTCTTTCCTTAGTTCTCGTCAGTTCTCATCGCTGGCGCATCTTCTACCGCCATAACTGTCGTCCGCAGCCGCATGCGTACGCCTGAGACTACTGCGACCGTCTGCTGAGTCTGGTCCCGACCGTCGCGTGTGTATATCACTCCATTCGCAGAGCACAAATGGCTCACTCAGCACCCGCTCCCCAGAAGTCCGGCTTCCCTGTTCTTAGCCGCTGCTCTCTCCTTAGTCCTCTCCTCGCCAGTTCTCATCATGGGCGCATCTTCTAGCGCCGTAACTGCCGTCCGTAGTTGGGCGTGTATGCCAGTGACTGATGCGGCCGTCCGCTAACTCTGAGTCTGGCCGCGAAAAGCTTTTTGCCATTTCGAATCTTCTCCATTCACATAGCACTGACGACTGGTTCTACTGCCGGCCGTGTATTCTTCACTCCGTTCACAGTGCACCGACGACTGGCTCTACTGCGGGCCGTCCTCTACCAGCCGCCAAAAGCGTCATTCCTAATCTGCTCTCTCAGGTTTTCTTTCATCTCCTTTCTCAAATGTATCATTCGTCTTCAAAAAGTTTCTCGTCTTCTGCAATCACCCAAGTTATATGAAGGCTGTTAATTGCTCCCGCTATATATTATGAGGTGTAACTTGTGACCTACTGCAAATACCTTATCGAACGATGCCCTTCTAGACCTCTTGTCCGATCTTTGCTTCTAGGCCTACTGTCCGATCGTTCTCGTCTGAACTTACTGTCCGGTTGTTTGATTTTAGACCATGGTACAAGTGGAAATATAAAGTTGTTTCCTTCTCAACCTGTTGTGCCAAAGGAAGAACATTAGACTGACAAGGTACATTTACAAGTGGATCAACTTTTCATCATTTTTATTAGAAATGTAGCATATTTTTTCTAATATAAGATCACTATATCAAAAATTACAAAATCTTTGATTACCATAGTTGTAGCCCAAACAAATTCATTCTCGACCAGTCACATTACTAAATGAACATATATGTCATACTCATGTCACGTCAAGACTAAATCTTTGTTGTTCATGACCGGTTATCCTTGACATGAGAAAGATGAAATTAAAGGTGGCGGTTCTTCATCAAGTCTTGTTCAACTTCTATATTTAATTATTCTCAGACGTAACGAAACATAAAGAAAAAATGTCGGTATTTGTTTCATTCATTATAATGGAAATATATTCATAGAACAAGTTATGATGTTCCTTATATTAAATAATTTATTGCCTTTGTAATATTAGTTAGAATCTCCAGAAATCCACCCTCCTTCACTCTAATAACAAGTGGCCATCTGGTTTTTGATGGGCAGAAACCTTTATGTGATGTACAAAAAATATTTTATATATTCTTTGTTACAACTGATGTGCAGTTGTTAAACATAAAACTATAGGAAATTTATAAACATTTCATTGAGATTGGTACTATGTGATTGAATTTTTTCTATATCAATTTAGGAAATTATAGAGAAGAATAAGATTAATAGATCAAAGAAGCAGATAAATCATTGTACTGGGGCTAAAACATTTGCAAGAAAATGTCATGAGCTGGTAAGAACATCAAATGTTTGTATTGTAGTTATATATTGTGATATGTGCTATAAGTGTAATAATTTGATGTCTACATGTGTTATGCACTAATAATTATTTTTCTATACAGGAAAAAGAACTTGGGCATGCTCCAAGTAAAATGAATTTGTTAAAAGTTGCTTATACAAAAGACAAAGATATAGTAGTGAGCATTTTACATTATCTCTTTATTTTCTAATTAAACTGGATTATGTCATAAATGCATATATAATTTTTTAGGAAAAAATTGTGGAACACCACAAGTCCCAACAAAGTATATTGTCATGTGATGATTCTAATCAAAGTAATGAAGTTCAAGAAGATGAAGCCATTTGTCAAATCATTAAACCCATAAAATCTAACCAGAAATGATTAGTTGGTAGTGGTCATGATAAGGTGGGTGCGCGTGGAGCTTTTTTGTGAGCAACCAATGTGATTTTACTAAATAAAAATAAGAACTACAAGGTGATTAACTTATTATTATAACTTTTGTTGTTTAATTACATAATAACTCAAAGTGTATAAATTTTAATATTGTGCATATATAGGAAACTGTTGAAGTAATGCTGAGCAAATTGGAAGAATATAATAAAAATAATGCTGAAATAAAAAATACATTGAGTGCATTAACTCCTTTGGCTTCTCTAGTACATGTTCTTATACTATGTTTTACATCTTTCATTCTATTTATTAACATTTTTAGGATTATCCTCAAAAAAATAATTTTTGAAATATAATTGTATACTTGCATAGGGTCAACAGTCATATGGTACTACTTTAATTCCTAGATATCAATTTCCAGGGCCATGGCAACCACCAACACATCACCATGTAAGAAATGCATGTATATAGTGTCAATTCTGGAACTTTTTGAATAATTAAGTTACATACTAAGTTTTCTTAATACGTTGTCTTTCTCTAGCATGGAAATAATATACAAAGTGCTCAAGTTCCATTTCCATATCCGTATAATTGATACCCATTCTCACAAGCGGGTTACATACCTCCTTTAAATTAGGTATTGTAACATCATATTGCAGGCATATGTTGTAGTAAAATTTTCTTATAAAAATTATGATCGGTACATGGTATCTAAATAACATAATAATAAAAATTTGGGTGGCTACAGCCCAAGCAGCCGGTGTGTTGTACCCACCCTCAACAACAAGAGACCATATTTTTTGTAGAAAGGAATATCTATTTAAAAGACAACATGATTGCTATTTATACTTTTGATGCTATCTATTTATGTGCTTGTTCAACAGAAAATACATGCCTACTACATATGATGGTGAAAACATGTGTATGTGTCATGCATACATAAATGAGAATTACATCGATTACTTTTGTTACATACATTCTATGAATAGTGTTGATTGTCACTTATGAACTTGTATATTGTTGTGAAAAGTTGATATATTTGTCAAATGCAGGATATTGGAAACACTCCACAAAGTCAAAGGACTGAAGTAAATATTGGAGAAAGCCCTCATGGTGGAAGTTGTGGAAGTAATGCTAGGGAAAATGAATGAAGTACACAGAGCTGAGTGGTGATATGCAAGTTTATTTTTTGTTTGAAACAATGTAATGTATCGTGAAATGCATATGAATGCTATATCGATGTGATATTAGAGGGTATGAGTTATCCTTTTGGGGAAAAAACATGATGCTCCAATCATAGTTTTTGGATGTAGACATCACAATTATAAATTTAATGCAATGTCCCTTTTTGTTATATTCAAGGTGTTGTCATCTGATGTGTGACGATCTACTTCTCATGTGTAATATTTTAGATATTATATATGTTCATATATGGACATATAATAATGAAATACATTGCTATTGGTCAAGGATGTGCCTTGGATACAATGCATTGTCCCAAGAGATTTTTTTATTCCTATAATGGTTGCCCAGGGATTCTGTCCCTATTGGTCACCAAGCTTTTGGCGAGGGTATGTTGGTCAGGGATTTGCTTTGACCAAGATGTATTGGTCAAGGATTTGGCCTTCGGCTTTGATAAGATTTTTTGTTATCTAAACAAACAACTTACGATCTGATTTGTGTAGAATATATGATTCCCAATGCAGCAAAGCAAGAGGAAGATGATGAAAGGTTGATGGATAGAATATCTAGATTGAGGGTTTGATTTTGATTTATCTACTATTATGGTTATTGTTGAGTCTTTGTCGGGTATGGTTGGGATATCAAGTTTGACGCAATATGAAACAATCTACCTATTACATTTCTCTTTTTTTTATATCCCGAGTCATAATATTTTTTTAAAGAAAGAAAAAATTCCAGGTAAGATAGCTAACTAAGGATTAATGTGATAAGTAAAATCCCAAAGTTGCATTCCATTCACTCATAAGGACTAAGTTTCATCATTTATTACATTTAAGGAATGCACCATATTAAAGGGATTCAGAATCCTGAGAGAAAACAAACTTCTCTTATTGATTTACATGAATTGTTCTTCACTGAAACATGAGGGGATGCAAAAATATCACATGAATATAAAAAAAACTATGGAATACAATTTGCATGAATGGATCCAAGCTCATAGCATATTTTCTATAGCATTATGATAGTTGTGTAAATGGACAATTATTGATGACTCCACATAGATGCCATATGTGTATGGTGGTCTAACCTTAAATATGATGGCTAATCCTTAATGGGTAAATTTGGTTACATGAAATACTAAAGATGTACATCCACATTAATGTAATATGTTTCATCCATTTTTTATCTATTGTTTTTAAATGTTGTTGGAACTTGAATCCACTTATCAATTTTTTTACTCAGCATTAATTCTAATAAGATATGAAGTTTTTCCAGTCCCCCATGATCCATTTGACATTGTACTCCATGTATTCTAGATATAAGGGAATCCTAATTTCTCTTAGACTCTTAATTACCTTTTTCATAACAAGGATGAAGTAGTTGGTATAGGTTATAATTGAATTTTTGTAGAAGAACTTATAACAAGTGGCTTACATTTCTGAGAACTGGACATGTTGTCATGTTCATGTAGGATGACATACTTGGGTGCTTAAGTCTAGTTCTTAAGATGCAAAAATGAAGAAACCAAAGGGATCTATTTGATCATATTTTATAGTATAGAAAATAAACTCAATCACCATACCCCAATGATCATTAACCTTATTTACCATCCCCTATTAAATAAGAGTTTCCATATTCTAAGTGTAGATTTATAATAGAAATAGAGTTGCCTAACATTGGATAAACCATCTACAAGTCATTTCCTTAGAAATATGATTTAGTTTGTAAAAGATCCAATAAAGGAAATAAGAGTAGTCCATTCCTACAACCATCCATTTAAGTTTTGAGGATGACTCTTAAATTGAATCTTGTTTTTTCATTTTTTAATAAGACTCTAGAATGAGTAGGATGTTTTCATAAGAAACACAAAAATGTGAAATAAGGAGAATAATGAGGAGGTACTATCTTTCAAATTGGTGGAGTAGAGATTGAAGAAAACCATATAGACCCATCCCTTTAATGACCATTGGAGCTTCTAGATCTAAGATGCTATGTAAAAGATGTTAAAATGTCAAGGATATGATGGTGACTCAAAGTGCAAAGAAATGTTTTCTGAATGAGGACCCTCACAATGTGTATATCTCTCAAGAAATATGCCACAGAGCCACATTCAAGTTTGTATTGAAAAAAGAACTATTAGATTTTCTTGAACTAGATCAATGAAATATGATGACTCGACTATAGGGCATTACCTATTCCATTATTCTAAGAAGCCCACTTATATTCTCCTTAAACATTCTTTTAATTGCAAGAATGTAAGTGACAATTGGGTCAATTTTTTTGGAGCTCAAATTTTAGAGTCAAACATCACTGAGATCGTGTTCTAACTGCATAATTTGTTTTGGGAAATAAGAAAAAGTTTCCTAGCCAGTCCCTACTTTTTATGATAGTAAAATATTTTCAAACTTCCTTTCTATGCTACAAATTTCCTATGATTTTTCAATTTCTTTTCTAGTATGACAATGTAAGTAAATTATTTTTGACTTGACTATAAGACAATTGTACCATGTTAACTTTGTTCACATTTAAAATATGAGTTTTTATTCTATAAGACAAAAGCTTTTGTGTTTCACATACCAAATCATGTTTTTAAGGATTATACTTTCACATTAAAAAAAGTATTTCTCATTCCTAAATAGATAAATTCAATGTAAAAGTTGTGGAAACACATCCCACTATCACACAGACAGCGAGCTGTTACACGAAAATGTGCGAAAAACACCATAATCCACAAAATTACCAAAAACACGGGCTAATCAAAACCGATTGCAGAAAGTACACAAACCCAGAAACTATTACATTCCGCTCCACATCCTGCAGGGAAACAGGTTATATAAAAATATACAAGATCTTCAAACATGTTCACACCTTAGGGAATCAACTGTCTAGCCATCACAAGAGTTCATCACCTGTTATTACATACAAAATGGCCCACATCCGGCCAGCAGTAGGACATACAAAACATCATCAACTATACATCGTGAGACAACGTCAAAACGCTCCCAAGGACCTGAGAGTACTGGGATGACTCTAGACTCTACTGCAAAACAACCAAAACAACATCATGTCCATCTCTTACCTTCTACTGCCCTTCTTGATGCTCAACCGCTACTCTGTGACCACCACCATGTCTAGCTCGAACACCTAAAAAGGTTGTAAACCAACGGGGTGAGACACACAGTCCCAACGAGAAACATAACTCCCCGCCGAAACCATAAAACCTCAGAAAGATAAAGCAACAACAACAGATAACTGATGAGAGGTATAACAAGAGCAGTCTATATAGCAAGAATATATCATTAAGCTTACCAGGATGTACGGAAGGCAGATAACCAAGTATTTCTTTATGGAACATGATTGACAAGATAAGATATATAAGGGACTGCAAGTATGAGAAGATCAACTATATAAGCAAGGCCTCAATCAATATTCCGTGTTTTTCCTTAAGCAATAAATACTATGTGGATGGATTACATATTATTATACCCTGAGGAAGTGAGCCGTACCGCTCAGATCCAACTGACGACTGTGAAACCCGGAGCCGGTGCCATATAAGGTCAATGGAAGAGCCGGACTCCACGACCTCCCACCTCGTGGTCAGTGCACGAGTACAACACAAGCAGGACAACAGTCTCATGCTTAAGTGGCCTCAGCCACAGGGTCAGCTCCCACAGGCTACCCTCTCCCTAGCCCGCCTCGGTACAAGTCTAGCGCTAGTGAAATTGAGCCACATGCCTGTTCACCGTGCTCTGAGCCATGAATGCATTCATGCTCCCATATCACATATCTTGAGCCATGGGCATGTTCACCATGCTCTATACATATCCTGAGTCTGCAACAGTAGCTGCACTCAAATCCTCACTATTTTAGGCTAGGAGAAACCTTGCATATTCAACAATATGCACTCTGGGTTAACCCGCAAGAGAACCTGTTTCACCATCACCAGCTCCTGACGATGATGGATCTATGGCCAGGGCAAACTACATGATATGTTCCACTATGATTAGTTAGTATATTTTAAGTGGATTGTGAGATTCAACCAAGTTGTATAACATGCAAACTATTAACAAAAATAAACAATATGAAACTCAACATCATGCTTTTACTGTCATCCACATCATCCTGATCCATCATTACATGTTACCACTTGGCCTCTTGCCAATCATCTAGATCTACCTCAAGGATCTTCACATTGCCATGGGATCTCAATCCCTCATCACATAGTGTCTTTGCCTCTCAAGGCTTACATCATCATCATGGAATAACAATCCCAACACTTTAGCCAAACTCAGGTCCTCAGACCAAAACACATATATCATCTCATCATCAAGAGTAACCATCAAAGCAATGTTACTCAACATATATACCTTATGGCCCTTTACATGGCTATGCATCACCTGCATGGTTAGTACAGAAAGATCATATTATCAAACATATGGCAATATTGTTGATTATATGCTTTACCATTCATGCCTCAACCCGTGACCACAGACATAGTTCATAACATCATGCAAGCATCTGATCTGCTTATCATTTACTCAACATCATACATATCATTTAAGATGATCATAAACACATGTGATATCATGTCAAATTACATAGATGAGTTCTATTATGATGATTACCATCAAGCATATCAAGGGTCACTGCCATCTACCAAACGTGATAGCAAGAACAAGAACTAGCACATAAGTTGTCCATATAAGGGACAAGACCCTCACTAGAAACACCCACTACCCTCACCAAAGGTAGCATCGGGCAGGGTACTCTCCCCTATCGCCCAACACTAAAACGCATAACAGCTAAACAGAACGGCATATATCGGCCAGGCATAACAGAAAGGGTACCGAGCTACCATCTCAGGATGTATCGGGCACCTAGGTATATCGTGCAACACTATGTCGTACACTACATGTGTCGTGCAGCAAGGTCTATCGTGCAACTGGGCCCAAGGGTGTGTCATGCAGGGTGTAACGTGCAACACCATGTCATGCAACAACACGTCATGCATCAGGGAACCATGCATACCGTGCACCCATGCATATCGTGCAACCACATGTGTCGTGCACTGGAGCATCGTGCAACGCTTCATCGGGCACAAGGTGTATTGGGAAGCACCACTAGGCAAGGCATAACGCCCAAGGATACCACTCAGCCTAACGTTCATCCAACCTAGCCGTGACCTATCGGCCAACTCTCAAGGCAACCACTGAGGTGTAACGCCGGACGCAAGACCAGAACATCACGACACCGCTTATCGTTCAAGGTGATAACAACCTCAAGCAACCAACTGAACCAGGCGTTTCGGGCAGGATACACAACCAGATGTGACGCCCGACACAACACCACAAACTAGCTAACAGGCTCCACACCTCAAAGCACAATGACACTGAGCCATCACATAGGTTAAGTGTATCGGGTAGGGTACTCATCAAGGTGTGATGCCCGACACACACAAGGAAGGAGCCAGGTGCAACGTCGACCACCAAACCAGGTGTGACGCTCAACACACAAAAGGTCAAGGACCAGGGTGTAACGCCCAACACAACCACCATATGTCGACCAAGACTCAAGGTCAAGAGGGGTATCTGGCAACTGTTGGTATGTATGCCCTGAGAGACAATCATGGGATGATTGGTGGGATACGTTAAGATTGATTTGATAAACATCAAAGGCGAGCTTCCAATTCTTTCTGGTTCAGTGATATGAGATAGTGATAGAACAGATTGAATGTCTAGAGAATGACAGTACTCAATGACATATGATTTCAGGTTGAGGACCTGAACGATGAGATCATACGGATGCTAAGAGTTTGTACATTCTTATTATGTCCCTAGTCGGATGTCATTGTGGAAGGTAGATAGACAACAATGACACACAAGACTAGATTGTGGTGTTGGTTGATGACAGAATCTCATTAGTCATGATATAGAGATATCAAACCAAACACATAGGTACATGTTAGAGAACAAGTGTACCAGACAGAACCACCGTGAGTTTGACACATGGAACCATGAGATGGTAGTCACAGTCAGTACTCACAGTGATGGTGGTGAGTGTGATTCTTAGACCTGAAATCACTGCACTCAACACATGTCGTTGGACACACTTTGACATCATCAAATGCAGTCCTGAAACATGGGTTGTTATAAAGGTGATGATTGGGTGGCTTTGACACATGGGGCTTTTGAGGGGTGAGTGATAGATATGGGATTTGTCCCTCCTGAGGGAGTTTGATATCCATGGCCACTTGATGAGTAGGATTGAGAAAGGCATACACACATGTGTGAATCAGTATGTGATACTGATGTCATACATATCTCTTCCAGTCTACTCTGAGATCAAGGAAATGAATTAACGTTGACAGGATGACTGTTCCATGCCTCGAGTTCATTCGGGATATCAGTGACAAAGGGATTATACATTCGCTGTAACACCATTCACAGATTGTAGGATGAAAGTTGTTCTCCAACTTTCTACTTTCACTTGGGTAGCACTGATGTGTGACTAGGCACCGCTCTTTGCTTGTGAAGTCATAAGTGTTATGAACTTTCACTGCCAACGTGAAATGGACCTGCAGGGTCACACACATAGGATTTAACCTGGAAGAGGAGTTTTGTCCACAAAGCAATGTTTAGATTGATTACTAAAAGAGTTTGGTAGTTCAATTAAACACTCAATCAGTCGATGGATCAATATCGTATGGTTCAAGGTGTTGGACGCATTGATTGGAGTATCAGATTGATTGAAATCGCAATTGACTGATTTTTGCCCAACCTGTGCTCCCAACCGATCGGTTCATGTGATGAACCGGTCGGCTGAGGTTGCTGAACCGGTCGGCTGGAGTGTCCAGGCCGATCGGCTCATGCCCAGGTTGAAACGACCGGTTCAAGGGTTGAACCGATCGACTCAACTGGTGCAACCGACCAGTTGGGAAAAGTCATGTCGGCAAGAATTTTCCTTTGGTTTCAAATTGACCAATTCGATTGGGAATAATATTGGTATTCGATACCAATTGGAAAAGAAACAAGGAAATTCTTTTTGATCTGGATTAGGACCATGAACCGATCGGTTCAGGGCACCAACCGATCGGTTGGAGTGTCCCAAACGGTCGGCTCAGGTCCAACCGATCGGTTCAATGGCTGAACCGATCGGTTCAGTTGTGAACCGATCATTTCAAGTTGCGAACTGGTTGCCTTTTGTGGAAAAATTCTCAAACCCTTCTACTCCTACATTAGTCCCGCATTGCCCGGGATGGAGAACCCTATCCCATGACTCTCCTATATATATAGGGGGATTGGGGGCTTCTCATAGTACAGCTCAGTGCAACCAGTTGCTCTGCAAGTTGTCGTTCTCTCTGGTTTTGGTAACCGTGAGAGAGCCCGAGCAAGTGCTTCCCGCAAAAGCGAGGTGCAGCAAGGGAAGGACAACTGCAGTTGCAACAGGAGGCAGGAGAGCGTGTTGGCGACTAGTACGTCAACAGGAGGGTGCGACTCCTTCCACTTCCTTGTGGGACAAGGAGTGTGGAGTTCCAGGTAGTCTGTGTGGACTACTACAGAGGCGGGAGAACACTGCCTCTTAGGAGGACAACTGTCATCCGACAGTCCGGTTCGAGTAGGAGTTGTCAGTCCCGGTGCGACCAGGAGCTGCACAGACACCGTCGAAGACCGGAGTTGAAGACCGCGCATTGTGCGAGGTATTGTCGCCGAGCAAGCGTCGGGACAAGGTATGATTCCGCAAACCATCCTTTCCTATTATATAGACGTTGACGCGTTTCCTCGGTATGGGTTGGGGAGAAAATTTTTGTTTCCGCTGCCTTCTCTGTCTCCCCTAAAACCCAACAGTGGTATCAGAGCCACGTCAACTGCTCTATATTTTAGGAATATCGATATGATCGATTTTGGTTTGTCGCCTTTATTTATTGCATACGATGCGAATAATATCGGCTTTATGCATGTCCAATCCTAAATCAACAAATCCCTAATTACATATATGATATGTATTATTAATGCACTCGATACGCGTCGCCCTTAAACATGTTTTGTGGTGGATGTATGGAGCATGATTATGGCCTATAAACCCCTATCTTTGTGTGGTTGTTTGTGGTTGCTTGCATCTCGGTCTGCGCACCGATCTTCCCTCTCTTATTCCTGATGTAACTTGAAATAATTCGAGATTCTTTCCTACCTTTGCTCCCCCCTAATGTAACTCGGGGTTTCCTTTTAAAGAAATGTAATTAATAGGATAGAATTTTATTTCCTGTTATGTCAAAGACCGGCGGACATCAAGACGACATCTGAAACGATCGGTTGACCTTCCAGACGGTCGGTTCAAGGAGTGAACCGATCGGTTGATGACTGGTTCGAGGAGCGAGACGAGCGGGTGGCAGACATGACAAGATGCACGACGACCAGGCGAACCGATCGGTTGGAGGAGCCAACCGATCGGCTGGTGGCACCCAGACGACTGGCTGGAGAGTACAGATCATTCATGTGATGAGTTGATCTACTCAGATGGCAAGGCACAAAGTTCATCTTGTACAGGTTGCATGTGATGTAGACCTAGATGACCGTGATTCCTCTTGGCTCGAGGAATCACATTAGGATGGCCATAATCATCGCTTTTTATCATTTGTGCATGTTTTCTGTGGGATATAGCATGTATATGATACGTACTATGTACTGTGGTGATTGGATATGTATATGTATATAAAAAACAAATCCCTCATTAAAATATTAAGTCTTATATGCCTTCCATTAGCAGCACACATGAAAAGCTCGATCGACCAAGCGTAGGTTACGCCAAAGCGTGGTGCGCCGTCTATCTTGTGGAAGTGTGAAGGGTAGACATGTAGGTTCTGCCAAAGCAGGGTGCATGTTTACCGTGTCGGCTTTTGGGTTAGACTTAACTGGTGATTCTTAGAGCGTCTAAGCCCAGAGGCAAGGAATGTTCATGGCAAGGTGTTGTGCATGTTCATTCAACAAGAGTTGCATATGATGCAATTGGCAAGAGTTGCCTACCTGAGAGATCTAAGTTGTGGGCGATCAGCCAAAGCTGACTCATGACTTAGAGGATTTCAGGATCTTGCCCACTAGAAGGTTGTACGCTTCAATATTCCGAATTGATGGTGAGGGCTATCAATTTGAAGTAAAATAGTGGGAGCGATAATTAATTAAAGGCCTAATTATATCGTCAAACTTTCAAATCAATCAAATAAGTCGAAAATGAGTTTTGGACTAAAATTGCATATTTTCCTTTTTGTAGTTCAAATGGAAACAAACAACAACTTTTCTTTGCGATCGGTCTTTGACAAGGACAAGCTAAATGGGACAAACTTCCACGACTGGTATCAGACATTGAGAATTGTTCTCACTCAAGAGCGCAAGCTCTATGTCCTGGATACTCCAATTCCAGAGGAACCCGCTCCTAATGCACCAAAGGCAGAAAGGGATGCTTACAAGAAGCATTCTGATGATGCCATTGATGCAAAGTGCTTGATGCTATGTTCAATGAACCATGAGTTGCAGAGGCAACATGAGAACATGGGTGTCATAGAGATGATTCTGCATCTCAGGAACATGTATGAAGATCAGGCACGGCAAGAGAGGTACAATGTTTCTAGGGTGCTGTTCAAGTGCGTCATGATAGAAGGAGATCCAGTTGGTCCTCACACACTCAAGATGATTGGGTATGTGGAGAACCTGCAGAGACTGGGATTTCCACTGAGCCAAGAGTTGGCTGCTGACGTGATACTGCAATCGTTGCCAGAATCTTACAGTCAGTTTGTGATGAACTACAACATGAACAACTTTGATAGGCCACTTTCAGAGTTGTTGGGCATGTTGAGGACAGCCGAGTTACAGATGAAGAAGGACAAGCCTAAGTCCGTGATGGTGATCACGAGCAAGAAAGGCAAGTCCAAGCGCAAGGGCAAGGGCAAAGCTAAGAAAGGTTCTGAAGCTAGCCAGGAGTCCAAAACATCTTCAGCTCTCAAGGCCAAGGGAGGCGTGACAAAGAAAGGAAATTGCCACCATTGTCAAAAGTCAGGACATTGGAAAAGGAATTGTCCTCTCTACCTGGAAGAACAAAAGAAGAAGGAGGCGACTGAAGCCTCTACTTGAAAGGTGTCATGAAAGTAAACTTGTAACACTTTTTGAGATATATGATATCAAGATGTAAAGTGTAAAGCATTCTTACTTGGGGCAAGTGTTGCCTTTATAGATAAGAATACTTTAGTTTATTTTCAGCCAATAAGGCATGTAATACAGTTATGAACTGCTATTTCATACTTGCCAATAGATAGAAACACTTTATTTTTGGCATATTGTGTGACAATGATGGCAATTAATAAAGAGATGTTTCAATTTATAAAGATGTGATCTTTGTGGCAATGCCTTATTTATCTTATGATATTTGATATGCATAAGATAAGACGATACCTAAAGGTTATAGATAACTCAAACAATTTAATTAGCATTAATCATGAGAAATTCATTTCTAGTTTCCATGTGATGGATAAATCTAGACTCTTTTGGTTATAGAACCAGTAAGAGACATGAATATCTTGGACATGATTAATCAATCTTCACTAATGTAGTGGGAGAGTGATTATCCTGTTAGGTATAATACATGTGATGTATTTACATACCTATTGGAATAAATGCTAATACTTCAAATGGTGTTTAGAGAAATACCAATATGAATATCTTGAAGTGTTCAATATTATCATAAATGAAGTACAAATTTGGTAAAGTATTAATTCTTGATGAGATCAATGAATGAAATACTTGGACCAAATGTTTGAGATCCTTATGAGTGATTATGATAGTGTATCATAGTGAACTCATGATTAAGGCATGGTGATGTCTGAATCAAGAAGGAATCATACTCTAAGGAGTTAGAGAATGATTATTAAATAACTGAATTCTTCTTAATAAAAGAATAGCCCACACCAATAAAAGAAATTAAGAATCACAAGGGTTGTGAGTTCTTACATCTTTAATAGATACACCTCAATTATCATGTGATCAGTTGTTCATGTGATGAGTCAACTATCAAGATGAATATGAGGAACCGAATCTTGAGTTATGGTTTATGACTATTACATCCTAAATGACATCCATGTGAACCATAAGGTATGACCTTGATGGTAGCACTCATTGGATCATATCCATAACTGCAAATGAGTCTTAAGTGTTAAGACACATGGATAACATTTTGAGAAGGATGATGCATGTTGATTGCAACTTAATGACTAAGACATTTGGCATATGGATACTAAAACCGCATTCCTATGAGGAATAAAACCAGGATGTGTACGTGACACAACCTATAAGGTTTATGAATCCACTAATGCAAATGAAGTCTATAAGTTACAATGGACTAATCAATGTGATTGATTGAGTACAAGCAACTCAAAATTGGATCTTTACTTTGATGATATAGTCAAAGGGTTTGACTGATATGTCAAAGATAAAGAAGGGATCTGTGATTTAGTGGGAGCGTATTCACATTTCACATATTGATGTGAAATGGAATTGTTCAAGATTGGAAATCCTAAAGTGGAAATTATCTTTAAGGAAGATAGAGATGTTTCCTATGTGATAGGAATAGAGATCTATAGAGATAGTTCTCGAAAATCTCTTGACCTGGAAAGAGAAAGCATACATTGGCAATCTGTACTGAAATGTTCAGTATGTACAGATTCAGTGGGAGAAAACTTGTCCATGTTACATGGAGTTAGTATCCCAAGGCCAAGTGTTCAATTCTTATGAAGAGCGTGAACGCTAAGAATAGATATGGATCTATCATGTATGTAATCATCCCATTATCTTGCATGTATGACATGGAAAGAATAAAATGCATTCATCATCTTGTATGTGGGACATGGCAATATGATGTGCTCATCCTGATAACTCATATGTGGGACATGAAGAGTGGATGTCTGTCTGTTTCCAGTAAAGGTTACTGGAATACCATGAGAACTTGATAAGTGCTTGTGAAGTACTAGTTCTATGGAGATAAGGAAGAGTTCGATGTAAAGAGTTACATTGATGCAAACTTCCGAAAGGACAGAAAATTAATCGCAAAATATACATAAGATGTATAAAAGTTAAAGTTAGTTGATAATTGGAAGTGTTCCAATAAATCCATTTAAAAGGGAAATGCCGAGTATCTATGTGTTAGTGAACAACAATGGATGCTATATGGATCTGGAAGTTCATGAGATGAACTTATAGACATTCCACTCATTGATGACAAGTCCGGAATCCTTGATCATGCAATGTGGCTAAAGTTTAGCAATGGAATACTAGATCGCATATTACGACAACTCCATCTCATACGTGTGACGTACAGCGAAGAGATGAGAGACATGCAATTTGTACAGACTTTGGCAAGGTGTTGCCATTACTCACTATGTTTGCACTAAGAGCACAGTAACATGTGGGACATGTTTGAAGATCACTATGAATATGATTCATGGGTGATTGGCTCGCAGTGCAAGTGGGAGTCTGTTGGTATGTATGCCCTGAGAGCCAATCATGGGATGATTGGTGGGATACGTTAAGATTGATTTGATAAACATCAAAGGCGAGCATCCAATTCTTTCTGGTTCAGTCATATGAGATAGTGATAGAACAGATTGAATGTCTAGAGAATGACAGTACTCAATGACGTATACTTTCAGGTTGAGGACCTGAACGATGAGATCATACGGATGCTAAGAGTTTGTACATTCTTGTTATGTCCCTAGTCGGATGTCATTGTGGAAGGTAGATAGACAACAATGACACACAAGACTAGATTGTGGTGTTGGTTGATGACAAAATCTCATTAGTCATGATATAGAGATATCAAACCAAACACATAGGTACTTGTTAGAGAACAAGTGTACCGGACAGACCCACCGTGAGTTTGACACATGGAACCATGAGATGGTAGTCACAGTCAGTACTCACAGTGATGGTGGTGAGTGTGATTCTTAGACCTGAAATCACTGCACTCAACACATGTCGTTGGGCACACTTTGACAACATCAAACGCAGTCTTGAAACATGGGTTGTTATAAAGGTGATGATTGGGTGGCTTTGACACATGGGGCTTTTGAGGGGTGAGTGATAGATATGGGATTTGTCCCTCCTGAGGGAGTTTGATATCCATGGCCACTTGATGAGTAGGATTGAGAAAGGCGTGCACGCATGTGTGAATCAGTATGTGATACTGATGTCATACATATCTCTTCCAGTCTACTCTGAGATCAAGGAAATGAATGAACGTTGACAGGATGACTGTTCCATGCCTCGAGTTCATTCGAGATATCAGTGACAAAGGGATTATACATTCGCTGTAACACCATTCACGGATTGTAGGATGAAAGTTGTTCTCCAAATTTCTACTTTCACTTGGGTAGCACTGATATGTGACTAGGCACCGCTCTTTGCTTGTGAAGTCATAAGTGTTATGAACTTTCACTGCCAACGTGAAATGGACCTGCAGGGTCACACACATAGGATTTAACCTGGAAGAGGAGTTTTGTCCACAAAGCAATGTTTAGATTGATTACTAAAAGAGTTTGGTAGTTCAATTAAACACTCAATCAGTCGATGGCTCAATATCGTATGGTTCAAGGTGTTGGATGCATTGATTGGAGTATCAGATTGATTGAAATCGCAATTGACTGATTTTTGCCCAACCTGTGCTCCCAACCGATCGGTTCATGTGATGAACCGGTCGGCTGAGGTTGCTAAACCGGTCGGCTGGAGTGTCCAGGCCAATCGGCTCATGCCCAGGTTGAAACGACCGGTTCAATGGTTGAACCGATCGGCTCAACTGGTGCAACCGACCAGTTGGGAAAAGTCATGTCGGCAAGAACTTTCCTTTGGTTTCAAATTGCCCAATTCGATTGGGAATAATATTGGTATTCGATACCAATTGGGAAAGAAACAAGGAAAGTCTTTTTGAGCCGGATTAGGACCATGAACCGATCGGTTCAGGGCACCAACCGATCGGTTGGAGTGTCCCAAACGGTCGGCTCAGGTCCAACCGATCGGCTCAATGGCCGAACCGATCGGTTCAGTTGTGAACCGATCATTTCAAGTTGCGAACCGGTTGCCTTTTGTGGAAAAATTCTCAAACCCTTCTACTCCTGCGTTAGTCCCGCATTGCCCGGGATGGAGAACCCTATCCCATGACTCTCCTATATATATAGGGGTATTGGGGGCTTCTCATAGTACAACTCAGTGCAACCAATTGCTCTGCAAGTTGTCGTTCTCTCTGGTTTTGGTAACCGTGAGAGAGCCCGAGCAAGTGCTTCCCGCAAAAGGGAGGTGCAACAAGGGAAGGACAACTGCAGTTGCAATAGGAGGAAGGAGAGCGTGTTGGTGACTAGTACGTCAACAGGAGGGTGCGACTCCTTCCACTTCCTTGTGGGACAAGGAGTGTGGAGTTCCAGGTGGTCCGTGTGGACTACTACAGAGGCGGGAGGACACTGCCGCTTAGGAGGACAACTGTCATCCGACAGTCCTGTTCGAGTAGGAGTTGTCAGTCCCGGTGCGACCAGGAGCTGCATAAACACCGTCGAAGACCGGATTTGAAGACCGCGCATTGCGCGAGGTATTGTCGCCGAGCAAGCCTTGGGACAAGGTATGATTCCGCAAACCATCCTTTCCTATTATATAGACGTTGACACATTTCCTCGGTATGGGTTGGGGAGAAATTTTTTGTTTCCGCTGCCTTCTCTGTCTCCCCTAAAACCCAACAGCAACATCAAACCGAAGACTATATCGGCCAAGATGCAACCCGACAGGGTCTCCACCAACCTCAAGCACAAGGGCACCAAAACCCTAATGGATCAAGAAGATGGCTCACCTCTCAACTATCAAGAGAGAGGGGTCTTGCCAAGCTTCTTAACACCAATCGGGAAACACAAGGTTCAACCACAACCAAGGTCCACAACCACTACATAGCTCACCTTTCAAGTCCATGGTGAGATGAGGGTGTTGCTTAAGACACTAGAACACAAGCTCACCTCTCAACTTAAACGAGAGAGGGATATTGCTCATATTACTAGAGATCAAGCTTACTCCTCTAGACCTAGGAGAGAAAGGGGTGTTGCTCACCAAGAAACCCTAGAACAAGGTTCAACCAACAAGGTACAACTAAGCAAGAAACTAAACTAGCAACATACATAGCCAATCATAAGCAGCATACAAACAAGAACAAAGAAGATGGTAATGTACCTAGGATTAGGAGTTATGTAACCCGCCTTAAGCAAGCTCCAAGCTCCAAGAACCACCACAAGAAGGAGAGCAAGGAACTCTAGGGTTCGACCACCACTAGAGGAAGAAGGAGACTCTAAGGCAAGGACCGACCACCAAGCTTGCAAAGGAAAGGGGGATGTCGTGCTCCAAAGGAGAGGGGAAACAAAGGAACTAAAGGGATCCTTAGCAAGAGAAAGGAAACACATATATAGAAGAGGATGGAGGAGAAACCAAGGAAAGACAAGGCAAGGTGTCGCCCACCTAGGGACACTTGTCCATGGGCAATGCCACCACTCTAGCATGTCTTAAACACATGTCCAAGGCCATTGTCACATGCAAGCATCAAGCACCAAGTGTCCACTAGTGGTGACACAAACGAGGTCAAAGAAGGTCAAAGGGTCCATGGGCGACACACCTCCACACCATGGCTGACACACACACCATGGCCGACACACCACTGGCCGACACAAGCACATGCTGACACACCAAGGCCGACACAAGGCACTCTTGCCCGACACAAGGTCCAAAGAAGAAAAGGCAAAGCACAACAAGGACCAACAAGGCTCAAACAAGCCCAAGGAACTCAAGCAACGAGCCCAAACCTTCCTCTCAACACTAGAGGAAGCAAGGAGAGGGAGGAACACCTCACAAGGTGGAAAACTTGCCCACAAACCCTAGACTTGGGTTAATTGCAAGTAGCACCCCTAGCTCTCAACAAAGCACCAACAAACCCTAATCACCACCAAAGGTGATTAGCAAGCAACTAAGCATCAGGGTTAAGCAAAGCAAACAGGATAAACCCAAAACGGAGGTCAGGGTCCTTACAAGCTAACCCTCTACAAAGGGATTTTGTCCTCAAAATCCGAAGAGAAAAGCAAGGGATACTTCCTCCTCATCTCTTCCTCAAGCTCCCACGTGGCTTCCTCAATGCCACGTTGATGCCAAAGAACCTTCACAAGAACCAGGTCCTTCCTCTTCAGCTTCTTAACCCTTCTGTCCAGGATCATCATAGGACCTTCCTCGTAGGTCACATCTTCATCAAGTTCAACTTTGACTGGCTGTATCACTATCCCTGTATCCGGATGACTTTTCTTCAGCATACTGACATGGAATACTGGATGTAACCTATGCAACTCTGGCGACATCTCTAACTCATAAGCTACCTTTCCAATACATGCTATGACCGGGTATGGCCCCATATATCTGGGTGCTAGCTTACCCTTCCAGCCAAACCATAGAACACCTTTCCATGACAAGACTTTAAGATACACTTTGTCTCCTACTTGGAACTCCAAAGGTCGTCAGCGATTGTCTGCATAAGACTTATGCCTGTCTTGTGCCGCTTTCAACTGTTGTTGTATCACCTTGATCTTCTATGTCATCTGTTGTACTAACTCAGGACCCAAAAGCTGATATTCACCAGACTCATACCAACACAACGGAGATATGCACTTCCCGCCATACAAGGCCTCATAAGGAGCCATGTCAATGCTCTGCTGATAATTGTTGTTGTAGGCAAACTCTATCAAACTGAGATGCATGTCCCACCAGCCTCAACAAAGCACCAACAAACCCTAATCACCACCAAAGGTGATTAGCAAGCAACTAAGCATCAGGGTTAAGCAAAGCAAACAGGATAAACCCAAAATGGAGGTCAGGGTCCTTACAAGCTAACCCTCTACAAAGGGATTTCGTCCTCGAAATCCGAAGAGAAAAGCAAGGGATACTTACTCCTCATCTCTTCCTCAAGCTCCCACGTGGCTTCCTCAATGCCACGTTGATGCCAAAGAACCTTCACAAGAACCAGGTCCTTCCTCTTCATCTTCTTAACCCTTCTGTCCAGGATCATCACAGGACCTTCCTCGTAGGTCACATCTTCATCAAGTTCAACTTCGACTGGCTGTATCACTATCCCTATATCCGGATGACTTTTCTTCAGCATACTGACATGGAATACTGGATGTAACCTATGCAACTCTGGCGACATCTCTAACTCATAAGCTACCTTGCCAATACATGCTATGACCGGGTATGGCCCCATATATTTGGGTGCTAGCTTACCCTTCCAGCCAAACCATAGCACACCTTTCCATGACAAGACTTTAAGATACACTTTGTCTCCTACTTGGAACTCCAAAGGTCGTCAGCGATTGTCTGCATAAGACTTATGCCTGTCTTGTGCCGCTTTCAACTGTTGTTGTATCACCTTGATCCTCTATGTCGTCTGTTGTACTAACTCAGGACCCAAAAGCTGATATTCACCAGACTCATACCAGCACAACGGAGATATGCACTTCCCGCCATACAAGGCCTCATAAGGAGCCATGTCAATGCTCTGCTGATAATTGTTGTTGTAGGCAAACTCTATCAAACTGAGATGCATGTCCCACCAGCCTAGGAACTGCAAAACACAAGCTTGAAGGAGATCCTCCAAAGTCTGAATAGTTCTCTCAGGTTATCCATCTATCTGTAGGTGGAAGGAAGTACTGAACCTCAACTGCGTTCCCAACTCTTTGTGCAACTGTTCCCAGAAACGACTCGTGAATTGCGGACCTCTGTCGGAAACTATCGTTACTGGCACACCGTGCAAACATACTATCTCATCTATGTATACCCGAGCGAGCTTCTTGGCTGTATACATTATCTTTACAGGTATGAAATGGGCAGACTTCGTCAATCTGTCTACTATCACCCAAATGGAATCATGATTCCTACTTGTCCTGGGCAGACCAACTACGAAATCCATGGTTATATGATCCCATTTCCACTGCGGTATCGGCAGGGGTTGTAGCGTACCTGTCGGCTTCTGATGCTCAGCCTTGACTTGCTGACATACCGCACACCTAGCCACAAACTCGACTACATCTTTCTTCAAACCGGGCCACCAATACAAGTCCTTCAGACTATGATACATCTTGGTGACTCCTAGATGCATAGCATACATCGATGTGTGTGCTTCTTCAAGTACTAGCTTCCTCAGATCATCATCATCAGGAACTACCATCCTATCATGATAGCAAACTAGTCCATCCTCAGACTAATGGAACCCATCACGCTTTTCGTTGCCAAACTCTTATATGATCAATTGTACTGTATCATCTATTTGCTGTGCATCTTTGATATATTGTCTCAGTGTAGGCTTGACTTGCATTTGTGGTAAAAGTCTAGCTAACAAAGAAACTTCCATATGCACATTCATCTGTCGCAAAGAGACAAACATCTCTCGTATATGGCATACCAGGGAACTCAACTGTGCCTTCTTTGAAGGAAAAGAAGAAGACTTTCGGCTAAGCGCATCAACTACCACATTTACCTTACCAGGATGATACTCGATGGTGCAGTCGTAATCATTGATTAGTTCCATCCATCGACGTTGTCGCATGTTTAACTCATGCTACGAAAAGATGTACTTCAGATTCTTATGATCTGTAAAGATCTGACACACTTCCCCGTAAAGATAGCGTCCTCAAATCTTTAACGTGTGAACCACCGCTGCCAACTCCAAGTCATGAGTCAGATAGTTCTGCTCGTGTTTCTTAAGTTGTCATGAAGCAAAAGAAACCACATGATCTTCCTACATCAGCACACAACCTAAACCCTTCTTGGAAGCATCACATAAAACAACATAGCCTTTTCTAGGCTCTGGCAACACTAACACTGAAGCACTGGTCAGCTTCTCCTTCAACTTTTGGAAAGCTTGCTGGCAATGATTCTTCCAGACAAAAGGTACATCCTTTCTGGTCAACTTTGTCATCGACAACGCAATCGTACTGAAGTCCTTGATAAACCTCCGGTAGTATCCTGCCAAACCTAGGAAACTACAAACTTCTGTCGGCGTCATCGGTTGTTCCCATTCTACAACGGACTCCACCTTCTTCAGGTCCACTTTGACTCCTTCTACAAATATCACATGAACCAAGAAAGTTACTTCTTCCAACCAGAACTCACACTTATTGAACTTGGCATACAAATGATGTTGGCGAAGAAGAGTCAACGCTAGTCGAAGATGTCACTCATGCTCTTTCCTATCCCGACTATAGATCAAGATGTCATCTATAAAGACTACAATAAACTGATGCAGGAACGGACAAAATACTCGATTCATCAAATCCATGAAAGAAGTAGGCACATTGGTTAGCCCAAATGGCATAACCACAAACTCGAAGTGACCATACCTCGTTCTGAAAGCTAACTTTGGTATGTCTTCCGCCTTAATCCTCAACTGATAATATCTGTACCGTAGATCGATCTTTGAAAACACTGTAGCACCACACAACTGATCGAACAAATCATCTATCCTCGGTAACGTGTACTTGTTCTTGATCGTGACTTTGTTCAACTGTCGGTAATCTATACATAACAACATCGACCTATCCTTCTTCTTAATAAACAACACTAGAGCAACCCAAGGCGACGTACTCGGTCAGATGAAACCTTTCTCCAACAACTCTTGTAACTGCTTCTTAAGCTCTGCCATCTCTACTGGAGCCATCCTATACGGTATCTGTGCAACTGGTTGTGTTCTTGGAACCAGATTGATCTCAAAATCAATCTCTCGGGGTGGAGGAACACTAGGGAACTCGTCAGGAAACACATCTGCATGTTCTCGGACAACCGACACCTCCTCAAGGCTAGGATCCTTTGCCTTGGTATCCACCACGTGAGCTAAGAATGCCTTACATCGTTGTCGTAGTAACTTCTCTGCCACCATAGCTGGTACCAGACACGTCGGAAGAGTCTTCCTGTCTCCTTGGAGGATCCACTTCTCTCCGTCATTATCAAATACAACTTGCTTGGAACCACAGTCCAAAACAACCTTATACTTCTCTAAGGTATCCATCCCAAGGATCACATCTAAACCATGCATATCAAGTGGTATAAGATCCACTTGTATACTGTGTCCCGAAAAGGATAAGACACAAGATGGACACTCTTCTCGAAGCATCGAGGAACCATCAAGAGGGGTTTCTAACAACAAGCTATCCTTCTTACAACTAATAGGTAAACAACAATTCTCAAGCATACTATAGGCGATAAAAGAGTGTGTAGCACCTGGGCCAACCAGAATAGATATAAAGCAAGAAGAATACATATCCGAATGAAATAACTCCATCTGACCTGCCACCACTCGCGGGTTGACTATCGCCTCCGGCTGATTCATAGCATAGAATTAAGCCGTTGCTTGCTGTCCACGTCCTCTGCTTCCTTGAGCAGACGATCCCACTTGCGACGCTTGACCGCGTCCTCACCCTCTGCTACTACTGGGCTAATGTCTATCTGACCCTTGTTGATTCTGCCTTGGCTGCTGTGTCACTTCAACATCTCTATTCGGGCAGTTGAACCTGAAATGCCCGATCTGACCACAAAGATGGCATGACCTATCTTCCAACCGTGGCCTTGCTGGCCCTGTCACTGCCACAGAAGTTGTACTACGTGCCTTTGACGGTGAAGCAACACAACCTCTTCCCTTACTCAGAGACCACTGTGACGGTACACTGGAACCTCTCATCACAGAAGGTGCTGAAAACCTTGGCTTCTTGAAGCCACCAAACCTTTGTCCCTAGAACTGAGCATACCTCTTCTTAGACATAGATTCTCTTTTCTCCCTTACTAACCTTTCGATCCTCTGGACATATTCTACAAATGTAGCAAACTGCTCACGATTCTCCAACGCAGAAGCATGTGTTGTCAGCTCAACACTCAGACCCTTCTCAAAATGTCTGATCCGCTCTTCATCTGTTGTTGCCATGTGAGGACAAAACCTCAACAGGTCCATGAACTTGGCTTCATACTCAGTGATGTTCATCGTTCCTTGGCGTAGGCACTCGAACTGACTGATCTTCTCATCCAGATATGTCTTCGGAAAGTATTTGCTGACGAACTCACACCGGAAAACCTCCCAACCGATCACCTCACTGGGTCGCTTCTCTTCCTCGATGGTCCACCAGTGACCAACACTTCCCTTCAGAAGGTAGATAGCATGCTTTACTTTGTCTGCTTCGGGGATGTCGAGGATCCGGAAAGCCTTCTCAAGACTTGTCAGCCACAGATCTTCATCCGCTTGATCAGCCGTCCCAGCATAGTCCGAAGCTCTGACTCGGTGTAGCCGCTCAAAGGTCTTCCCAATACCCGATGTTTCACCATGGGGAACCTGAGCTCTCGGCAGAGGAACTGGCAATCGTTCTACCATGAGATTCATCGTAGCCATCATCTTCCCCATAAGCTACTGATAGGCAGGGTTTTCGAGAATGGATGGGTCAGGTTGGGGGACCTCAGGCACCCGATCTTCATGTGCCTGCCCTATGGCTCCATCAACTGATGCAACATCGCTGTTCTCGGCAGCATGTTCTTCATGGTTTCCAGACATATTGGCTTTTCTTCCGCTGAGGGAAGAAGATGAATGTAAGAAAATGTGGAAGACTCATAAGAATAGACACAACCTAGTCCTAAATCCCTGTAGACTCAGCGAACCTAGAGCTCTGATACCAAACTTGTGGCAACACATCCCGCTATCACACAGACAACGAGGTGTTATGTGAAAATGTGCGGAAAACACCATAATCCACAAAATTACCCAAAACACGGGCTAATTAAAACCGATTGCAGAAAGTAGACAAACCCAAAAACTATTACATTCTGCTCCACATCCTGCAAGGAAACATGTTATATAAAAATATATAAGATCTTGACACGTGTCCACAGCTTAGGTAATCAGCTGTCTAGCCATCATATGAGTTCATCACCTGTTATTACATACAGAACGGCCCACATCCGGCCAGCAGTAGGATATACAAAACATCATCAGCTATACATCGTGAGACAACGTCAAACCGCTCCCAAGGACCTGAGAGTACAGGGATGACTCTAGACTCTATTGCAAAACAACCAAAATAACAGCATGTCCATCTCTTGCCTTCTACTGCCCTTCTTGCTTCTCGGCCGCTACTCCACGACCACCACCACGTCTAGCTCAAACACCTAAAAAGGTTGTAAACCAACGGGGTGAGACACACAGTCTATGCGAGAAACATAACTCCCTGCCGAAACCACAAAACCTCAAAAATATAAAGCAACAACACCAGATAACTGATGAGAGGTATAACAAGAGCAGTCTATATAGCAAGACTATATCATTAAGCTTACCAGGATGTATAGAAGGGAGATAACCAAGTATTTCTTTATGGAACATGATTGACAAGATAAGATATATAAGTAACTGCAAGTATGACAAGATCAACTATACAAGCAAGGCCTCAATCAATGTTTTGTGTTTTTCCTTAATCAATAAATACTATACAGATGGACTACGTATTATTATGCCCTAAGGAAGTGAGCCGTACCACTCAGATCCAACCGACGGCTGCGAAACCCGGAGCCGGTGCCATACAATGTCAATGGAAGAGCCAGACTCCACGACCTCCCACCTCGTGGTCAGTGCACGAGTACAACACAAGAAGGACCGCAGTCTCATGCTTAAGTGGCCTCAACCACAGGGTCAGCTCCCGCAGGCTACCCTCTGCCTAGCCCGTCTCAGTACATGTCTCAGCGCTAGTGAAACTGAGCCACGGGCCTGTTCACCATGCTCTGAGCCATGAACGCATTCATGCTCCCATATCACATATCTTGAGCCATGGGTCTGTTCACCATGTTCTATACATATCCTGAGTCTGCAACCGTAATTGCACTCGAATCCTCACTATTTTAGGCTAGTAGAAACCTCTCATATTCAAAAATATGCGCTCCGGGTTAACCCGCAGGAGAACTCGTTTCACCATCACCAGCTAGTAACGATGATGGATCTATGGCCAGGGCAAACTACATGATATGTTCCACTGTGATTAGTTAGTGTATTTTAAGTGATTGCGAGATCCAACCAAGTTGTATAACATGCAAACTATTAACACAAATAAACAATATGAAACTCAACATCATGCTTTTACTACCATCCACATCATCCTGATCCATCATAAGGATCCATCATTACATGTTACCACTTGGCCTCTTGCTAATCATCTAGATCCACCTCAAGGATCATCACATTGCCATGGAATCTCAGTCCCTCATCACATAGTGTCATTGCCCCTCAAGGCTTACATCATCATCATGGAATAACAATCCCAACACTTTAGCCAAACTGAGGTCCTCATACCAAAACACATATATCATCTCATCATAAAGATTAACCATCAAAGAAATGTTACTCAACATATATACCTCATGGCCCTTTACCTGGCTATGCATCACCTGCATGGTTAGTACTGAAAGATCATATTATCAAACATAGGGCAATATTGTTGATTATATGCTTTACCATTCATGCCTCAACTCGTGACCACAGACATAGGTCATAACATCATGCAAGCATCTGATCTGCTTATCATTTACTCAACATCATACATATCATTTAATATGATCATAAACACATGTGATATCATGTCAAATTACATACATGAGTTCTATTATGACGATTACCAGCAGCATATCAAGGGTCACTTCCATCTACCAAACGTGATAGTAAGAACAAGAACTAGCACATAAGTTGTCCATATAAGGGACAAGACCCTCACTAGAAACACCCACTACACTCTCCAAAGGTAGCATCGGGTAGGGTACTCTCCCCTATCGCCCAACACTAAAATGCATAACAGCTAAACAGACCGACATATATCGGCCAGGCATAACAACAAGGGTACCGAGCTACCATCTCAGGATGTATCGGGCACCTAGGTATATCGTACAACACTATGTCGTACACTACATGTGTCATGCAGCAAGGTCTATCGTGCAACTGGGCCCAAGGGCATGTCGTGCAGGGTGTAACACACAACACCATGTCTTACAACGACGCGTCATGCATCAGGGAACCAAGCATACCGTGCACCCATGCATATCTTGCAACCACATGTGTCGTGCACTGGGGTATCGTGCAACGCTCTGTCAGGCATAAGGTGTATCAGGCAACACCTCTAGGCAAGGCATAATGCCCAAGGATACCACTAATCCTGGTGTTCATCCAACCTAGCCATGACCTATCGGCCAACACTCAAGGCAACCACTGAGGTTTAACGCCTGACACAAGACCAGAACATCACGACACCCCTTATCATTCAAGGTGATAACAACATCAAGCAACCAACTGAACCAGGCGTGTCGGGCAGGATACACAACCCGATGTGACACCCAACACAACACCACAAACTAGCTAACAGACTCCCAAACTCAAATCACAATGACACCGAGCCATCACATAGGTTAAGTATATCGGACAGGGTACACATCAAGGCGTGATGCCCGACACACACAAGGCAGGAACCAGGTGGAACGCCTACCACCAAACCAGATGTGACGCTCAAAACACAAAAGGTAAAGGACCAGGGTGTAACACTCAACATAGCCACCATATGTCGACCAAGACTCAAGGTCAAGAGGGGTATCAAGCAGCATCAAACCCAAGACTATATCGGCCATGATGCAACCCGACAGGGTCTCGACCAACCTCAAGCACAAGGGCACCAAAATCCTAATGGATCAAGAAGATGACTCACCTCTCAACTATCAAGAGAGAGGGGTCTTGCCAAGCTTCTTAACACCAATCGGGAAACACAAGGTTCAACCACAACCAAGGTTCACAACCACTACATATCTCACCTTTCAAGTCCATGGTGAGAGGAGGGTGTTGCTTAAGACACTAGAACACAAGCTCACTTCTCAACTTAAACGAGAGAGGGGTATTGCTCATATTACTAGAGCTTAAACTCACTCCTGTAGACCTAGGAGAGAAAAGGGGTTGCTCACCAAGAAACCCTAGAACAAGGTTCGGACAACAATGTACAACTAAGCAAGAAACTAAACTAGCAACATACATAGCCAATCATAAGCAACATACAAACAAGAACAAAGAAGATGGTAATGTAGTTAGGATTAGGAGTTATGTAACCCGCCTTAAGCAAGCTCCAAGCTCCAAGCACCACCACTAGAAGGAGAGCAAGGCACACTAGGGTTCGGCCACCACTAGAGGAAGAAGGAGACTCCAAGGCAAGGACCGACCACCAAGCTTGCAAAGGAAAGGGGGATGTCGTGCTCCAAAGGAGAGGGGAAACAAAGGAATTAAAGGGATCCTTAGCAAGAGAAAGGAAACACATTAATAGAAGAGGATGGAGGAGAAACAAAGGAAAGACAAGGCAAGGTGTCACCCACCTAGGGACACTTGTCCATGGGCAATGCCACCACTCTAGCATGTCTTAAACACATGTCCAAGGCCATTGCCACATGCAAGCATCAAGCACCAAGTGTCCACTAGTGGTGACACAAACGAGGTCAAAGAGGGTCGAAGGGTCCATGGGCGACACACCTCCACACCATGGCTGACACACACACACCATGGCCGACATAGACCCTGGGCGACACACCACTGGTCGACACAAGCACATGCTGACACACCAAGGCCGACACAGGGCACTCTTACCCTACATAAGGTCCAAAGAAGCAAAGGCAAAGCACAACAAGG
Source organism: Alisma plantago-aquatica (assembly GCA_963693085.1). Taxonomy (NCBI): domain Eukaryota; kingdom Viridiplantae; phylum Streptophyta; class Magnoliopsida; order Alismatales; family Alismataceae; genus Alisma; species Alisma plantago-aquatica. Next base: position 219,138,107 of record OY856410.1, on the reverse strand, counting down.
CCCAACAAGGCTCAACCAAGCCCAAGGAACTCAAGAAACGAGCCCAAACCTTCCTCTCAACACTAGAGGAAGCAAGGAGAGGGAGGAACACCTCACAAGGTGGCAAACTTTCCCACAAACCCTAGACTTGGGTTAATTGCAAGTAGCACCCCCAACTCTCAACAAAGCACCAACAAACCCTAATCACCACCAAAGGTGATTAGCAAGCAACTAAGCATCAAGGTTAAGCAAAGAAAATAGGATAAACCCAAAATGGAGGTCAGGGTCCTTACAAAAGTGGTCATTATAAAGTGACATCAAGTTTATTGAGTCACATTTGTGTCTATCTAATAATGCCTAGTTGGCATTAGTTCCATTACTTGTTTCTCCATTTAGCTATTAATTTTGTCAGTTTCATGGAGGTGTGTCTGTGTGTACTTATTAACTGTCTCCACATTTATTCAAGTCCACTCCTTTCAACATTTAACCCCATCTAACATGAAACTGATATGGATCATTTTTTTGCTCGATCGTGCACATTTAAACCATAAACGAAATTCAGAAGAGTACTTAGTTTATTCTCCATGCTTGTGACATCCACATTTCTTCTTATATAGTCAGTTATTTGTGATAAAAGTTGCTAATATATATCCTTATTGAAGGTCAAAATTATTATAAAGCTATAATTATGTATAAGGAACACAATTGACTTAAATAAAACCACTATATGAACTTATATAGATAATATTTTTTTATCTTTTGAAAGGACATGACACCATTTTCTTAGAAAATAGGAAGATTCATGCCCATCAAGGGATATTGTTTCCACAACACATTCACTTGACTAACTAAAGTCAGGAACAAGGAGAGATTATTTCGTCCTCATTTCACATTTCACAACATGTTAGAATTTGAAGTTCATTATCTTCCACAATTTCTAGTTGTGGGAACAAAATAGTGTCCCATAAATCATGGAAATGTTGGTTAAGGTCACATCTTCATATTAAAATTGTTCTATTTATTAAAGACAATATCTAAGTATCCAATAGAGATATGCATAAGTCTTACGTGCAGTGGAATGGTGGTAGAGGGATCCATACGATAACTAAGAAAAAAATGGATTTTGCATGGAATGGATTTTCGGGTGAAAGATGTGAAGGAACATCTCCAAAGTATTTTTATATCAGTATTATACTATATATATCCCCTTGGATCCATTACAATATTCGGCACAATTCACATTATATATAGAACATTCTTTCTCATGATTCCACTTATACACAAAAATATCTTGTAGGCCCCAAGCTATAGATATACATCATGTGTGGTGATTTAGACAAGAATTACAGTAAGCCTCTCATTCACAAGATTTTTTCTAAGTTTCCATATGCCAATTAGGATACATTTCCCATTCATGAACTATGGCCCATACTCCAGAGTGTGTTACTCCTCCACATATTTCAAGATGATGATGAAGAAGGATCCATACAAGTAGTTTCCATATCATATGTGGTGTGAGGAATTAGAGGCAATGAATGTAATTTTTAGGACATGGAAGTGTTTTTGGAGCCCCTATCTTACCACATATATACACTTGTTATGCGGCCTAGTTTCATAGAGTCCCATTCTTATATCATAGCGTCTACTCCAAAACTTGTCCTCTGTGATGTGCTAAACATGCTCACATCCTGCTTGGTCGTCCATGGCACTTTGACCATCGGGTACAACTTGATGGATTTCATTACACATATCCATTTAGTCTTGGTAAGGCCCCACAACCTTTTTAGATGGACACTATACCATAACAACAAAGTGGGCCACATCCTAAGAAAAGGCTTCCCATCAATTCTAGGTATGTAAATGGGTAGGTTATTATCCATTTATCAACCATTAAGGGTAATCATATTTTTACCCATCACCCATCTATTCTTAACCCACATCTAGAGATGGTAGTGTAGAAATAGAAGGTTTAACTTATCCACTTTTCCGACTCAGCCATTGATATAAGGTTCAAGAATTAGTCCAATGTTATAACACATTTCCTAATTCCTATTAAAAATCCCATGAGGTGTCATTAATACTTGCTTAATATGTGTTATTGTTTGATTCTATGAAGTTGACAAAATAATCAATAGAATGTCAAAGTTTGTATATCACATAACAAAGAGAAAAAATTTCAATAATCAATTATATACCAAAACAAACACCTTGTTTTACAAATAAACATTTGGTAAAGCATTATTTTTTTGGATGTAACATATTATTATTTGAATTTTTTATAATGTTCTGTGTTTGATGTAGGAATATCATGCAAATGATTGTTGAAAATTTTACTTATCTATCTTTATGTTGATTTACCAATTTTTCTTATTACCCTATGGGTAAATGGGTTCCTGTAATAGTAGGTTTAAGGTTTTCAGGGAAGTGTAATTACCTTAATTGTTACATGCAAATATGATAAGGGTCAGGGTAAGGGTAATACTTTACCCTACTAATAACACCAAATTTTGTGATGTTTTTGGCCCTTATTTCCATGTCAAAACTCCTCTTTTAAACTGTTCTCCTCTCCTTTTTGTCATGTTTTTGAATAAACAGGCCTCGCTATGCTCTTAACTCAATTTTATCATATTTTGCAGAGTTTTCCTCGTTTTTCGACTCTTTTATCAGCAAAATGACCCGTCCCGGCCCACGAACGTGTTCTACCTACATCAGCCTTCCTACTAGTCGGCCGACACACTCACTGCCCGAAACGTGGCAGCACGACACGCCTACCGTGTGACACGGGGGTGCCGCGCAAGGAGGATCTAACAGGCGATACACCACTTACCCGACAAGGAGATGTACTCGCCACGACAACTGAAGCGTGTCGTGCGACACAAGCCACCCATAGGCAGGTGCCACTCGTCACGATGACCGACACACTTACAACCCAACATCCTTGTGTCGAGCGACACGCATATCGGGCATCCCCGAATACACGATGATAGAGCTAATGAAGGAGACGTGGCGTCCGGAGAACCACAACTTCCCCCAACCACTGCCTATAAATAGCAGCTACAAGACTCCAATGGGTTGGGTCAAAACCTTTCGAAATCCAACTTGGGAAAGCATCTGGAGGTAGCGTGTCTGCCTCAGAGGTGTACCGGGTGATACTAGGTGAGCACTTCCCCGACCCGAGAGGGATGGAATGGTTCACTTAAGATCGGCCCTGGGCACTGCAGCAAACCGATATCGGCCGACGAGGACACCTGATATGAGTACCTGATACCTTAAGCAAAACTCTAGGCCAACACGATACCAAGCCCGATACACATCACCAGTCACGGCGTGTCACCCGAGAGGGTGCCGCCCGATACAACCTTATCAGGAATGTGCGCCCCGCACGATACATCCGCCCATCATGAGCGTGTCGCCCGAGAGGGTGTGCCGCCCGACATGACCGTATCGAGCAAGGCTCCCATTTGGTATCGGGTTGGAGGGATCTTGGGGATCCGCTACTGCCTGTCGCCCTTCTAAATCAAGAAGGTGATATTTATCCTTAATTATTTCAGTCATTTAGTTTCTTTACTTATGCAATGTAACCTGACCCTTTTATATAATGCTTATTCTAATGAAAATAGAATAGTTTTAATTATTTGTTGTTTTATGTTTGGTCCCTTTTGTTGGATGATTGCCTTGCTTAACATATAAACTCTAGCTTGTACGCTTGGATCACATTTCGACTAGCTACCGAATCATGTTTTCCCGTTGCAGCAGCCTCGAGAGAGGTATTGTGGCTCTAGTGTTTGGTTTGATACGGGAGTACGAGAGTGCCCAGGATCAGAGTTGCTTTAGTGACCTTTCCACTCTAACTTAAGACCAAAAACCTCGAGAGAGGTGTTGATGCTTAGTTAGAGGTACCCACTTTGATAGAAGGTGTACTAGATGTTTCTGCTGCCACTTGTTTTGCCGAAGCTTTCTCCTTCATTCCTTACTAATGCAATAGTATTATCCTCTCTGTTTCCATTGCGCGAAAACCCTAAAAACTGATAAACCTTTAAAACCTTAATTTTCCTCATAACTCCAGTTGGAAATAGTTTTCTTTTATCGATCTTAGCCTGTTGTTCCCTTTGGGGAACTTTATCACCTACTTACCCATACCGGAGTGTAACGTGCCGATTCTGCATTCCCAACACTACCACCCTTGTCCCTATGTTCAACCCCGTATGTCTACTTCGACCCCGTAATAAAGTTGCGGGGGCCTAGAAGGTTTCAGGTTATAAATTTAAAAGTCCGACTACTGCAAATCTGCTCCCTTTTCGGACGCGTGATTTAGGCCGGTCAACTTTTTGGTGTCATTGCCGGCGATAAGGCAAAATGGTACTGTTGATGAACCTGAATCCACTAACTACACTCCAGTGCCTCAAGCTTAGAAATGAGGTTGACAACACTCTCATTTTTCCTTTTTATTTTATTTTAATTTTACCTGAAATGAGTAGTTTGTATTATTAATACATGTTTTCTAACTTGATTTTGCGTGCTATTCAGGTACTCAGAAGGGAGGCATTCTGCTCATCTGAGCACCGACATCACCAGACATGCCGCCTCACATTGAACCACCTCTTTTGAGATGGTGAGCGACATGCGAGAGCTAGACCTCATTCGCCTCCGCCTGAAGACAATGATCGTTATGACGACAATCATCTACATGAAGATCTTGAAACAGAGAAATTCGAGGATGACCATCGCCGAGAGAGACGTCGTCATCACCAGAGGTGTAGAAGGAATCAAAATAATCAAGATCAGAACCAGGGAGACAGTTACAGTGACGATTCCAATGAAGAAGAAAAGACTCTCAGAGAGTTAGCTGCCACCAAGGCTAATAATTCAAGATGTCCGGTTGTCATCCCGAGGTTCAACGCAACCAACTTTGAGCTAAAATCATCTTCCATATCTATGATCCAGAATAAGAGCTTCAGAGGGAATTCGAAGAATGATAATCCTTATCACTGTTTAGATGCTTTTAAAAGCATCTGTGACACCATCAAAATGCGGGGAGTCCCGCAAGAGGTGATTTATTGCAAGGGTTTTATCTTCTCTTTATAAGATAAGGCTCTATCCTGGTATCTCGGGTTGCCACACCAAGCTCGTAACAGATGGAGTGCGCTGGCAGATGCCTTTGTAAACAAGTTCTACCCCACAGAGAAAATTGTCCGGAATAGACAGAGGATCAAGTCTTTCATGCAAAAACCGAATGAGAATCTACACAATGCCTGGGAACGGTATCAAGAATACCAGAGGGACTGCCCTCATCACAACTATAAGAAGGGTTTCTTGATAACTACCTTCTACAATGGTCTAACCCCTGAGGAAAGGGTTTCGCTGAATGCCACATCAGGCAGTGACTTTCTGGGGAAGAAGCCTAGCAGATCCAAAAAGATCATCAAGAACATGGCCGAGTGGCAAGCCGACACCGACTACGACAGATCTGATAGAGGACATGCTAAGAAGGGTAACGAAGGACCTTCAATTGAATCCAAGGCTCTGGAAACTATCACCTCTCAGATCCATAGGATAGCCACTGATGTCAAGCAACTAAAAGAATCAAGTGGAAAGGGGAAGAAACAAGTTGAAAAAGTCATGAAATGTGTCACCTACGGAGAAGGCAGACACAGGGTAGATAACTGTATCTACACCCAACCTGACGAGTCAACCAAAAGTGAATCTGAGGCTGAGGAGGCTGAGAACGTCTCTTTTGTTAATTTCAAGAGGCCAGACCATCCTGGTTTTAATTATGGCAACAAAGATGCGGTCGAAAACTCGCATCAGCTACATAAACCCACCAAACAACCCCAAGGTTTCAAGAAAAGAGGGGGGCAAGGTCAGTTCACCAGAACCACTTCTTTCCAGTCAAACAAGGAAAATTTCCAAGGACAAGGAAAGTACCAAGATCGCCAAGCGGCAAACACTAGTCAAGGTCAAAGTCAAGCTAAGGAGCAAGGTCAAGACAAGGTTTCGAACCAACCAGACTTGGTTGGCCAGTTGTTCGATTTTGAAAAAAGACAAGATACCATCAATAACCAGCTGGCGCAGAGTGCACATTCAAATTCAGGAGTTCTGAACACAATGCAGGTCCAGATGGCGGACAAGAAGACATACCAATGCCAAATTGATCAGTAGTTGGACCAGATGTTCAAATTAATAAAGAATCCCTCAGGTAAGATACCCTCCAACACCGAATCTGCCAAAATGGAAAGTGCTGAGATCAGGAAAGACTGTAGAACGTCATGAAGAAGCCAGACCAGAGGAACCTGTATCAATGACTGCGGATGATAATCCCACAGAAGAAGACAATCAACAAGCTCATGATAGAGAACATGAACCAAGATCCTTTGAGGAACTGTCTGGTAAGAGAAGCCCTTACTCTCCCAAGTCACCTTTTCCTTACAAGCTGATAAAGGCACACCTTAAGAAGTGCCACGAGAAGTTCATGATATCATTTCTGGCATAGTTGGAGCACAGGGTTCCACGCACAATCTTCCTGCCCAACCTGAATTACAACCACTGGATGCTCCTGACGATGTACACTCGCCAATGAGCAAGAATCTTCTACAACAGCTTGGACAACAACAAAGACCATCTGGTGCAGTGTACATCAACAACGTTGACCTCCCTCGAGCGCTTAGTATGAAAATACTATGAGGAGGTGGTTGTGCTGATACAACCATTCCTGGAGACAGCAGCGAGCAAATGGCACGAGCTCCAGGTTCTTCCACCGCATTCCACAACAAATTCCCTTATCCAACGATTGCAGCATCTTTGTGCTGGAATGGATATCAAATAAAGATACGCCTGACCAGCTCCACCACATCGACTACCACAGAAAATGAGGAGAATATGTGTGGGAGCTTCTAAGCTTGAGGCACTGGAGTGTAGTTAGTGGATTCGGGTTTGTCAACAGTACCATTTTGCCTTATCCCCAGCAACGACGCCAAAAAGTTGACCGGCCTAAATCGCGCGTACGAAAAATGAGCGGATTTGCAGTAGTCAGACTTTTAAATTTATAACCCGAAACCTTCTAGGCCCCCGCAACTTTATTACGGGGTCGAAGTAGACATACAGGGTCGAACACAGGGACAAGGGTGGTAGTGCAGAATTGGCACGTTACACTCCGGTATGGGTAAGTAGGTGATAAAGTTCCCCAAAGGGAACAACAGGCTAAGATCGATAAAAGAGAACTATTTCCAACTGGTGTTATGAGGAAAATTAAGGTTTTAAAGGTTTATCAGTTATTAGGGTTTTCGCGCAATGGAAACAGAGAGGATAATACTATTGCATTAGTAAGGAACGAAGGAGAAAGCTTCGACAAAACAAGCGGCAGCAGAAACATCTAGTACCCCTTCCCTCAAAGTGGGTACCTCTAACTAAGCATCAACACCTCTCTCGAGGTTGTTGGTCTTAAGTTAGAGTGGAAAGGTCACTAAAGCAACTCTGATCCTGGGCACTCTCGTACTCCTATATCGGACCAAACACTAGAGCTACAATACCTCTCTCGAAGCTGCTGCAACGGGAAAACACAATTCGATAGCTAGTCAAAATGTGATCCAAGCATTCAAGCTAGAGTTCGGATGCTAAGAAAGGCAATCATCCAACAAAAGGGACCAAACATAAAGCAACAGATAATTAAAACTCTTCTAATTCCATTAGTATAAGCATTATATAAAAGGGTCAGGTTACATTGCATAAGTAAAGAAAGTAAATGACTGAAATAAGTAAGGATAGATATCGCCTTCTTGATTTAGAAGGGCGACAGGCAGTAGCGGATACCCAAGATCCCTCCATCCCGATACCAAATGGGAGCCTTGCTCGATTGATAACCTCCTATTTTAGTCATTTATCTTAGTCTTTTTCCTTAGTTTTCCATACTCTTTTTAAGTTTAAACTACACATAATCCTAATTTTACCCCTTTTTGTAAATACACCATCAGACTAACTTTTTCCTTTTATATATGCAGAAAAAGCACAAAAAAATCATAAAAGAATAACCCAGTCTCAAGACCGCATGGAGTCAAACGGTCTCAAGACCGCATGGAGTCAAACGGTCTCAAGACCGCATGAAGCCAACCGGTCCCGAGACCGCATGGAGTCAAACGATCTCAAGACCGCATGAAGCCAAACGGTCTCAAGACCGCATGAAGCCAACCGGTCCTGAGACCGCATGGAGTCAAATGGTCTCAAGACCGCATGAAGCCAAACGGTCTCAAGACCGCATGAAGCCAACCGGTCCCGAGACTACATGGAGTTCAAACGGTCTCAAGACCGCATGAAGCCAACCGGTCCCGAGACCGCATGGAGTTCAAACGGCCTCAAGACCGCATGAAGCCAACCGGTCCCGAGACCGCATGGAGTTCAAACGGTCTCAAGACTGCATGAAGCCAAACGGTCCCGAGACCGCATGGAGTTCATACGGTCTCCATACCGTTTGAAGCCAAACGGTCTCAAGACCGTTTGAAGCCAAACAGTTTCAGGACCGTTTGAAGCCAAACGGTCTCACAGTCCAAACGGTATTGAGGCCCCAAACGGTCTTGAGGTCCAAACGGTCTCCAAACCGTTTGGACTCCAATCAAAGCCTATAAATAAGACCCCAAGGGTCCTCCAAGGGGGGGGGGGATCGCAGACGCCCAAAGGCTGCCTCTCCAGTTCCACAGCAATTCCATCCTTCGTCCATCGCTCTAAGGCTGCCGGTTTGAGGTCCACATTCCATCATCAAGCTACCTTCTCTCTCATCAACAAAGAAGGTGGGAGGAGAAGATCCATCATCAAGCAACCACGAAGTGTGAAGATCGTTGCTCTCTCCACCAAGGGTTCAACCTTCCCTCCTCTGTGGAGATTTCATTCTTTCTCTCTTTTCTCACCTCCTCCTTTGCTCTTGAGATGAGCGAGTAGTCCTTTTTCACTAGGGTGCAGGGAGTAGCCCTGCTACCCATGTTTTCATTTCATGCAATGTAATTCAATCGTTTGCAATAGAGATACTCTCCTTTTTGGCTCAACATCTATCATTTAATGAATGCTTGTAGCTTGATCACCAACTTGTTTTACTTATTATCTTTTGGTATGAATTGTCTACGTTTATACCTTTAGATCTGAATATAGATTGAATGTTGGTTCTAGATATATGTAGTCACCATATGTCTGTCTCGGTATCTAGGTGTGCTTTCACGAGTGGAGTAAACTCACTCCCATCGTTGCACTTTCATACTATGAAATGGAATCAGTTGACGTATGGAAGTGCAAGCTTGGTAAGGTCGAGGAACACACTTCATGAAGGAGTAATGCAAAGTAAGTGACCATTCGTTAGGGGATGGCTGGCATTGCAATACTCCACACTCCTCGTAGTTGGTTATCCGAAAGGAAGCTAAGTCTACAAAGATACTAGCCGATTAGTTTCTCTTTGCGGGTCTTTTTATTATGTTGCATGTCTATGATCCATGTGTAGTGGTGTGAAACCCGGCAACATCCTAGTGGTTTTTAATCATTGTTTAGAATCTTAATTTCTACTTTCTTGCTTTACTTTCCTTGCACTTAGCTTAAAACCAAATCAAACCTTCGATCTAAATATCAACTGTTAAGTAGTTAAGTACGACTAAAACGTTTTCCATCTTGATTACATCAAGACCGTTGTCCCGAGGATTCAACCCTTAACTATACTACGATAAGACTTCCGCGTGTCTTAGCATACGTGGGTGGAGATTTTACCATAGTACTAGCAAGGCAAAACCTAGGGATTCATCATCTCTAGGATTTTTAGTGGCGTTGCAAAATTCAATGAAAAATTGGCGCCGTTGCCGGGGACAACGGAACGTTTTAGCTTTTACTTAACAACTTCTTGGTTGATTAGGATTTTACACTTTTTTTTTGATAACTACTCCAAATCTTCTTGATTTCTTCATTTCTTTCCATTATCTTAACGTGTGATTTTCTTTCTACTCAGGTAGAAAACATGTATGCAACCCCCGCAAAGCATCAGATTCTCCCCAGAACCAGAGTACGACTCTGAGGTAGAAAGAAGTTTCCACCGAAGGATTAGACTTAACCGCCAAAGAGCCAGTCAGATGGCTGAAGAGCAATGCCTTGTTGCAGAAAGAGTTAACGCCGTCATAGCAGCACAACGAGCACAACTTATTGCAGACACTCGTGCTCAAGTGCAAGCTGAGATTCGAGCTGAGGAACAAGCCCGCATCCAAGCAGAGCATGCTGCTGCTCAACTTGCGCTAAGAAACAAGCAACTTCGGGACTACGTAGTCCCGAAGAATTATTAAGATGATCACCCAGTCCGACCACCGATTATTAACATACCAAACTTTGAAATCCGGACGCAATGGATCCAGATCATGCAAGGCATCTCTTTCTCTGGAGCACCTGGAGACGATTGCATGGATCACCTTAAGATATTCAAGTCACTCTGCCGACTTGTACCTCAAGCAGGAATCACCCTGGAAGCAATAATGTTACACCTTTTCCACTTCACCTTATCTGGAAGAGCGCTAAGATGGTACAATGCTTTAGATAGACACCCCATCATCACTACTTGGACTCCTTTAGAGGAAAAGTTTCTTGAGAAATTCTTCCCACCTTCACTAACCTATGAGATTAGGGGACAGATTAATCACTTTGCCCAACTACCTAGAGAAACACTTGCGGAAGCTTGGGAAAGATTCAAGGAACTCCTGAGAAAGTTTCCTCACCATGGCATATCTCAAAATCAACTAATAGAAACATTCTACAGAGGAGTAAGTGATGATATCAAGCAATTTCTAGATTCCTCATCTGGAGGAAATTTTATGAGAAAGAACTATGAAGATGCTTGGAATATAGTTACGGTAGGGGCCGAGAACCAATCCAATTGGGGAAGGTCATCTAACCAACCCAAGGGAGTTCTTAAAGTCTACAAAGCTGAAGAATCTATGGAACTCAAGGCCATTGCAGAGTCCCTGAAGACTATTGCTAGCAAGCAACAAGCCCTCGAAACTTCTTTCGGGGAATATGACAAGAAGAAAAGCTCTCAAGTTCAACAAGTAAAAGCAGCTACTGGAACTTGTGAAGCCTGTCATGCATCTGACCATCCCACATTATCATGTTGTCTGTTGTATAATGTCATGATGGATTTACAACCACCCGTGCCGCAATATGAGCCCATTATTGAGCATCCCGAGGACCAAATGCCAGAGCAAGTCAACTCCATCCATTCAATACCTGGCCAGGTGTACTACAATCCAGATAAACCGAGAAATCACCCAGGGTTCCAATATGGAAATCCTGCAGGAACTGCCAATCCTCAACAACAGATACAAGGTGGACCTTTCAGCAAACAACCACCAGGATTTCAGAATAACTTCGCCCAAGGGAATTATAGAAATGGGTTCCAACGATCTAACTATCCTAGGAATCCTTCCTATCAATACCCAGGACTGCACCCACAACTGCAACAACCTCAGTTACAGCAGCCACAACAACCGCAGTTGACAACACCTCCACAGCAACCCCAGGGGCAACACGTCACTCAATATCAACAGAGGAGTGCTCCTCCCCAACCGTCTGATGAAATATCTTTGATTAGGCAGATGCTGCAATCTCAGCAGACCATGCTTGCGAATGAACAAGCTCAACAGAAGGCTGTAGAGGCCCAATTAGCACAGATTGCTACTCAGTTGAAACCACCAGCAGGTACCTTCGCTGGGCAACCAGAGGCAAACCCAAGGCATGACCAAAATACACCTGAGCAACTGAATGCTGTCACCACAAGGTCTGGTCGTGTCCTTCCTGATAACATTAGAATCATCCATGATGATGATGATGTAGCTATTCTCTCACCACCAGAAAGCTCAACTCATGAAAAGGAAAAGTCCACTAAAACTACTGAAAGGGAAAACGAAAAGGGACCTACGCCAGAAGCTCCGCTCAGAATTCCTTACCCGGACAGGCTGAAAGGAACCAAAATGGATACTAGGTTCCAGAAATTCAAAGAAGCTATGAAGAAACTGTATATCGATATCCCATTTCTTGATGCCCTTTCTGAAGTGCCCGCTTGGGCCAAATACCTAAAAACCCTGCTGTCGAGAAAATATATGACAGAAAAGCATGAAACAGTGAAACTAGTTCAGACCACTTCAGATATTCTGCTTAACAAAATGCCAAAGAAAAAGAAGGACCCAGGTTCCTTCGGTATTCAGTGTTCGATTGGAAATGGCTCTAGCAAAAAGGGATTAGCAGATCTAGGAGCAAGTATATCCATCATGCCCTATTGTATGTGTAAAAGATTAGGCTTTACTGATTTGTTACCTACGTCAATGACAATTCGGTTAGCCGACTCTACCATAACTGATCCCCTTGGAATTATTGAAGATATACCCGTCAGAATAGGAACAAATTCTTATGTCCCGTGCGATTTCGTTATTATGGACATACAAGAAGATCTAAGATACCCGATAATCTTCAGAAGACCTTTCCTAGCTACCGCCCGAGCACTCATCGATGTAGAAGCAAGAACGATTATACTAAGACTTGGGAAGGAAGCTTTCCAATTTAGAGTCCTTAACAGCATGAAAGGACCAAGCATTCAAGAGGAAGTTTTTCTCCTAGATGCTATATATCAAATGTCCCAGTTAGAAATGTCCGAACCTTCCGATGAGTTGGAAAGTGCCTTGACAAACCCGGAAGTAGAATTTTCGGCAAATGAACTAGTTCAACAATGCCTTCAATATTTAGAAAAAACTGAAGAAGCCCCAACAACCACCTTTGAAGAACTCAAGGTTGTCACCGTTATAGAAGCAACCGAGCCACCTAAGGCCCCTGAATTGAAGGCCTTACCTGAAGGACTCAAACATGTCTTCTTTGACAACGAGAAACTTTGTCCAGTGATTATCAACTCTTCTCTGGAAGAAGACCAAGAAAACAGACTTCTTGATGAGCTAAAGAGACACAAGAAAGCTATCAGTTATAAAATGACTGACTTAACTGGTGTAAACCCAGCCTTATGAATGCACAGATTGCCTATGGTGGAAGAATTCAAACCATCGAGGGAACATCAAAGGAAGTTGAACCCTAATCTCAAGGAGGTAGTTCGCATCGAGGTTCTCAAACTCCTGAAGGCAGGTATCATCTACCCAATCTCGGATTCTCAATGGGTAAGCCCCATGCAAGTGGTCCCAAAAAAAGGGGGGACCACTATTGTTCTCAATGATAAGAATGAACTGGTACCTACTAGAATGGTAACTGGATGGAGAATGTGCATAGATTACAGAAAACTTAATAAAGCAACTAGGAAAGATCATTTCCCCTTACCCTTCCTAGATGAGGTTCTCGAGCGCTTGGCTCATCAGAAGTTCTTCTGTTACCTAGATGGTTATTCCGGGTTTTACCAAATCCCTATCCACCCGGAAGATCAAGAGAAAACTACTTTTACCTGTCCTTTTGGGACATATGCTTTCAAAAGAATGCCATTCGGGCTTTGTAACGCACCAGCCACTTTCCAAAGATGCATGTCTTCTATCTTTGCAGGATTAACAGAATCTATAATGGAGGTATTCATGGACGATTTCTCAGTTTATGGAGACTCTTTTGACAACTGTCTGCTCAACCTGGTTCAAGTTTTACAAAGATGCGAGGAAACAAACCTCATCTTAAATTGGGAAAAATGCCATTTTCTGGTAACCAAAGGTATCATTCTAGGACACAGAGTGAGCAACAGAGGGATCGAGGTGGATCAAGCAAAAGTTGACGTTATTTTGAAATTGTTGCCACCAAAAGACATAAAAGGGGTACGCGCTTTCTTAGGTCATGCTGGGTTCTACAGAAGATTTATTAAAGACTTCTCTAAAATAGCAAAACCCATGACACAACTGCTGACCAAGGGCATAGAGTTTAACTTCAACAAAGAATGCTTGCAAAGTTTCACAACGCTGAAAAATGCGTTGATTTCCGCACCCATACTAAGAGCTCCAGATTGGTCACAACCTTTTGAAATCATGTGTGACGTGAGCGATTATGCCATAGGGGCCGTATTAGGGCAAAGAATCGACAAGAAACCCTATGTTATATACTACGCATCCAAAACGCTTGATGAAGCACAGAAAAATTACACCACTACAGAAAAGGAATTCTTAGCTGTCATCTACGCGTTCGAGAAATTCCGCTCATACCTGATTGGAGCTAAGGTCATTGTCTACACTGACCACTCCGCTATACGGTATCTAATTCAGAAACAAGATGCAAAACCCAGACTTATTCGCTGGGTATTGATTCTTCAAGAATTTGATTTGGAAATCAAAGACAAAAGCAGAGTGGAAAACGTCGTCGCTGATCATCTCAGCCGTATTGAAGTCGAGGATGAAGACAAAGTACCTATCCGAGACTCCCTCCCGGATGACCAACTAATGAAAGTCGATAATGGATTCCCCTGGTATGCTGACATTGTTAATTATTTGGCAATAGGAATCATTCATCCGTCTACCTCCTATCACGACAAAAAGAAGTTCATTCATGATGCTAAGAAGTATTTCTGGGACGAGCCCTATCTATTCCGCTTATGCGCAGATGGACTTTTTTGTCGATGCATTCCAGAGATGGAAATCACCTCGATTCTTGAGCACTGTCACTCAGGCCCCATTGGGGGCCACATGAGTTCTAAGAAGACAGCCCTCAAAGTCCTGCAATCTGGTTTTTACTGGCCGACCATCGTAAAAGATGCACATGAATACGCGCAATCATGCGACAAGTGCCAACTATCCGGTGGAATAACCAAAAGAAATGAAATGCCATTGAATTTATGGCAAGAAATCGAACTCTTCGATGTATGGGGAATAGATTACATGGGTCCTTTCCCCCCATCTTACGGATTCATGTACATCTTGGTTTCTGTGGATTATGTTTCGAAATGGGTAGAAGCTCTACCAACCATTTCTTGTGATTCAAAACCAGTAATCAAGATGTTTAAAGATATAATATTCCCCAGATTTGGCGTTCTAAGAACAATAATATCTGACGGTGGATCACATTTCTTGGAATGAAGTTTTGAAGCCTTATTAAGAAAATACGGAGTCAACCATAAAGTTTCTACACCATATCATCCACAGACATGTGGACAGGTTGAAGTCTCCAATAGGCAAATTAAAGCCATCCTGGAAAAAACTGTCAATCGGCACCGCACCGATTGGTCCACCAAACTTTCTGACGCTCTATGGGCCTACCGCACAGCTTTCAAAACACCAATCGGAACAACACCATTTCGATTAGTGTATGGGAAGTCTTGCCATTTGCCAGTTGAATTAGAGCATAAGGCCTGGTGGGCCATTAAGAAATTAAACTTCGATCTCAAAGGCGCTGGTGAATTCAGACAACTTCAACTCCAAGAACTAGAAGAATTATGAATGACAACCTACCACAATGCAAGAATCTACAAAGAACAAACCAAGATGTGGCACGATGGCCACATAAAAAGAAAGGATATAATCGTCGGAGACAAAGTCCTCCTATTCAATTCCAGACTAAAAATGTTTCCAGGAAAACTGCGTACTAAATGGTCGGGGCCTTTCACAATCAAACACATATACCCGACAGGAGCTGTCATTATTCTCGATGATAATGGAGGAGAAAGGACCATTAATGGTCACAGATTAAAGAAATACCACACTCCGGCAGACAAATTATCAAGACAAACTATAGGGATCCATGATCCTATAACAACAACATAGTTGGAGCAAAATTTTGTCGAGCCAGCGACGTTAAACCAAGGTGCTACTTGGGAGGCAACCCAAGATTTCTACTTTTTCCTTTATGCTCTGCTCTTTTATTTTTCTTAGTTTTATCTTATGAAAATACAAAAAATCTACATAACCAAAACTATCAAAAAAATAATCAAATCAACATACAACATAAAAATTTACAAATTAAAAACCAACATAAAAATATAAAATCTTTTCGACCCTTTGCCCCTCCAAACGGTTCTAAAACCGTTTGGACTCCAAACGGTCTCCAAACCGTTTGGAGCCAAATGGTCCTGAAACCGTTTGGATTGCAAACGGTCTCCAAACCGCTTGGAGCCAAACAGTCTTCAAACCGTTTGGAGCCAAACGGTCTTCAAACCGTTTGAAGCCAAACGGTCTTGAAACCATTTGGAATACAAAGGGTCGCTAACCGTTCCCTATAAATATAAACCCTTCTCCTTCGTCTTCCCCTCTTCGACTTCCGAACTCTCTGGAGCGCTTGTGCGAAGAACTATTCTTTTGCTTCTGCTTCCTTTGCTCCCGCGCGATCGCTTTTCCCGTCCACCAACCACCTGCAAGGTAGTCCGGCGACCTCTACGCACGCCACTCATCTTCCTTGCCTCCTTCGTCGTCACCATCTGTTCCACTATCTCCGCCTTCTCCACCGCTGGTTTCAACGACCATCTGCACGTCACCATCATTCTCACGACAGTCATCACCTTCGCTTCGGACCACCATCGTCTTCAACGATTTCTTCACCATTATCTGCATCACCATCATCATTGCCGTCTTCACTGTTGCCGTTTTTTGTCACATCACTGGTTTCACCGCTGTTTTCGTCACCGGCACGCCCTCCGCCTCCGCGCCGGTTCACCTTCATCTTCACCTGCGCCGGCAGCCCTGCGGCCTTTCGTTTTCCAAATGGTCCCCAAACCGTTTGGAACCAGACGGTCTTGAAACCGTTTGGGACCAAACGGTCCTCAAACCGTTTGGAACCAGACGGTCTTGAAACCATTTGGGACCAAACGGTCCTCAAACCATTTGGAACCAAACAATCCTGAAACCGTTTGGGACCAAACGATCCTCAAACCGTTTGGAACCAAACGGTCTTGAAACCGTTTGGGACCAAACGGTCCTGAAACCGTTTGGGACCAAACGGTCCTCAAACCGTTTGGAACCAAACGGTCTTGAAACCATTTGGGACCAAACGGTCCTCAAACCGTTTGGAACCAAACGGTCTTGAAACCGTTTGGGACCAAACGGTCCTCAAACCGTTTGGAACCAAACGGTCTTGAAACCGTTTGGGACCAAACAGTCCTCAAACTGTTTGGAACCAAACGGTCTTGAAACCGTTTGGGACCAAACGGTCCTCAAACCGTTTGGAACCAAACTGTCTTGAAACCGTTTGAAACCAAACGGTCTTGAAACCGTTTGGGACCAAACGGTCCTCAAACCATTTGGAACCAAACAGTCTTGAAACCGTTTGAAACCAAACGGTCTTGAAACCGTTTGGGACCAAACGGTCCTCAAACCATTTGGAACCAAATGGTCTTAAAACCGTTTGGAACCAAACGGTCTTAAAACCGTTTGGTCTTGAAATCGTTTGGTCTCCCACAACTACAAATAAAATCTAATTTGTTTCTCAAACTTTTCGCTCTAACTCATAAATTCCTATTTTTCAGATATGGCATCACCACCAAGCAGAGCCGTCAGGTTCGAAGGTCCTGAAATCTGGACAAAAGAGGAAATGCTGGAAAAACATGCCAGGCTTCAAAAGATAAGAACAGACTTCAACAGGACTGGGAAGGCACCCCCAAATGTCAAGATGATGGAAGTCCTGTGCGAACTTGATCGCCTAGAGAAGTGCCTAGCTGAGGCACCAGAAGAAGAAGTTGAAATATCTTCTTCTGATGATGAAGGCTCGGAGTACAACCCCAACTCCGAGGAGGAATCCCCTGCCAAAGAGAAAAAGGGGAAGCGCAAGGTCCCGGAGACTGCATCTAGGCAGCCCTCCAAGAAGCGGGCAAGAAAACAAGTTCGACCTGTTTCCGCTATGGATCAACCCTTTGCAAAACCTACCACCACCATCTATGCTGCTACCACCATCATCCCTGCAGCTACCACCACCATTCCTGCTACTACCACAACTATCCCCATCACTACCACCACTTTCATTCCCATCACCACCACAATACCACCACCAGAGAACCTCTTCATCCAAACCACCATCTCCACCGATAAAACCCTAAAACCTACCAAGTATGTCTGCTCCTGCATACTAATCAAGATGGGGATATATGATTGTATCTTCAACGTGCTAGACAAAGCCAACCTCACCAGGTTGTGTCTAATACCTGAAGTATCTTACCACAAACCCACCGTAGAATTTTTCTCCTTTCTGACCAAGGAGCCCGTTGACATCATGGATAGGTCACGTGATGGAGGTGACAGAAGACTTGTCACCCAAATTTTTGGCAGCAAGGTCGTCATAACAGAGAATATGCTAAACTCCATCTTTATCGACGACCAGGAGCAGCTGCGAAAGGCTAAAACAGTGGGAACCGATCATCCAGAATTCAACAGACATACATTCTGGAAATCCTTAACTGGGATCCCCACTTACGATGCAAAGACGTGCAAGGCGTCAAACATACACTCTGGTTTTGTGCGCACTGTACACAAAATCCTCGCTGGCGCACTCTTCCCTAGGACAGAAGGGGGGAACGTTATAATCTCTGATCTTTTTGTTCTCTGGTCTATTCTTAATGAACGACCAGTTAATATCGGCCGTCATCTGATCCAGAAATTCTCAATCTCCATCCTGGGGAAAGAGATTTGCATTGGGGGTCATGTCACATCTATCATCAAATACCTTAAGATGGACAAACCTTTACCCCGCTGCACGCAACTGAAGGGCGACATCCTTACCAACGAGCAAACTCTGAAGAACTCGTTCATAATTAAGGAAAAGGATGGGAAATTACGTTATATATTCTGCCCTATGGTCAAATCATCAAGGACTCTCCTCCCGCTTCCGGAGTTAGCAAACTATGACATAACACAACTCCTCTTCTCTGAAGAGGAGCTTACTCACCTGCTAGCTTCAGTCAAAATACTTGAAAGGAAAGCAACAGCGGGACAAACGGAGATGAGCATCACTGCCCCGACAGCCCAACCAACTAAGATGCCTGTCAAGCGACCTTCCAGGAGGCAGCTGCGGGCCCAACAGCTGTCGGGGACACCAACATCTCAGCCAAATCCGGAGGCCGAGCAGCTCCATGAAGAAGTCTTAACAACATCCTCCATCGACTATTTTATCCAGAGTCTCCACGAGCAGCTAACCGCTGCCACTGCTACCACCACTCCGCCTTCCACCATTCCAACATCTACCACTCCCCTCCTCCCCACATCCACGCAACCATTCACATCCACTTCTTTACCCATCTTTACTTCGGGCTTCCCTTTCTCCATCCCTATGCCCTACTTCACCACTTTTCCATTCACTTCCGCAGTTTCCACCCCATCATTATCACTACCACCACTTTCGCCTCCAATACCACCACTTTTCACATCCGCCACCACCCCGACACCGCTGGTGACTACATCCACAGTCACTACGCAGCTCGGGGCATCATCAATGTCTCTTCCGCAAGACACTAACACCGTCCCACACAGACCCCAGTCATCTCACCCTTCCGCTCCTGGGGTCCCTTTTACTAAAATCGGTGAGGAATTCGACTGTCAATTTGACGCTGTCTGAAACCTCCTCACCGGTCCTTCTAACATATTAAATTCTATTTTTTCTTGTGTACATGATTTATCACGACAGGTAACCAAGATCGACGAACAACACCGAGCTTTGCCTACCTTCCTCCAAGGCATCCAGCAACAACAGGACGAAGTGGCTAAGCAAGTTGAGCACATCAACAGCCACACCACCAACCTGCCAGACCTGGTCCTTGGAGCAACGCGTCAGCAAGAAGCTACAGCACAAAAAGTCGATGAGATCTCCAAACAGACTCAACCTCTGCCAGAGGATCTCCGCAAGCTTGAGCAACATCAAGAGGCCCTGGGCATGCACTTGGCTACCATTGATGAAATACTTACGTAGCTACATCATCACCAAGAGGAGGCAAATAACGATGAAACCCAACAGCTACGTGCCCAAGTCACAGAACTGACAACACGTCTCCTCTCCGCCGTGGGCAGGTTCACAGACCTCAAAGAAGCCCACGATGCATTGCTCGAGAAACACGAGCATCTGCAAGTGGCTTTCGACAAGCTACAAGCCACTCATCGGTGGTATAAAAAGTCTGCCAACAAAAAGCAAACAGACGAAGCTGCGGATGACAAAGATGACGATGATGAAGAAGATGCCGACTGCGACTCATCTGCTGACTCTAACAAAGATACATCTTCGGACGACAAGCATGATGACGGAGAAGACCCCGGGCATGCAGCAGGACCCTCCCAAAAAGGGTCCGACAAAGGTCACCAGGACAGTGACCACCACCCCAAGTCCCCGCACAACGACAATGTCAACATGTCATATGGGGACCAATTCTTTGACTATTCAGCTATGGGGTCCATCGGGGAAGCTGCCAAGGACGCGGCCTACGCTGAGTTACAACAATGCATATTAGGAACCAGCGCCAGCTCACCAAAAACCTCTGCTCTCTTCTCAGCACCTTCTCGCCCTTACCAAGACGAGGCAGACCGAGTAAGTCTAGACACGGACGAGGATCTTGACTCTGCCTCTGACTTGGACGATAATCTAGAGGGCCATGTAGAAGCCTTCGAACAACCTGCTTCTCCTCCACCACAAGAGCTTCCCCCGCCACCTCCTCTGCCGCACAAAATGCACGACCTAGATATGGCAGCCATCTCCACTTTAGATGCTCAGGACATTTTTATACTGAACACTATAGTGGACGATGCAAAAGCAGGGGAAGACATAATCTATCATAACACCAAAACCAGGCGTAAGTTGACACACGAAGATTTCCGTTGCATCCTACGACCTCGGTCCACGGTGCCAATGGCGATCTTCCGTGTCCTCCTCGCCAATTGTATAGAAACATATAGAAGTCACAAGCGGCAACAACCGGTTTTCAATGCTTCGCCTGCTTTGTCTTTTGGCCTTTTATACAAAGACATACGCGAAAAATCGGTTGAGCAGCTGCGTGTCAGTTTGGCAAGAAGGGCACATTATCTTACACTGCCCTTCCAAGTCTCGGACCATTGGCTTTTTATGATCGTGGATACCGAGGCTCGGGATGCCAAAGTATACAACTTCTGTAGCACCGAGCTACCAGCCGGCACAATAAATTTCGTAGGAGAAGCAGTAGGAGAATCCAGGTGTATACCCTTCCGGCTGCTTAAATTAATCTGGGCTGCACGCCCATCTCTTCGCCAAGACTGGAGCCAACCATGGTTCAAAATCATAAACCCTTCAGTCCAAGCCACCGAAGGATTTGGAGACAGCGCTTTCTGCACCATCCGACACATCCAAGCGCTAAACCAGGAAATCCCATTCAACGACCTGGTAGCTGAAGATTTTCATTCCCTACGAGGACTCTATGCCATGGAACTCATCTGTGATAGACGATTCTTCAACGACCCAACTATGTCACCAGATGATGTTCCTCAGTACCTTTTCTCTGCTATCCAGTGACGACAACGGCGACCTTTCCGACAAGTTTTGAAAGAGTCAGAGCATACCAAGTCGCCCGAGCAAGATAAAATCAAGAGCGATCCTGCTTACACCATCAACCCAACATTTCCTGATTTTGATCGCGATGCTTGTAAGGGTCGGAACGATCTTGAATTGCGTATCATTATGGCGCGACTCTCCGCAGACAAAGATGACCTGGTATTCATGTCTCGAGACATACTCGTCATGGCAGATTTACTGTGAGAGACTCTACAGGATAAGGGATCCCTTTCTGTCAGCCTCATGGCCGCCTACCAGTTTCTACTTGGCCAAACCAACCCAAACACATACATGGCGTCTCCATATATGAAAGATGATCTCCTAAAGCTCAAGAACTTCGGCACAACTGACACACTGATCTCATATCTCCAACACACAACGCCGAAGTTCATCATGTTACCCATCCTATATCATGAGCATTGGATTCTCCTGGCAACAAACCTCCCAGACGGAACAACCACAATATACAACAGTTCCGACAACCAGTTCAACGCTCGACAACGACACTACGTCGTGATGCCAAAAACGCCAACAGAAGTAGTGGCAAAGGAGTGCGCCGAGAAATTAATCAATCTTCTGAGTCAGCATACAAAGGCGTACGACTAAGAACATTTCCATCGCCCCGCCTTCTGCCACAAATGCCCCCAACAAATACGACAATCGAGCGATTGCGGCTTCCACGTCCTCTACTGGATGTACACCATCATTGTTCTTCAAAGACCAGTAGAGGATATGACTGACGTGGACTACCACGCTTTACGAGGACAGTTCGCATCCAATCTACTTCGTTCCCCGGGGGCAAATGAAGATTTACCTTAACCCGCGGCCCTTGTCCTAATGACTTCTCACCCTATCACTTTGCCACTCTGCGGACAGAGTGCGTGGTCAGTTAGGGGGGGTGCATTAGACAAGGGCGAGGTATCAATTTCTACACTCCTCTTTCTATCTAACACTTTCCATACAATTCCTTATTCTTAAAATCCTTTTTACTTAATTTCTTCTTCAAAATAGTCACCTCAACTAACCCTAGAATCATGTTAGTCCCTATAAGTAAATAGCACTTAGACATCGAATGGCGATTTATCAATTTCCACCCACTAGTGATTTCATATTTTTGCTTCAATTCTTCATCTGACTCTCCACAGGTCAAAATCAAGGCAGAAATAAGCCAAGATCTCGAGGATGAGAGGGAAATCAGGAAACTTCCAAATCAAAAAGTTCTGCAAGTAGACCACAAACCAAATAAGTGCATGTTGAAAAACTTTAAGAACAACTTTCCTCTCTTCAAAATAAAAGAGGCTCGACCGCCCAAAATAAATCCTCAAAAATCCCAAAACCCAAGCCTGTGATTTATTGAATAAAAGCCAGAGAGACAAATAAAATTATGAGAGTTGTGCCACGCATAAGGATCTATACGAAGAACTGACGAAGGTCTCACCCGGCCGGCACATTCCGCTTCCCTCACAAAGGCAGATGTGTCGTGCCCGGTAGTGAAACCCTAAAAGTTTCTAAGTATATGAAAGGCTCATAAAGGACTCGCCCGGCCGGTACATTTAGCTGCCCTCATAAAGGCAGATGTGTCATGCCCGGTAGTGAGATTCTAAAAAGCATAGACAGCCCCTCCCCCCACTTGAAGGGGGAGCTACACTTCAAAGCCTTTAGCCAACCCTCATACCCTTTCTAGCTTCCAGTAGGTTTTTCAGAGAGGTATAAAGCTGATTAGAGTCAACAACATGCACAAAATAAGGTGGTCCCAATGCAAACTTTGAGATACGGAAAGAACCTGAGATCCAAGCAACTCTCGAAATCCGAAAGAATCAAGGCATGCAATAAGACCTGATATGACCCCAAGAGAACTCAGGTCAAGAATTGAAGAAAGAGTATGGAAATCCTAAATAAAATCGCCTCGCCATTACATGTCTCAGCTCTATCTAACTTGAGGACAAGCTAGACTCTAAGTTGGGGGGTGATAACCTCCTATTTTAGTCATTTATCTTAGTCTTTTTCCTTAGTTTTCCATACTCTTTTTAAGTTTAAACTACACATAATCCTAATTTTACCCCTTTTTGTAAATACACCATCAGACTAACTTTTTCCTTTTATATATGCAGAAAAAGCACAAAAAAAATCATAGAAGAATAACCCAGTATCAAGACCGCATGGAGTGAAACGGTCTCAAGACCGCATGGAGTCAAACGGTCTCAAGACCGCATGAAGCCAACCGGTCCCGAGACCGCATGGAGTCAAACGATCTCAAGACCGCATGAAGCCAAACGGTCTCAAGACCGCATGAAGCCAACCGGTCCCGAGACCGCATGGAGTCAAATGGTCTCAAGACCGCATGAAGCCAAACGGTCTCAAGACCGCATGAAGCCAACCGGTCCCAAGATCGCATGGAGTTCAAACGGTCTCAAGACCGCATGAAGCCAACCGGTCCCGAGACCGCATGGAGTTCAAACGGCCTCAAGACCGCATGAAGCCAACCGGTCCCGAGACCGCATGGAGTTCAAACGGTCTCAAGACCGCATGAAGCCAAACGGTCCCGAGACCGCATGGAGTTCATACGGTCTCCAGACCGTTTGAAGCCAAACGGTCTCAAGACCGTTTGAAGCCAAACGGTTTCAGGACCGTTTGAAGCCAAACGGTCTCACAGTCCAAATGGTCTTGAGGCCCCAAACGGTCTTGAGGTCCAAACGGTCTCCAAACCGTTTGGACTTCACTCAAAGCCTATAAATAAGACCCCAAGGGTCCTCCAAGGGGGGGGGATCGCAGACGCCCAAAGGCTGCCTCTCCAGTTCCACAGCAATTCCATCCTTCGTCCATCGCTCTAAGGCTGCCGGTTTGAGGTCCACATTCCATCATCAAGCTACCTTCTCTCTCATCAACAAAGAAGGTGGGAGGAGAAGATCCATCATCAAGCAACCACGAAGTGTGAAGATTGTTGCTCTCTCCACCAAGGGTTCAACCTTCCCTCCTCTGTGGAGATGTCGTTCTTTCTCTCTTTTCTCACCTCCTCCTTTGCTCTTGAGATGAGCGAGTAGTCCTTTTTCACTAGAGTGCGGGGAGTAGCCCCGCTACCCATGTTTTCATTTCATGCAATGTAATTCAATCGTTTGCAATAGAGATACTCTCCTTTTTGGCTCAACATCTATCGTTTAATGAATGCTTGTTTCTTGATCACCAACTTGTGTTACTTATTATCTTTTGGTATGAATTGTCTACGTTTATACCTTTAGATCTGAATATCGATTGAATGTTGGTTCTAGATATATGTAGTCACCATATGTCTGTCTCGGTATCTAGGAGTGCTTTCACGAGTGGAGTAAACTCACTCCCATCATTGCACTTTCATACTATGAAATGGAATCAGTTGACGTATGGAAGTGCAACCTTGGTAAGGTCGAGGAACACACTTCATGAAGGAGTAATGCAAAGTAAGTGACCATTCGTTAGGGGATGGCTGGCATTGCAATACTCCACACTCCTCGTAGTTGGTTATCCGAAAGGAAGCTAAGTCTATAAAGATACTAGCCGATTAGTTTCTCTTTGCGGGTCTTTTTATTATGTTGCATGTCTATGATCCATGTGTAGTGGTGTGAAACCCGGCAACATCCTAGTGGTTTTTAATCATTGTTTACAACCTTAATTTCTACTTTCTTGCTTTAATTTCCTTGCACTTAGCTTAAAACCAAATCAAACCTTCGATCTAAATATCAACTGTTAAGTAGTTAAGTACGACTAAAAAGTTTTCCATCTTGATTACATCAAGACCGTTGTCCCGAGGATTCAACCCTTAACTATACTACGATAAGACTTCCGCGTGTCTTAGCATACGTGGGTGGAGATTTTACCATAGTACTAGCAAGGCAAAACCTAGGGATTCATCATCTCTAGGATTTTTAGTGGTGTTGCGAAATTCCATCATCGATACGGTCATGTCGGGCGGCACACCCTCTCCGGTGACACACTCATGACGGGCAGACGTATTGTGCGGGGCGCTCATGCCCGATACGGTTGTGTCAGGTGGCACCCTCTCGGGCGACACGCCGTGACTGGTGATGCATATCGGGCTTGGTATCATTTTGGGCTAGAGTTTTGCTTAAGGTATCATGTACTCATATCGGGTGTCCTCGTCGGCTGATATCGGTCTACTGTGGTGCCCGGGGCCGATCCTAAGTGAACCATTCCCTCCCTCTCGGATGGGGGAAGTGCTCACCTAGTATCGCCCGGTACACCTCTGAGGCAGACATGCTAGCTCCAGATGCTTTCCCAAGTTGGCTTTCGAAAGGTTCCAACCCGTCCCATCGAAGTCCTGTAGCTGCTATTTATAGGCAACATTTGGGGGAAGTTGTGGTTCTCCGGATGCCACGCGTCCTTCATCAGCTCTATCATCGCGGATTCGGGGATGCCTGATATGAGTGTCACCCGACACAAGGATATCAGGGTGTAAGTGTGTCGGTCATCGTGACGAGTGGTGCATGCCGGTGGGTGGCTTGTGTCGCACGACACACTTGTGTTGTCATGGCGAGTATAGCTCCCTGTCGGGTAAGTGGCGTATTACCCGTCAGATCCTCCTTGCGCGGAACCCCCGTGTCCCACGGTAGGCGTGTCGTGCTGCCATGTGTCGGGAAGTGAGTGTGTCGGTCGACTGGTAGGAAGGTCGATGCCGGTAGAACACGTTTGTGGGCTGGGACAGGTCTTTTTGCTGATAAAAGAGTCGAAAAACGAGGAAAACTCTGCAAAAGATGATAAAATTGAGTTAAGAGAATAGTGGGGCTTATTTATTCAAAAACATGACAAAAAGGAGAGGAAAACAGTTTAAAAGAGGAGTTTTGACAGGGAAATAGGGGCCAAAAACATCACAAAATTTGGTGTTATCACCTACCTACCTATTTACACCCCTAGTTAGTATAAAACTAAGAGTCATTGGTCCCACCTTCCCTTCACTAGTGGTTCATGCTTCCAGGTGGAAGATCGGTGTAATATATAAAGACAAATTTGCATAGAAAAGTGATCTGGGTCCATGAAATGTCGACAAAATGTATTATTCCCAACATGACCTTTTCGTTTGATATTTAATGACTTAGGTTTATTTAATTTCAATTTTATTCTAATTTATTTGATTAGGAATTTTGTTTCCTATTTTTATTTCTTGTGAGTAAAGTCATTGAGTCCTATATAGGCTAGTCTAGGGGCTTATGTCCAACATTTAAGTTTAATGATTTAGTTTACTTTGTTGTTTGCAACTTTATCGCTCTCTTGTAGTTCCATGCATTAGTGCTATGTCAATCTCATTACCACACATAATTATATTTCATTTTAGTTCCCTACCAAGAAACAATATTCAATACATAAATTTCTAAAAATAATTCTTAATGACCCCACCACTTTCCCAATAAAACACCTTTCCTTCCGTTGTTAAATTTCTATCATGATCCAACAAGAATGTCAAATAAATTTATGGTTATCCTATATTAGACAAAATAAACATACAATACTAGATGTTATAGTAAAATACATATACAAATGTAAATAGTATGTTACCAAATATAAAGTTTAATTATGTTTTACCTTGAATAGACATGTGTATATTTACTAGTGTTAGAAAATATGCACCCACATACACATATGGTCTGACCGTAGATGTAATAAATACTAATCCAGCATAACTCCATTATTTTTTGAAATGCCTCACCCTTTTTTCATTTTAGAACCTCTGTGCTTTTTCTCTCCATCAAAACAATGCTGGGAAAACACCAGAATACCATTAGTATTCAACAAAAAAGTGAAGTGTTTTCCTTCCATAATAATGTAAAAATGAGAAAACACATATCATTCTCCAAACTAAATGATAAAGTGGTTGTTCTAGATCATTAATAATCATTATGAAGCTAGAATGAAAAATTCATCCATTTTTAAAAACAAGAAATATAAAGAACGAGTCAAGGATATACACATAAACCCACCATTTTTCTCCGACTCGGAGATTATCACATGTAATATTTGTTGGGAAATATGGGCACAGAGTATAGCCATGAAAAAAAAAAATTATCTATCTGTATTCTCATAACATCAACATCACGTCAACTACTATGAAATAGGAAGGATGGTTTAATGAGTTATACCTGGTCTCGGAGCAAGTCCAACGACAACAACCCGCTTCAATGCAATTGTCTCCTATTTTCTCTTAGACAGTGGTTGTGCAACTCTTGATCTTCACCATGAACAATGAATAGAACAACTTCTACAACGACTCCTGTTGTCTCACTATGGACTATAGGATGACTTTGCTCTCCTAACATCATCCAAAGGACTCCTGCCTCTAGAGTAGTTGACGCGTACCAACTAGAACCCCTGTCATTCAACTAGAACATACATGAAGGAGTTGTCCCTCCCATTGGCATACTAGTCACCCACTTGCTCTCCCACAACAACGATCCTCAGTTGTTCTCTCCTGTAGCTATCCTTCCCTTATCGGGAAGGACTTGGTTGGGCTCTCTTGGTTACCACAACCAGAGAGGAAAACAATTGTTAGACCATTTGGTTCTTAGTTGATGTTGTTCTACTATGGGAAGCCCCCAATACCCCTCTATTTATAGGCGGGGTTAGGGTCTGGGTTCCCAGTCTATTTGGGATCAGTGTGGGAGTGGAAGAGACCAAAAGATCTTGAATCTTCACAACCTGCAGACCATAAAATAGTCGTCTAGTGACACAAACAATCATCTAGTCACATGAGACGATCATCTCGCACTATTAAACAACCGTTTGATAGTTTCCCAATCACATATGAATTTGGTAAATCTATTCCCATTAGTGTTAGACATTAACTTCTTGCACCATAAGTATTGTGCAATCGAAACAATTTTGGGAATCTTCTAGAACATTTGTTCATCCCCAACTGAGCTGTCTTACACACTAAGACGACTTTCTGGTGAGTCGAGTTGAGTCGGCCAGTTCATCAGATTGAACCGGTCAGTTCAATCCTCATTTTGGGTAGAAATTAACCAATTCAAGTTTTGATTAGCCTGACAATCTAAACGTCCGACTCAAAACTTGAGACACTCGTCTGGCTGCTAAAAGGGCCATTTCACCCTGTGTAATGGTCGTTTGGAAGTGCAGTCAACCAATCTATTTCTTGAATTGAATCCAAACACTTTAGTAATAAATACAATCATCATTCAAGATTGAACTCCACTTCTAGATTGGTTCCTATATGTGCGACCCTATAGGTCCCATATCACATCAACAGTAAATGTTGACAACTAACTCATGACTTCACAAGAAAGGAGTGGTGCTTAGTCCGACATTAGTGCTACCCAAGTGAATTGGAAGTTGGAGAACTAATTCAACCTATAATCTATGTAAGGTATTGCAGCGATTGTATAATTGCTTTTTCTATGATATCCAAGATGAACTCGAGGCTTGGAATCGTCATCCTCTCAACATTCAATCCAAGTTCCTCGAATCAAGAGTAGGCTGTCTAATATAAGGCGACCTCAATATTATATATTGATTCACATGTGCTTGCACATGAATTTCTCAGTATCTCTTATCAAGCGGCTAAGATATCATACTCCAGTAGGAGGCACAAATCCCATATCTATCACTTACAATCTATCCCCATGTGTTAAAGTCACCCAATCATCACCGTTATTACAACCCATGTTTTAGGACCACATTTGATGATTTCAAAGCGTACCCAATGACATGTGATAAGTGCAGTGATTTTTGGTCTAAGAACCACAATCACCACCTTCACTATGAGAGATTACTATGACCACCAAATATGGTTTCCATGTGTCATTCTAAAGGTGGGTCTATCCAATACACTCTTCCCTAACATGAATCTGTGTGCTTGGTTTGATATTTTTTTGTGGAGAATTTATTTTTTTACTTTGTTGGATATTGCCATATCATGACGAATGATATTTTATCATCAACAAACCCACACATAGTCTGATGTTTTATTGGTCTGTATCTACCTTTCACAATAACAACTTACTAGGGACATAATAAGAATGTTCATACTATTAGCATTCATATGATCTCATTCTTCCAAGTCACGTACTTGAAGACATACGTCATTGAGTATTGTCATTCTTTAGACATTTATAATGTTTCCTCATTATCTCATAACTAAATGAAACATAATGAATTGGAAGCTTGCCTTTATTAGTATTAATCAAATCCTTTATGGTATTTGCCATGTCAATCATCACATGATTGGCTCTATGGGTATACATTACCAACAAACTCGCACTTGGACTTAGAGCCAATCACCCAAGAATGTCATTCTTAGTGAACCAAACATGTACACCATGCTTCTGTTGCACTAGTGCTGAAATAGAGGGTTAGCAACATTTTGCTATTAGTATGTATATTGCATGTATCATTCTATCTTCACTATAGAATTTCTCTTATGAGATAGAACTACAGTAATATGGTATATGATGTTCCTTTCCTAACAAGTAGCTCCATTATAATCACAATACTACTACTATGTCACCAAAGGTTGGAACATCCATAAGTTCATCATATGAAAATTTTGATCCATATAGTATCTCTCTGTGTTCACAACACAAGTATACTCAACTTCTATTGTAGAATAGAATTAATGACTATTAGTTCATAACCCTTCCAACTAATGACATTTCTCTTTTAAATCAAACATATTTTATTGTGATCACTTTGTAACTATGGAAGCTTGCATCAATGTAACCCTTTACATACAACTCTTCCTTTTATTGCTATCCTTATAGACTTGCAATCTATCCATGAGTACGTCTCAAGTACTAATAGATTTTATTAAAGACATTCTAATAACCCTTATTGCATTTTACTATCATCTTTTCATGTACAACAAATACAAGAGTATATAGGATAAACACTTTTATAGCATTCATGATACATCCATTGTTACAACTTTTGGCATCTTAATCATGGAATTTTCATTCTTCAGAAGAACTGAACTTATGATTCATGAGAGACTAATTTAGATCCTCTCTCACGGAATCCTTCTGTGTTGAAATCTTTCATTGTATGTTCTAAAATTTCCCTTGTGAGACATTTAAGAACTATTGCATAGGTCTTGATCCTAAGAAGTTTCACCTTATTCTTCATTGTTGAAGGGATTTTCATGCCAGATCTCAATATCCACAATATTGAGATGTTATTCCTTATCATACGTGGAATGTTCATATATGCTCACCCTAAATCTTTTGTAATCACAAATTTCATCTTTTATCTTGATTCAAGTCAAATTCTTTGACTATCTTGTCAAGGAAAAGATCTTCCTCTAAGTTGCTTATTTTAATCCCAGATTGAACCTTGTTGTCTATAGACTTTATTTTCATTCTTGATGTTATAAAACCCTTTAGGTTGTTTCATGTACACATCCTCTGATAAATTCCCTGTAAGGAATCCGATTTTATCTTCATATACCAAATATCTTAGTCTACACCAACAAGCTTGACAATTGGTAAGGACTTTTTTCATGTTCAACAATTTGAGCTAATATGAAATGTTTTCCAACCAATTTGTCCTTTTATGGTATCCATGTAGGTCTTTACCACAAGACTCTTTTGCACCCTTTAGGTATTACCCCTTTAGGTGGCGCTATCATGGTCCTACCTTGTTATCTTACATGGATCCCTTAATGGCCTTAAGCCTTAACTCAGATTATGGTTCTTATTAGGTTCTAGTTGACTCATCCTATTGTGACCAACCTATCTAAATTGTTGGATTCATAATCCTCCAATTTCAGATGTGTTCTACTAGAACTATTTTATTTTGTGTTATATGATGAACTCAAGATTCCTCAACAACTTGTGATTCTCTGAGTTCTCATTGTACCTCTTTGTTGACCTCAAACATTTTGAGTTCTACTTTTACTCCCACTAATTCTTTAGGAACTCATTTATCATATCAAAAAACATTTTGTTATCGGATTGGGCTTACCAATAACATTTAACAATAATGGTTTGTGCATAAACCTTTTCAGGAAACTACTTTTTCAATGAGGGTTACAATCCTCTAGACATATTGGGACATTCCCAAATCATATCATATATGATGTCTTATAAACCATTCAGATGGTACATTATTTAGTGATAGATGTATATTTATGAGGATAAGAATATTATATTAATTGATAATTATATCATGACTCATCATGGTATAATACCTTAAATATGACACAACATCGTGTTCAGATGGATTTGAATTGTGATACATTATGACAGTCCTTTCTTTGAAGGTAGTCAAGATATCGACGTAAAATATTTCAACATGTGATTTTATCAAAGTTTCTTAATACTTTCATCAAATTCATACTTCATCTCCTTGAACATTTCAAGAGATTTCCATTTTACTGAGTACATATCATCATATTACCATTAAATGAATTTGAGGTATAAGTAATTATCTATAACATCAATTCCATATGATCTTCATGCATCACATGTATGAGGTCTAATGGAAGACTTATCCTCCCACTACATCTAGTGAAGGATTTTATGTACTTTGTTCATAAATAAGGTTTTGCATTTTTCTTTAGGTTTGATAACCAAGGGAATCTTAATTAACATCAATATGTATTATTTGCATGCATTTCTTATACGTACGCCCGATATGAATATTGATAATGATAGTCTTGAGTTATCAATTATGATCATTTGTATTAACGTTATACACATTCATCTTAAAATATTTCTTCTAAAGATCATTAGATGTTTGGGTGTTGCCATGAAAGATCATATCTTTCGAAACAGAAATATTAATATCTCACTTTATTGATATATCATCCTTGTCATACAAGATGCTTTAAATTAAATGTTTCCAACTGATGGCAAAATGAAATAGCAGTTATACTAACTCTATTACATGCCCATTGGGCTAAGATAAATTTAATTATAGACTAAAGCTTCTACAACTCTTGCTCTGCCTTGTCCATCTTTGTCCTTCCATGAAGGCCTTTTACTTCTTGTCAGACCCTACCCATCAGTATGTCAGATCTATGTTTGGTATCACATACAAAATGAAGAAGTAATCAAATTTATATTATAACATTTATACCTGAAGTGGAGGCCTTAGTGCCTTCCTTATTCTTCTTTAGTTCCTCTAACCAGAGTGGGAAATTTCTTTTCCAACATCCAGTATGGTGACAATGGTGACAACTGCTTCTTATTTTCTTCACAAATCCCTTTTCCTTGAGATCTGAAGACTTGGGCTTATGGCTAGATTTAGAACTCTAACTTGCTTTGCCTTTTCCTTTAGACTTCCCCTTTCTCTTGCTCATCATCATCTCAGACTTGGTCTTGTCTTTCTTGATCTATTTGTCAATTGTTCTCAACATGCCCAACAACTCTATCAATGACTTACCAATGTCATTTATGTTGTAGTTCATGGAAAATTGACTATATGATTCTGGAAGAGACTGTAGAATCATGTCAGTGACGAACTATTGACCCAAGGGGAATCCCTATCTAGCTAGGTTCTCCACATTCCCAATTAGCTTGAGCACATGAGGACCTATTGGATCTCCTTCTGCCATGTTACATTTGAACAATGCCTTGGAAACATCTTATTTCTCTTTTCTTGCATGTTCTTGGAACATATTCTTGAGACTCTGGCCATCTCAATCACATCCATGTTCTCATGCTGCCTCTACATCTCATAGTTCATGGATCATAGCATCAGATACTTGACATCCACGCCATCTTCAATATGGTTCTTATAAGCATCCCTGTCAGCCCTGGGTGCATTTTGAGGTGGTTCCTCTAGTTCTAGTATTTCCATTACATACAGCTTGCACTCCTATGTGAGAATGATTCTCAATGTCATGAACCAGTCATGGAGTTGTTCCCAATTAGTTTGTACTTCATAAGGACCTGTTGGCTAAATGGACATCATTTGAATCCCTTTGTTTTTATAATGACAAACATTTCATTCTTGTCGATCTAACATGCTACTTGATTGTTGCTGGAATAAAGTGGATGACAAATATTTGGAAGATCTATATGATAAATTGCTTTAATTTCATGAATGTAATCAATTGTAAAACATGTACAAATATATCATGTACAAGTACTTAGACATCATGTAAATCAAGCGTTAGATCTTCCTTAGCCAATCACAACACTTAGATAGGTCATCCCCTAAAATAGTGTCACATTTGCACACTCATACACACACTTTGTACTTAGTTTAAAATGTTGAAATAGGGTCATTCTTGATCGAAAAACTTCTCGAACGAGACACTCTTGGTAGACAAAGTAGTTGGGAGTTGAATCAGAACGTTATATACACTTAACTCCAGACAGTCCCTCGGTCGACAAAACTTCGACCGACTGGGATCTCGGTCAACAATTCCTCGACCGAGAATGTCTCTGTCTGCACTTTTCAGAATTAATTAACTAGCTATTGTTAGTGTAACTAATGGATACCTAACAGATAGTTAAGCATTTAGAACCCCATAGAAAGTGTATAGAACATCCTTAAGCATCCATAGACCATTCCTATAAATAGGACAAGCCATAGGACACCCAAAGTACACTTGTGCAATACTTGAGCTTACATACTTGCAAATTGGCAAACTGTTTTGAGATATTGAGCAACACTAGCATTGGCTACTCACTTCCCTTGCTCTAAATTCATGTCCTATAGGCTAGCATCTCCTATCCACTAAACCTACACTTCAATACTCATTGGTTAGGAGATCTATACGCTTGATATAGGCAAATCAAGCCTTGTGCTTCAAAGTGGTAATTGTAATTTCCATTTCCTTTCTTGTTCTTTCTTATTGCTTGTTATCTCCTTGCTACTCCTAGGGTTGGAGGCTGCAGATTGGAGAGGGTTTGATCTTCTTGGTGAAGAAGGAGGTCTTTGGACTACTTCTAGAAGGCTGTTGCAACGGGAAGCTACTTCAAGAGGAAGGCTACTTCAAGGGGGAGCTTGAAGTTACTTCAAGAAGGCTGCTTCAAGGTTGGTGCAACTACTTCAAGGTGAAGTCTGTCCAAAGGGTGCAGAAAGTATTGTAATTTTATGTAAATTCCTTGAGAGGTAATAAAATTTAATACTTTCAAAATCCCGGTTGGGTAAGCAACCAGGTAGTGGATTGACTGTCTTAGTATTTGCTAAGGTTGGAACCACTCTAAACACCTTGTCTCCTTCTTATTATTTCAATTGTGGTTGTTTGAGTTAAATTACTTTAAAATAATCATAAAACCCTATTCACCCCCCCTCTAGTGGTTTTTCAATTAGTATCAAAGCAGGGCTTCAAGGAACTCTAACAAAGTCTTGAAGAATGGGTGACGGGTTGCTCAACAACCTCAACTTGGAAGGAACACTCGTGGATAGACCTCCAGCTTTTGATGGAACTAACTACACTTACTGGAAGAGGAGGATGGAATTTTACTTCCAAGGAATCAGTTGGGACTTATGGAGAATGGTATCAACTCCTTATGAACTTCCTCTTACAGAGTATGCAAATTGGGATGTCAATACGGTAAAGTCTGCCTAAATGAATGCAAAAGTTGTAAGTATACTTTATTGCTCAATTTTAGTTGGTGAGTTTAATAAAATATCAAATTGTGAAACAGCTTATGAAATATGGCATAGACTTTCTATAACATATGAAGGAACTGTTCAAGTAAAGAATTCTAAAATCAGAATGCTTAAACAGAAATTTGAACAATTCCGTATGGATCAAAATGAATCTATTCGTGAAATGTATGCAAAATTTTCTTCTATTATGAATGGTTTGAATGCTTTAGGTAAAGTGATTAGTGAGGAAGACCAGGTGTCAAAGATTCTTAGATCACTTCCTCCCAAGTACAAGACCAAAGTGACTGCAATTGAAGAAGCAAATGACCTCACCCAACTAAGGATGGAGCAACTCATTGGCAACCTAGAAGCACATGAGGCAACCTTGGAGGAAGAGGAACGATGAGAGCGTGAACTGCAACAAGGAAGAAAGAAGGATATGGCTCTGAAAGCTTCAAAGATCATCACCCAAGAAAGTGATGAAACAAGTGAAGAAGAAGGAGAAGAAGCCCTAATTGTTAATGGTAAGAAATATAGAAGATTTAGATCTAACAAAATTGCTAGTTCTTCTTCTTCCCCTCCTAGGTGTTTTGAATGTGGAAAGAAAGGACATCTCAAAAATGAGTGTCCTAAAGCAAAGAAAGGAAAGAAAATCTCACACAAAAAGAAGGGAGAAAAAGCTTATAAAGCTGCATGGAATGAGTCAAGCGATAGTGAAAGTGGAGAAGAAAAGGTGGAATGTCTCATGGCAAAAGAAGATGATGACGATTCCCAAGAGGATTGCGTGGTCGACAGTGGATGTTCGAAACACATGACCAGAAACAAGGAGGCATTTCAAACTTTTAAAGAAAAGAAAAGTGGAACAATCACTTTTGGAGACAATGGTAAAGGTAAAATTGTTGGAATATGTAATAGTGGTACAAATCTTGAAATAAAGAATGTTTTAATTGTTGACGGCTTACACCATAATTTAATAAGTGTTAGTCAATTATGTGATAGTGGATATGATGTTCTATTCAACAAAAATTTTTGCAAGTTACTAATAGAAAATACTACAAATGTTGTTTATGAAGGAAAAAGAGTTGGAAATCTTTATATTCTTAGACCTAACTCTATGAAATTTGTAGTTGGAAAATGCTTACTTGCAAATGAAAATTCTTTACAACTATGGCATAGAAAATTGGGTCATGCAAGTTCACATGTTATCAAAAAGCTAGTTAAATATGATCTTGTTCATGGTTTGCCTAATTTTTCTTTTGATCAAGCTGAAAATTGTGAATCATGTACTTTGGGTAAACAAACAAAAACCTCTTTTAAATACAAAAATGTACTTAGAACCTATAGATCCTTAGAACTCATTCATATGGATCTATTTGGACCTATGTGGATACAATCTATTGGTGGCAAAAGATATTGTTTTGTTATTGGTGATGATTATAGTAGATATATATGGGTACACTTTCTTGCAAACAAAGATGACACTATTCAAGTTTTTATTAAATTTTGTTCCAAGATTGAAAATCTATTACAAAACAAAATATGTACAATTACGAGTGATCATGGTGGAGAATTTGAGAACCATTTATTTGAAGAATTTTGCACATCTCAAGGCTACACTCACAATTTATCTGCTCCACGCACTCCACAAAAAAATTGTATAGTTGAAAGGAAAAACCGATCACTACAAGAAATGGCTAGGACTATGATGGTCGAACATAATACACCTAAAACATTTTGGGCTGAAGCGGTAAACACAACTTGCTATGTGTTAAATAGAGTAACTGTTCATTCCTATTTGAAGAAAACACCATATGAAATCATATATAATAAGAAACCTAGGGTTGACTATTTTCATACTTTCGGATCAACATGCTACATTCTAAACACAAAAGAGGATAGAGACAAGTTTGACTCTAAATCACATAAGGCATTTTTCTTGGGATATTCTACTTCTAACAAAGCATTTAGAGTTTACAACACTATTTCTAGAAAAGTTGAGGAATCAATTCACATCTCTTTTCATGAAGAGCCACAATCTGAAAACCTTGAAGTGATTGATCTTACTCATCAATTAGAAAATTTATCAATACCTAATGATAATGACAAAAACACTACTAGTGATCACCAAGTTGAAACACAACCTGTTCCTAGACTCATTAAGGATCATACTCAAGAATTAATCATTGGAAATCCAAATGATAAAGTCAAAACTCGTTCTTCTTTTAAAGATGTTGCAAATATGGCATTTGTCTCTATAAGTGAACCTAAAAAGATAACTGAAGCTCTCAAAGATAATGCAAGAAGAATTAAACCAATTCACTAAAAATGACGTATGGGACTTAGTTCCTAAACCATAAGATAAAACCATTATTGGAACTAAATGGGATTTTAGAAATAAATTAAATGAAGCAGGAGAAGTAGTAAGAAATAAAGCTAGGCTAGTAGCACAAGGATATAATCAACAAGAAGGGATAGACTTTGATGAAACATATGCACCAGTAGCAAGACTTAAAGCAATTAGAATGTTACTAGCTATAATTGCACACAAAAACATCAAACTTTTTCAAATGGATGTAAAAAGCGCATTTCTCAATGGGATAATCCAAGAAGAAGTATATGTTGCCCAACCACCAGGTTTTGAAATACCGGAAAAAGGTGACTATGTATACAAACTTAAGAAGGCACTTTATGGTTTGAAACAAGCACCTAGAAATTGGTATGAAAGGCTCAAGAACTATTTATTTGATAATGATTTTTCTATTGGAAATTTAGATTCTACTTTATTCTTCAAAACATATGCATCAGATTTTCTAGTTGTTCAAACATATGTTGATGACATTATCTTTGGTGCTTCATGGGTGAAAAAGTAGTTGGGAGTTGAATCAGAATGTTATATACACTTAACTCCAGACAGTCCCTCGGTCGACAAAACTTCGACCGACTGGGATCTCGGTCGACAATTCCTCGACCGAGAATGTCTTTGTCTGCACTTTTAGAATTAATTAACTAGACATTGTTAGTGCAACTAATGGATACCTAATGGCTAGTTAAGCATTTAGAACCCCCTAGAAAGTGTCTAGAATGTCCTTAAGCATCCATAGGCCATTCCTATAAATAGGACAAGCCATAGGACACCCAAAGTACACTTGTGTAATACTTGACCTTACATACTTGCAAATTGGCAATATGTTTTGAGCTATTGAGCAACACTAGCATTGGCTACTCATTTCCCTTGCTCTAAATTTGTGTCCTATAGGCTAGCATCTCCTATCCACTAAACCTACACTTCAATACTCATTGGTTAGGAGATCTATACGCTTGATATAGGCAAATCAAGCCTTGTGCTTCAAAGTGGTAATTGTAATTTCCATTTCCTATCTTGTTCTTTCTTATTGCTTGTTCTCTCCTTGCTAATCCTAGGGTTGGAGGTAGCGGATTGGAGAGGGTTTGATCTTCTTGGTGAAGAAGGAGGTCTTTGTACTACTTCTAGAAGGTTGTTGCAATGAGAAGGGTTTGACTGCCTTAGTATTTGCTAAGGTTGGAACCACTCTAAACACCTTGTCTCCTTCTTATTATTTCAATTGTGGTTGTTTGAGTTAAATTACTTTAAAATAATCATAAAACCCTATTCACCCCCCTCTAGTGGTTTTTCAGGTCCAATCATAGAGAAAAGGGATTGTTGTTCGTTGCCATTTGATTCTATAAAATAATTTACAATTTTGTCGAAAACTCATTTTTGATTTGATTTGAATACATTTTCCCGATAATAATTATATATTTAATTCATTATTATTCTCATTATTTTTGTTGAAATTGACAACCCTCAAGTATCAGTTCATAAAATTGCAGAACGTAATTTTCTAACGAGCCAAGATCCATATTTCGTCAAATCATGAGTCAGTTTCTGTCGATTGCACACAACTTGATTATTTAGGTAGGCAATCATGCCAATTACATGATATGAAACTCTTGGATATATCACATGTATGCCTCCTTTTGATGATCATCTGCATGCTTCTAGTCTTAGCCTCTCTAATTCACTAGTTCATCTTGACCCAACATCCAACACGATAGATATGCACCATGCTTTGTGTAAACCTACATATCTACCATCACACTTCCATGAGTTAGATGACACACCATTCTTTGTGCAAATCTATGCTAGGTTGATCAATATTATCATGTGTGTTTCTACTAGAAAGCATCCTAGACTTAATATATTTTATTTTAGGGATTTTATATATATCATATATATACATATACTGTATCCAATCACCACACGTATAGTATGTATGATATACATGCTATATCCCACCATGTAAATATGCAATATTAAATAGAAAGTGATGGTTATGGCCATGTCTACTATAATTCCTTAGAGCCTGTAAAACCTGAGCTCACTACCCAGGGTTCTAGTAGAGTTTTTAGGAATGACGACTGGCCGCACAGACCACCACTAGTCTTAACTACATACTTTTTCCTCACTCATGTGCTATATAGGATAAACTTCTTGCCTAGTACCACCCCTAGTACTACTTTGTGCTGAGCATACTTAACCATAAAGTTCTTTAGTGATGGGTTCCCTAAAAAGGAGGTGCACCTTGGAGATATGGGTAGTCAAATCATTCCTTTTAAGATCATTTTTATCCAAGACCTCAAATCCTGGGATGTTGTAGTCTCCCCCACTTAGACTCTTGACGTCCTCTTCAAGGCTCAATATACGACCTCATTATTGCTTCCCCATTTCAGTGCAGACCCAAAATGACCCCTGGACACCCAACTCCCATCTACATCTACCAACGTAAGGGAGGATCCATCTCATCTCAGTGGATAGCCTTTTCTAACTTGCCTAGAACCCATGACATAAGACATGCATTCCACATGCCCATATGGGCCTCACCTACTGGAGGGGAATCGACTATGATACTATTTGTGAAACCCGGGCTCATTGCCCATGGAAACAATATAGTTTTTAGGAATGATGACTGACCCCACAAACCACCACTAATCTTAACTAAGTGCTTTGTACTTACTCACATGCCTGGTAGGATAAACTTCCCGGTTGGTCATTCATCCTTGTACTACTCTTGGCTGAGCACACTTAGCGATAGAGTTCTTTAGTGATGGGTTCCCTGGTAAGGAGGTTCACCTTAGTGATTTGGATAGTCCAATCATTCCTTTTAAGATAAATTTTATCCAAGGCCTCAAATCTTGGTTCATTATAGAGCCACAAGGAATTACTACAACCTAGTTCAATCATCACATCATATGTATGAACCTTTTGTTGGTGTAGATTTGTGCTTGCCAATCTGGTTATATTGGTTCAACCCTTGAACCAGTCATCTCTCCTTTTGGCTGGTTGGTTGGTCGTCATGGAGGGTTGTTTGGCCTCCAGTCCAAACGATGCTTGCACTCCTTCCAAATGGTCAGTTGGGTCCACCAGGCGGTCATTTGGCTACATCATTCTATCCTCCATGGTCCTCCAGATGGTCGTCTCATCTCACAAACTGGTCATCTCATCCAGCAATGATCATCTTCCTTATCATTGCAAGAAAGAAACTATACTATTACATTCTGAAAAGAAACCTCTCGTTACATTCGAGGGGAGCAAAGGTAGGAAAGAATTAAATTTACATTGGGAAGAGGGAGGTAGAGGTTCAGTACACAGACCAAGATAAACATGAATAAAACCAAACCATCCAACCACACATATATATTTGGTATTGGCCATAACCATGCTACACATCTATCATCAAAACCTCTTTTAGGGAGATGTGTGTGAATTGCATATATATCATACCATATATGTATATATTAGTTTGGGATTATATGGTCTTTGATCAGATACACATATGAGATAAATTAAATATTCACATCATATGCAATAAATAAATGATTAAACAAAAAATATGATCATATCAATTATCCTAAAAGATAGTAAATTGATGTGGCTCTGATAACACTAATGGGAAATACAAGCAAGAGTGTAGCAGTGGAAAAAGTCTTTTATGTATCCATATTACCATAACACTAAGATCACATCAACTACTCTAAAATAGGAAGGATGGTTGAACATGTTATACCTGGTCTTAGAGAAAGTCCAATGACAACAACTCACTTCAATGCAACTATCTCCTAGTTGCTCTTAGACAATGGTTGTGTAACTCCTGGTCTTCACCATGAACAACAAATAGAATAGATTCTATAGTGACTCCTGTAGTATCGCCACAGATTGTAAGCTAACTCTGCTCTCCTAATAGTAGCCAAAGGAATCTTGTCTCTAGAGTAGTTGACACTGACCAACTAGAATGCCTGTCATTCAACTAGAATAAACATGGAGTTGTCCCTCCAGTTGGTGTACTAGTCACCAATGTGCTCTCCCACAACAACGATCCTCAGTTGTTCTCTCATGTAGTTATCCCTCCCTTGACATGTAGGACTTGCTTGGGATCTCTCAGTTACCACAACCACATAGGACAACAATTGTCAGAGAAACTAATTCTTAGTTGATGTTGTTGTACTCTGGGAAGCCCCCAATACTCCTCTATTTATAGGCAGAGTTAGGGTCAGGGTTCCCAGTCTGTTTGAGATCTATGTGGGAGTGGAAGGGACAAAAAGATCTTGAATTTTCACAAATTGTGAACCACAAAATGGTCATCTGGTCACACAAGAAGGTTGTATCGCACTGCCAAAAGGCCGTTAGGTAGTTTCTCAATCACATATGAATTTTGCAAATCGATTTCCAATAATGTTAGAGATTAATTTCTTGCACCACAAGTATTGTGTAATCGAAACAAGTTCATGAAACTTCTAGAACGTTCATTTGAACCCAACTGATCCATATCACACATGCGAGATGCATGTCTCACTCACCTAGATTGCCTTCTGATGAGTCGAGTTGAGCCGATCAGTTCATCAGAATGAACCGGTCGATTCACACCTCATTTTAGACAGAACTTGGTCAATTCAAATTCTGATTGCCTGAAAATCCAAACAGCTGACTCAACACTTGAGAAACTTTTTTGGCTGCTCAAATGGCTGTCTCACCATGTGTGATGGTCATTTGATAGTGCAATCAACCAATCTATACCATGAATTGAATACCTAAACACTTTAGTAATCAACACAATCATCATTCAAGATCAAACTCCTCTTTTAGATGAGTTCCTATGTGTGTGACCCTATAGGTCCCATATCACATTGGCAGTGAATGTCCATAACTAACTTATGACATCATAAACAAGGAATGGTGCCTAGTTGCACATTAGTGCTACCCAAGTGAATGTAAAGTTGGAGAACAACTTCTACATACAATTTGTGTAAGGTGTTGTGACAATTGTATAATTCCTTTGTCTTTGATATCCAAGATGAACTTGAGTCATGGAATTGTCATCCTCTCAATGTTCAATCCACGTTCCTTGAACCAAGAATAGACTATCTGAGATAATGTGACCTCAATATCATATATTGATTCACATGTTCTTACACATGCATTTCTCAGTGTCGCTTATCAAGTGGCCTTGATATTATACTCCAGTAGGAGGGACAAATCCCATATCTATTACTCACAGTCTATCCCCATGTGTCAAAGTCACCCAATCATCACCATCATAACAACCCATCTTTCAAGATTTCATTTGATGATGTCAAAGCATACCCAACGACATGTGATGAGTGCAGTGATTTCAAGTCTAAGGACTACAATCACCACCTTCACTATGAGAGATGACTATGACCACCAAAGATGGTTTCCATGTGCCATTCTCAAGGTGGGTCTATCCGATACATTATTCCCTAACATGTATCTGTGTGCTTGGTTTGATATTGCCATATCATGACTAATGAGATTCTGTCTTCAACCAACCCACACTCTAGTCTTATGTGTTATTGGTGTCTATCTACCTTCCACAATAACAACTTAATAAGAATGTTCATATTCTTAGCATTCATATGATCTCATTCTTCAAGTCACGTACTTAAAGATATATGTCATTGAGTATTGTCATTCTTTTGACATTCATAATGTTTCCTCATTATCTCATAACTGAATGAAACATAATGAATTGGAAGCTTGACTTTATTAGTATTAATCAAATCCTTAATGGTATATGCCATATCAATTATCACATGATTGGCTCTATGGACATATGTTACCAATAATATCTCTATCCCACATTTAGATAAGTGACAAAACATGAATATTAGGGAAATAAAAGATAGACATTTACTTTGACAAAGGTTCATCTCCAAGTAAGTTAGGAACCAAATGAATAATTAAATACCAAAATCTCATAATGTAGAGATATGTAAAAGATCAATTTTGGTACCGTATAGAAAAAGTATCATGAGATACAATATATGCTCATATAAAATATTAAATAATAGGATTCATTTTAAAATATCATATAAAAAATGTACTCATATATGTACATTTAAGAACAATTTAAAAAGAAAGATGAATT
Organism: Alisma plantago-aquatica; assembly: GCA_963693085.1. Lineage (NCBI taxonomy): Eukaryota > Viridiplantae > Streptophyta > Magnoliopsida > Alismatales > Alismataceae > Alisma > Alisma plantago-aquatica. The sequence continues at coordinate 219,094,671 of OY856410.1, read as the reverse complement.
GTTTCCATCATTCCATGTCTTAATTATTCTCCCAGTCGAGTTGCTTCCTTCCTCATCGAGCAAAAAGCATACGACTTGTAACACCCCTGACCTGGGTTATGGCTTATTCCTAGAATTTTTACTTAATAAAGTTACTTACAAAACTTGTTCTAATCTTTTGATAAGTAATTAAGGCTTCTTGTGAAGTCTATTTTCGAGTTTGAGCTGAATTGCAAACTCTTTGTGCATTATATGATAGTCTGAGTGAAAAATTGCAAATTGCCTAAGATGAGGGGTTATATTGCAAATGTCACATGTTGAATTTATTTATAGGTGTTCTTAAACATAATGATAGAGAGAATGATGATAAGTGGTGGCTTGTGTAAAGCCTAAATTCTAAGTGAAAACTTGTTTGAATAATGCTAAGTGCTTTGTGTATCAAATTGGAAATTATCTTAGACAGAGGGTTGATATGTAAATTACCATTTCTAGTGTGCCCCTATTCCCTCTGTGTATCATTTAGAGGAGAGATAAAGAAGGGGGCACTATGATTGAACCATCTTTTAGGGATGATATCCTTTGTAATGAAAAAACTAAGAAAGAATTAAAGATGAAGCCCTTACTTGAGCTATATCGAGTTGTAGACTTAGAATGGGAATCCCTATCGGCCAAGGGGTCATGGAGGGAGTCTCCTCTCAGTTTGTTGAGCTTTATCTTTGCCCATTATGGGAAAGATACTTCAACAAAGTGATATGTATCGACTTGCTACTTATCTTAGAAAAATACGGAGTTGAATATATTAATAAAGTGATTGGAAGAAGACTTATCCTAGAAGATAACCAAAGGAGCTCAACCCCAATCCTTTGCATAATTCTCAAGCTATTATTTTTTCATGGAAAGATAATGATGGGATGCATGAAAATAATATGTGTCGACCATGCATAGCTAGGTGGCATGCAGTAGCTTAAGATGATGACACCTCTTACACTCCTTTCCATAAAACTTGAAGTATAAATACCTTGCCCTTCACTTGTTAGTAGAATTTTCAAAATCATGTTAGCATCCTTTTTTTACATGTCATGTGTACCCCTCTTGTATCATTCATGAGAAAGAGGAGTTGAGAAGAAAGCTTGGTATCAACCAAAGACAAAGGATATCGGTCAAATAGGTCATAGCAACAAAGTAAGGTGATATCGGCCTTTAGGATTGGAGGTATCGTGCAAAAAGTTAGGAGCTCAAGTCTTAGATGTTGGAGAAGCTCATCTTTGTTGGGTTTTAGGGGAGATAGAGAAGGCAGCGGAAACAAAAAATTTCTTCTCCCCAAACCCACAATAAAGGAAATGTGTCAACGTCTATACAATAGGAAGGATCGTTTGTAGAGGTGTACCTTGTCCCGATGCTTTCTAGGCGAAGTTACCTCACGGCTTGCACGGTCTTCACCTCTAGTTTTGGACGGTGTGTGTGCAGCTCCTGGTCTCACTGGGACTATCAGGATCGATAGTTGTCCTCTGAGCGATATAAGTCTCCCGCCTCAGAAGTAGTCCACACGGACCACCTGGAACTCCGATCTCCTTGTCCCACTAGGAATCGAAAGGAGTCACACCCTCCTATTGGTGTACTAGTCACCGACACACTTTCCTACCACCAGTTGCTTTTTACAGTTGTCTTTCCCTTACTATGCCTCCCTTATCGGGTAGCACTTGCTCGGGCTCTCTCTCGGTTACCAAAACTAGAGAGAACAACAACTTTGTAGAGCAATTGGTGCACTGAGTTATGTACCTGAGAAGCCCCCACTAACCCTATATATAGGGGGGTCATGTGATAGGGTTCTCTATCCCGGGAAATGCAGGATTAATGCAGGAGTATAAGGGTTCGAGATTTTCCACAAAACAACCAACTGCGCCACCTGAACCGATCGTTTCAAGCATGAAACAGTCGGTTGGGTAGCTGAGTCGACCGTTTCACACCTAAAATGATCGGTTGCAGCACCTGAGCCGATCAGTTCACTTCCCAACCGACCGGTTTGTAGTCTTGTTCCAACTCAAATTGACTTTCAAATTTGTCTCCAATTAATCAAATATTAATCCTTGTCCAAATCAAATTTGTACAAGTGAAACAAATTGTATTTGCAAAATAGTCTTATGACTTTCCAAACTGTAACATCCCTGACCTGGGTTATGAGTTAACCCTAGGTGTTTTGCCTAAATATGTAATTAAATCTTTGTTATTAACTCTGAGCATGTAATTAAGTTTTTCAGAAACATATATTTCAATATTTGCTCCTTTTATTTAAAGTTGTAGCATTGTTTTGTTATACAGGGACCTATGTGCAATTTACCTAGTTGAAAGGGTTAGCTTGCAATTTGCACATGATGAGATGTTCCTCTGATGTTGAGACATCATGAGAAATCTTTTTGGCAAAGTTTGAGGGATTTCCCAAGCTTGGGCACCAAGGTGCAGTTGTGGAAGCAATCCCGGTGCTTGAAACCCTAATCTGGGGTAAAATGCAATTTACCCAAATTAAGGGATGCAATTTGTAAAATATATCATCTAATGTACCTTTCTAGATTCTTGCCATCATTTAGAGAAGAAATGATGAGGAAATCACCTCAATTGAATTATCAAGTTATGAAATATACCTTGTAATTGAATAATCAGGGTATATGTATAATATCCCTTTTATGTATGTACCTTAGTATTAGATTGATCTTCTTTGCCCTCTTTTTCTAGACCTTAAGAGAAGTTTTGTCCTTAGAATAAAGAGGAAGGGACGAGCAATTAATGAAGGAAGGACCTAGTTGGATTTATGGGAAACTTATGGGCCTTTAATGAAACCTCACCCATGTATATATACACTTTATCTCTCAAGCAAAGGAACCTTTCCTTCGTGCATATCACTGTTTCCCATTGCTTGGCCGACTAAGGGATGTCTTGGAGCTCAAAGAGGAACGACCAAGGGTGCAAGGTAGGTTTTAATCCCTCTTCCTGCCTAATTCCATGGTTAGAACTCGAAGTCAAGGTCAATTTGGTGACTAACTCACGAAACCCTATCTTTCTAGCCATCTCTTTTCGTCTTTCCTTGGAGTTTTCACCTTGGCCAACCTGTGGGAACTCAAGGACGCCATTAGAGCTTGGAGCTTGAAAGCTTGGAGCTCAAGGAGCAAGCTTTAGGCGGGTTTTATAACTCTAAACCCATGCTTTACTATGTATATCTCTTATATACGGTTAGATGATAGCTCTTCATGTTTCCCTACTTTTCTTTGCTATTTTGCAAGCAAATACATAGGATATCCGTACTGTTCTTGAGCTAGGAGATGAAGGCGTGATTTACAAGAAAAACCCACCGCTTTTCACTTTCTTAAACGGTCCTAACAGTTTTCTCTCTCGGTCTCAGGACCGCGAGGTGAGAAAATGGTCTCTGGACCGCGAGAGGGAAAACGGTCTTCCTGTCCGTTTGGACCCATTGACAGAGCGTGGAACGTATACGAAATCTGTTCCTAATTATATAGGCTAATCACCCTCAAAATTTGAGAGGCTAACTTCAAAGGAATCGCGAGATATGACCTTTTTAAGTAACAACTTTAATTGAATTTATTCCTGATTTTCAAACGGTCTGAAATTGCCTTTTTGGGCAAACGGTCTCAAGACCGTGTAAGGCCGTTGAACAAGCGTTGACCATATTAAATTACTGTTCAAAATTATGTTAATTAACAACTCACCAAGTTTAATGGTCTAATTCCAAACGAGCTAAGAGTTGAAGGGTGATTACTAGGGCTAACCCTAGATGAAATCAGTACTGAAATTATGGTGACCTAATTAGGGTTTTTAGGGTTGATTGACCTAAATGGTCTCAAGACCATTTGGGGGACATCCAAACGGTCTCAAGACCGCGAGGGAAATCAACCATGACCGTTTGGAGGTCTGGGGTCAAGAATAGTTGACCAATTGAAGGTACATTTATACCAAATTATATTGCAATTAAATATTGATATGATCATCAACTTAATAGGTCAGACCTTGATGAATTTGCACTAGAATCCAAAATTGGATGGGCAAACGGTCTCAAGACCGTTTGGAACTCATCCAAACGGTCTCAAGACCGAGAGGACAATCACCCAAGACCGTTTGAAGGTCTAGGGTTAAGCTAATTTGACCAGTTGAGGACCCAATTTCAATAAGTTATCAAATTAATCAAAATTCTGATTTTGTGACTCAATCATGGTTCAACCCCTATCAAATTACATTAGATCTTGAGGAAATCTTGGGCAAACGGTCTCAAGACCATGTGGGGTGCACCCACATGATCTCAAGACCGTTTGGGCCAAGTTTGGGCCCAATTGGAGCTCAATTGAAGGGTTCAACCTTGTGTTGATGCACATTGTTGAGTGTTGATGGGTGAACATTGATAGACTCTAATTGAATCGTTTTCAACCCTAATTGGTCAACAATTGAGGGTCAATTGAATGACCAATTGGTTAAGTATAATCCTATTTGACCCAATCCATAAGTGGTCAACATGGATCTGACCTTTTGAGGGCTTCAACATGAGTTGACATTATCGGTTGTATCATTGAATCTTGTTGATGGTCCAAGTGGTTGAGACCATATGAGCCTCGTGGTCTCAAGACCGTGAGAGGGCTCATGGTCTCAAGACCGAGAGAGGGCTCATGGTCTCAAGACCGTGAGGGGCTTCGCGGTCCTGAGGTCAAAGGTGGGTAAACGGTCCACACCATCCTTGCGGTCTTGAAATCAAATAAAGGCTCGCAGTCTTGAAGAAGGTTGAGAGGGCTCGCGGTCTTGAAGAAGGTTGAGAGGGCTCGCGGTCTTGGAAGAGGTTGAGGGCTCGCGGTCCTAAGGTCAAACGTGGCTAAACGGTCAACTCACCCTCACGGTCCTGAACGTCACATTGGTTAAAAGGTCAACTCAACCAATGGGTCTCAAATCGATTGAGGGTTGATGGTTGAGATCGATCAAGATAATTCAAGGTTGACTTCATTCAATCAATTGATAATATAAATAGTTTAATGATGCCCTAATCTAAAACCCTAATGATAACCTAGGATATTAATGGGTTAATTGACTAAGGTTTTGACCATGATGATGATCAATGGGGTGAATTACGAAAATACCCCTGAAGGGACAATTGAGTAATACCTTGCTCGATTCAAACCCTAATTACATGAGAATGATGTTTTTAACCATAATGATTCCATCCAACTTGATCTAGTCTAATGTTATCATGAATCACTAATATGAAGAAAGAGAAAGTATTCTAGAGAGAGAAAGTACTCTAGAGAGAGAAAGTACCCTAGAGAGAGAAAGTAACCCTAATTGGATGGAAACTTAAGTGAAGCATCTTCAATGCACATGAATGTGTATAATTAGGGTATGATTCACCTGTGTGAAGGCATAGAAACCCTAATTATGATAAATGATGAACCTTTAACTAATTTGAGAGCATCAATGATGATGTTACTCATACATGATGATGATATGAGATCAACTCACCTTAATGTGAATAGTAAACCCTAATTCAAGGGTAATGGCATGCAAATAAGTATTAAACTCCAATTGATGAGAATCGGAGGATTTTACTCTTATCACAAGAGTGGAAAGTATATTCCTTATTTTGTATTACCTTTATCAGTTGAATTAACCATGCAGGTTCTGATATGAAAGTGATCATATCCAGGTATGGATGTTGATGTTATATTCATTGAAGGCATGTTGTTAGCCTTATGAATAAAAAAAAAGTAACTTGATGCCTTGTCAATGGCATCCCATAATGATAATGGGCTGTCAGAGCCATGAATACCATCAAAGTCATGCTTTAGAGATGACTTGTGATGAGTATGATGAGAAATTATGATTGATATGAGTTAGGCCTGCTACATTTAGTATTCTTCTGTTATAGCTGTTATGCTACTGTTATTGTTTGAAGAACAATGTATGTTGTTACAGAATACTGAATGTACCTAACTAATCAAGTATAATGTAGAGCCCTGATCATAGATCCATCATTGTCAGAGATTAAGTGATGGTGAAACAAGTTTTCCTCAGGGAACTCCTGGAGCACATACTTTTGAGTATGTGGGGTACATGGATGTGTAGAACCTTACATCCTAGTGTAGGAAAGTGATGTAGATGTGTAATCCATCCATCCTTCACTATAATTCCATACTGTCTCAGTGGTAGGTAAACATGAAACCTCCTGATGATGAAGAAAACACAGATATCCGTATCAGTGGAGATAAACATAAAATCCCCTGATGACGAAGAGAGTACAGAACGCCACTGTGACTCTAGAATAGCGAAGGACCAGTTTACCCTGGTGAGCTATAATAGTAGAGACACGAGATGTCCTACAAGTGATCCTCTCACTGACTGAGGAAGGTGAAGGTCATGAGAATCCGGCTCTCTTAGTGACCTATGTATGATACTGATGTGACTTCTCAGCGATCAGTTGGAGTATGAGTGGTATGCCTCATCTCCACAGGGCATAATGTTGTTTGTAAAAAATAATCAACCACGTAGTATACTTGTTAGAGATAACTCCAAGTTAGTTGATTTATGTTACACTATTATAGTGCTTATACTTCTTCATATCTCATAAATGTTGAGATCTTGTTATAGTTGCAACTGTTATCTAATACTTTGAAGGCTTTACTGATTGAGATATTCTTTGATGGTATATTAAAGCTTCCGGCGGAGAGTTATAACTCTCGCTGGGACAATTATGTAAAATTGTCTCACCCCGTAGACTTCAACTTTTTAGGTGGACGTCGGAGACGAAGGAACCAGCCTACAGGTGACCAGTCTCAGCAGCAGCAGCACCAGGAGCAGCAATAATCTCAGGTGGAGATTTAGTCTGCCATGGGGTGTAGTTAGAGTCAGTCCTATGTGTCCTCTGTACTCTCAGGTCTTGGAGTCTTGTGTTATGTGATCTTTAGATTTTGTATCTTGATGTATATAATTACTCAAGAAGTAATTATCCTGAGATGTAAACAAGTTTATCTCACTTTATGAAAGAAGTTTTTATGGATCCAAGCTCTTGTCTCGAAAAGTTTTAATTTCCCGTGATTTTTGTCTTCAGCTGATTATCGAATCGCTTCCGCTAAGTTTTAATCATGTTTATGTCATGGTTTGGAGATCAGAGCCCACAATTAGTGGTATCAGAGCTCTAGGTCTGTTGAGTCTATAGAGGCATAGGACTTAGGATGTCGAGTCTATCTTTAGTACTCCTTCCTTATCTAATAGAATCTTCTGCTCCTCAGGAGAAGAAGACACCTATGGATGTCAGAACATCATGATGAGTATGTGGCAGAGAGTAGTGCTAGTGCACCTCGAGGTGGTGCAAGGGTTCCGAGGATAGAACAACCTGCACTTGAGTCGCCAAGAGAGCCACCCCAGTTTGACCCAGCTGACGTGAGTAACCCAGCTGTACAGACGATGTTCGGGCAGTTCATGACTGCCATGACACATATAACCGATAGGATGCCCATTCCTGCACCTAGGGCACCTGTCCAGCATGAAGCACAAGGTATCGGTAAGATGTTCGAACGACTTCGTCGTGTCAGAGCTACCGAGTACTTCGGAACTGTCGACCCTGCAGATGCTGACTTATGGTTGACAGAGTTGGAGAAGGCTTTTAGAATTCTTATGATTCCGGAAGCTGAGAAGGTTAGACATGTTGTCTATCTTCTCAAAGGCAGTGCTGGTCACTGGTGGAACATGGAAGAGCAGAAGAGACCTGGATTAGAGTTCTCATGGGAAGAGTTTCGTCGGGAATTTATCAATAGATATTTTCCAAAGACCTTCCTAGATGAGAAGATCTCTCAGTTCGAGAAACTAAGGCAAGGTATGATGAACATTAGCGAGTATGAAGCTAAGTTCATGGAGTTGTTGCGGTTCTGTCCGCACATGGCTGCTACAGATGAGGAAAGAATCAGAAGATTCGAGAAGGGTTTGAATTCTGATATGTCAACCCCTGTATCTACCTTAGAGAACCGAGAGAGATTCTCTACCTTCATTGAGTCAGTCCGAAGGATAGAGAGATCTGTGGTTGAGAAGAGACAAACCCATAAAAGATATCCACAGTTCCAGGGTTCTTCATCTAGGGATTCCAAGAAAACTAGGTTCTCTGCATCTAACCCTCCACCACCCAGATCGAGTTTTCAAACTCAATGGACACCAAGCAAAGGTAGAGGACGGAGTCAACCGCTTCAAGGAACGCACAGTTCTGCATCTGTGTCAGTTACTGGACCACCCAGACCACAATAACAGGAGAGGAGTTGTTACAACTGTGGTAAGGTGGGACACTTGATGAAGGATTGCCGTTCTAGGCCTGCTAGTGTGACACAACAACCTCCGAGACAGAATCAACAAAGATCTCACAGCAGACAACATCAAGGAGCAGCTCGAGGACGTGGACAAGCATCTCAAGCTGGATCATCAACACCACCTCAACACCAGGCGACTGCGAGGTTCTATGCTATGAACCCACCTGAAGCATCGATCAATCCACGGGTAGTGGCAGGTCAGATGAAACTTTTATATTCTGATATGTCTACTTCCTGTGTTGTATCTGTTTTGATTGATCCGGGTGCTACACACTGTTTCATCACTCGTGAAGTGATTCGTAACTGCTATGTGACTGTTAGTCATAGGGCAGATAGTTTGTTGTTGGAGACTCCGTTGAGTGGGTCTGCCATTTTGCAGGAGGTATGTTCTCCCTGCATCCTCTTCTTTACTGACCATCGCATTCAAGTGGACCTTATACCACTTGATATGCAAGGATTTGATATAATCCTTGGGATGGATACCTTAGAAAGGTATAGAGTTGTCTTGGATTGCGAGTCCAAGTTGGCTGTGTTTGCTGATGAAAGCAACACATGGATCTTTCAAGGAGAAAGAAAGATTCTGCCCACCTGTCTTGTATCAGCTATGGTTGCTGATAATCTGTTGAGGCAAGGATGTTATGCATTCTTAGCTCATGTGGTAGATGTTACCAAGGAAAGTTCCAATCCTACTAAAGTTCCTATAGTCAGGGAATTTGAAGATGTGTTTCCTGAAGAACTTCCTGGTATACCACCACCTCGGGAGATTGATTTTGAAATCAATCTGATCCCAGATACGAAACCCATAGCTCAGACTCCATATAGAATGGCGCCTGCCGAGATGGCAGAACTCAAGAAACAGCTTCAAGAGTTACTTGAGAGAGGTTTTATCCGATCGAGTACTTCACCTTGGGGTGCTCCGGTCTTGTTTGTTAAAAAGAAAGATGGGTCAATGCGGTTGTGCATCGAATATAGACAACTCAATAAAGTAACAATAAAGAATAAGTACCCTCTGCCGAGGATTGATGATCTCTTTGACCAGTTGCGTGGTGCAACAGTCTTTTCAAAGATAGACTTGAGGTCTGGATATCATCAACTCCGTATTAAGGATAGTGACATATCCAAGTCTGCCTTTAGGACAAGATATGGTCACTATGAGTTCATGGTTATGTCGTTTGGACTAACCAATGCACCAGCTGCATTTATGGAACTCATGAATAGAGTTTTTCGACCTTTCCTTGATCAATGTGTTGTCGTCTTCATAGATGACATTCTGATCTATAGTAAGGATGCTCAGCAACATGAACAACATCTTCGCCAAGCTTTGACCTTGCTAAGAGAACATAAGCTGTATGCTAAGTTTAGCAAATGTGAGTTTTGGCTACCGGAGGTATCTGTTCTTGGTCATGTGATATCTTCCTCGGGAATTCGTGTTGACCCTACGAAAGTAGAATCTGTTCTACAGTGGGAACAACCGAAGACACCGACGAAGATTCGAAGTTTCTTGGGGTTAGCTGGCTATTATCGAAGGTTCATTAAGAACTTTAGTTCTATAGCCTTACCTTTGACCAAGTTGCCCCGGAAAGATGTTCTTTTTTCTTGGATTGATAAGTGTCAACAGTCTTTTCAGTTGCTGAAGGAGAGATTGACAAGTGCACCTGTGCTAGTGCTACCTGAACAGGGAAAAGGATATGTAGTCTTCTGTGATGCTTCCAAGAATGGACTTGGATGTGTGTTGATGCAGGATAAACAAGTGATTTCTTTTGCTTCCCGACAACTTAAGAAACACGAGGAGAATTATCCGACACACGATCTAGAGTTAGCTACTGTGGTTCATGCCTTGAAAATCTGGAGACACTATCTCTACGGAGAAACATTCCAGATTTTCACAGACCACAAAAACCTTAAGTATATCTTCTCTCAGCATGAGCTCAACATGAGGCAACGTCGCTGGATGGAGTTAATCAAGGACTATGACTGTACAATTGATTACCATCTAGGCAAGGCCAATGTTGTTGCAGATGCCTTGAGTAGGAAATCAACAACATCAACCATGAATAGAGCACAACTAAACTCTTTAGTATGCTCTAAGAGAGATATGCTTATCTCGTTAAGGCAAGACAATGTACAGTTGAAGGTGTCATTGTTAGCCGGTTTGTTAGCTGAGATGCATATTAAACCTACCCTAAGAGAGTAGATTAAGGAAGCATAGCTAGGTGATACTGCAGTTCAACAGATTAGATCTGAGTATGGAAATGAGAAACAAGATGGTTTTCATGACTCAGAGGATCAGGTAGCTTGTTATAATGGAAGGATGATAGTGTCGGATGTGGACAACTTGAGAAAGTTAGTCCTAGAAGAAGCCAATTCTTCCATGTATGCTATGCATCTAGGGAGCACCAAGATGTATCAGAATTTGAAAGATCTGTATTGGTGGCCTGGAATGAAGAAGGATGTTGCAGAATTTGTTATGAGGTGTCCTGTGTGTCGGCAAGTTAAAGCTGAACACCAGAAGCCTGCAGGTACAATGCAACCTTTACCCATACCACAGTGGAAGTGGGACCATGTGACCATGGACTTTGTAGTTGGCCTACCCAGGACAAGCAAGGGACATGATTCCATTTGGGTAATTGTTGATAGGTTGACTAAGATAGCGCATTTCTTACCTGTCAAAACAACCTATTCTGCTGAAAGGTTATCAGAGTTGTATGTTCAAGAGATAGTGCGTTTGCACGGAGTTCCTGTCACAATAGTTTCTGACAGAGGTCCTCAGTTCACGAGTCGTTTTTGGGAACAGTTACACAGAGCCTTAGGCACCAAGCTGAGATTTTGTACGGCCTTTCATCCACAGACTGATGGACAGTCGGAAAGAACCATACAAACCTTAGAAGACCTGTTGAGGGCATGTGTTCTCCAGTTCACCAGAAGTTGGGATCTACACCTAAGCTTGATAAAGTTTGCCTATAATAATAGCTATCAGCATAGTATTGATATGGCACCTTATGAAGCCTTGTATGGTAGACGTTGTAGATCACCTTTGTGTTGGTTTGAGATTGGTGAACATCAGTTGTTAGGTCTTGACCTTGTGCAGCAGACCACAGAAAAGATTAAAGTAATACAACAAAAGATTAAGACTGCTCTGGATAGGCAGAAATCTTATGCTGACAAACGTCGTAGACCCTTAGAGTTCCAGGTTGGAGACAAAGTGTATCTCAAGGTCTCACCTTGGAAAGGAGTCCTCCATTTTGGAAGGAAAGGGAAGTTAGCTCCTAGATTTATGGGGCCTTATCCAATCATTGAATGGATTGGAAAGGTAGCATATAGACTAGAGCTTCCCCCAGAGTTACAGAGGTTACACCCTGTGTTTCACATTTCTATGTTGAAGAAATGTCACCCAGACACCGAGTCAGTTCTACAACCCATGGAAGTAGAATTGAAAGATGATATATCCTATGAGGAAGGACCAGTGTCAATCCTTGATAAAATAATTAAAAAGTTAAATAAGAAAGATATAAGTCTTGTAAAAGTCCTCTGGAACCACCGTGGTGTTGAAGAAGCCACTTGGGAGTTAGAGAATGAGATGAGAAGGAGGTATCCTGCCCTTTTCTCTTAATATGTCCTATCGATTTCGGGGACGAAATCCTTGTAAGGGGTGGATAATTTGTAACATCCCTGACCTGGGTTATGAGTTAACCCTAGGTGTTTTGCCTAAATATGTAATTAAATCTTTGTGATTAACTCTGAGCATGTAATTAAGTTTTTCAGAAACATATATTTCAATATTTGCTCCTTTTATTTAAAGTTGTAGCATTGTTTTGATATACAGGGACCTATGTGCAATTTACCCAGTTGAAAGGGTTAGCTTGCAATTTGCACATGATGAGATGTTCCTCTGATGTTGAGACATCATGAGAAATCTTTTTGGCAAAGTTTGAGGGATTTCCCAAGCTTGGGCACCAAGGTGCAGCTGTGGAAGCAATCCCGGTGCTTGAAACCCTAATCTGGGGTAAAATGCAATTTACCCAAATTAAGGGATGCAATTTGTAAAATATATCATCTAATGTACCTTTCTAGATTCTTGCCATCATTTAGAGAAGAAATGATGAGGAAGTCACCTCAATTGAATTATCAAGTTATGAAATATACCTTGTAATTGAATAATCAGGGTATATGTATAATATCCCTTTTATGCATGTACCTTAGTATTATATTGATCTTCTTTGCCATCTTTTTCTAGACCTTAAGAGAAGTTTTGTCCTTATAATAAAGAGGAAGGACGAGCAAGTAATGAAGGAAGGACCTAGTTGGATTTATGGGAAACTTATGGGCCTTTAATGAAACCTCACCCATGTATATATACACTTTATCTCTCAAGCAAAGGAACCTTTCCTTCGTGCATATCACTGTTTCCCCTTGCTTGGCCGACTAAGGGCTGTCTTGGAGCTCAAAGAGGAACGACCAAGGGTGCAAGGTAGGTTTGAATCCCTCTTCCTGCCTAATTCCATGGTTAGAACTCGAATTCAAGGTCAATTTGGTGACTAACTCACGAAACCCTATCTTTCTAGCCATCTCTTTTCGTCTTTCCTTGGAGTTTTCACCTTGGCCAACCTGTGGGAACTCAAGGACGCCATTAGAGCTTGGATCTTGAAAGCTTGGAGCTCAAGGAGCAAGCTTTAGGCGGGTTTTATAACTCTAAACCCATGCTTTACTATGTATATCTCTTATATGCGGTTAGATGATAGCTCTTCATGTTTCCCTACTTTTCTTTGCTATTTTGCAAGCAAATCCATGGGATATCCGTACATTTCTTGATCTAGGAGATGAAGGCATTATTTCCAAGAAAAACCCACCGCTTTTCACTTTCTTAAATGGTCCTAACAGTTTGCTCGCTCGGTCTCAGGACCGTGAGGTGAGAAAACGGTCTCTGGACCGCGAGAGGGAAAACGGTCTTCCCGACCGTTTGGACCCGTTTAACGAGCATGGACCGTATAAGAAATCTGTTCCTAATTATATAGGATAATCACCCTCAAAATTTGAGAGGATAACTCCAAAGGAATCGGGAGATATGACATTTTTAAGTAACAACTTTAATTGAATTTATTCCTGATTTTCAAACGGTCTGAAATTGCCTTTTTGGGCAAACGGTCTCAAGACCGTGTAAGGCCGTTGACCAAGCGTTGACCATATGAAATTACTCTTCAAACTTATGTTAATTAACAACTCACCAAGTTTAATGGTCTAATTCCAAACGAGCTAATAGTTGAAGGGTGATTACTAGGGCTAACCCTAGATGAAATTAGTACTGAAATTATGGTGACCTAATTAGGGTTTTTAGGGTTGATTGACCTAAACGGTCTCAAGACCGTTTGGGGGACATCCAAACGGTCTCAAGACCGCGAGGGAAATCAACCATGACCGTTTGGAGGTCTGGGGTCAAGAATAGTTGACCAATTGAAGGTACATTTATACCAAATTATATTGCAATTAAATATTGATATGATCATCAACTTAATAGGTCAGACCTTGATGAATTTGCACTAGAATCCAAAATTGGATGGGCAAACGGTCTCAAGACCATTTGGAACTCATCCAAACGGTCTCAAGACCGATAGGACAATCACCCAAGACCGTTTGAAGGTCTAGGGTTAAGCTAATTTGACCAGTTGAGGACCCAATTTCAATAAGTTATCAAATTAATCAAAATTCTGATTTTGTGACTCAATCATGGTTCAACCCCTATCAAATTACATTAGATCTTGAGGAAATCTTGGGCAAACGGTCTCAAGACCATGTGGAGTCCACCCACATGATCTCAAAACCGTTTGGGCCAAGTTTGGGCCCAATTGGAGCTCAATTGAAGGGTTCAACCTTGTGTTGATGCACATTGTTGAGTGTTGATGGGTGAACATTGATAGACTCTAATTGAATCGTTTTCAACCCTAATTGGTCAACAATTGAGGGTCAATTGAATGACCAATTGGTTAAGCATAATCCTATTTGACCTAATCCATAAGTGGTCAACATTGATCTGACCTTTTGAGGGCTTCAACATGAGTTGACATTATCGGTTGTATCATTGAATCTTGTTGATGGTCCAAGTGGTTGAGACCATATGAGCCTCGCGGTCTCAAGACCGTGAGAGGGCTCGCGGTCTCAAGACTGAGAGAGGGCTCACGGTCTCAAGACCGTGAGGGGCCTTGCGGTCCTGAGGACAAAGTTTGGTAAACGGTCCACACCATCCTCGCGGTCTTGAAATCAAATAAAGGCTTGCGGTCTTGAAGAAGGTTGAGAGGGCTCGCGGTCTTGAAGAAGGTTGAGAGGGCTCGCGGTCTTGGAAGAGGTTGAGGGCTCGCGGTCCTAAGGTCAAAGGTGGATAAACGGTCAACTCACCCTCGTGGTCCTGAACGTCACATTGGTTAAAAGGTCAACTCAACCAATGGGTCTCAAATCGATTGAGGGTTGATGGTTGAGATCGATCAAGATAATTCAAGGTTGACTTCATTCAATCAATTGATAATATAAATAGTTCAATGATGCCCTAATCTAAAACCCTAATGATAACCTAGGATATTAAGGGGTTAATTGACTAAGGTTTTGACCATGATGATGATCAATGGGGTGAATTACGAAAATACCCCTGAAGGGACAATTGAGTAATACCTTGCTCGATTCAAACCCTAATTACATGAGAATGATGTTTTAACCATAATGATTCCATCCAACTTGATCTAGTCTAATGTTATCATCAATCACTAATATGAAGAAAGAGAAAGTATTCTAGAGAGAGAAAGTACTATAGAGAGAGAAAGTACCCTAGAGAGAGAAAGTAACCCTAATTGGATGGAAACTTAAGTGAATCATCTTCAATGCACATGAATGTGTATAATTAGGGTATGATTCACCTGTGTGAAGTCATAGAAACCCTAATTATGATAAATGATGAACCTTTAACTAATCTGAGAGCATCAATGATGATGTTACTCATACATGATGATGATATGAGATCAACTCACCTTAATGTGAATAGTAAACCCTAATTCAAGGGTAATGGCATGCAAATAAGTATTAAACTCCAATTCATGAGAATCGGAGGATTTAACTCTTATGACTAGAGTGGAAAGTATATTCCTTATTTTGTATTACCTTTATCAGTTGAATTAAACATGCATGTTCTGATATGAAAGTGATCATATCCAGGTATGGATGTTGATGTTATATTCATTGAAGGCATGTTGTTAGCCTTATGAATAAAAAAAAAGTAACTTGATGCCTTGTCAATGGCATCCCATAATGATAATGGGATGTGAGAGACATGAATACCATCAAAGTCATGCTTTAGAGATGACTTGTGATGAGTATGATGAGAAATTATGATTGATATGAGTTAGGCCTGCTACATTTAGTATTCTTCTGTTATAGCTATTATGCTACTGTTATTGTTTGAAGAACAATGTATGTTGTTAAAGAATACTGAATGTACCTAACTAATCAAGTATAATGTAGAGCCCTGATCATAGATCCATCATTGTCAGAGATTAAGTGATGGTGAAACAGGTTTTCCTCAGGGAACTCCTGGAGCACATACTTTTGAGTATGTGGGGTACATGGATGTGTAGAACCTTACATCCTAGTGTAGGAAAGTGATGTAGATGTGTAATCCATCCATCCTTCACTATAATTCCATACCGTCTCAGTGGTAGGTAAACATGAAACCTCCTGATGATGAAGAAAACACAGATATCCATATCAGTGGAGATAAACATAAAATCCCCTGATGACGAAGAGAGTACAGAATGCCACTGTGACTCTAGAATAGCGAAGGACTAGTTTACCCTGGTGAGCTATAGTAGTAGAGACACGAGATGTCCTACAAGTGATCCTCTCACTGACTGAGGAAGGTGAAGGTCATGAGAATCCGGCTCTCTTAGTGACCTATGTATGATACTGATGTGACTTCTCAGCGATCAGTTGGAGTATGAGTGGTATGCCTCATCTCCACAGGGCATAATGTTGTTTGTAAAACATAATCAACCACGTAGTATACTTGTTAGAGATAACTCCAAGTTAGTTGATTGATGTTACACTGTTATAGTGCTTATACTTCTTCATATCTCATAAATGTTGAGATCTTGTTATAGTTGCAACTGTTATCTAATACTTTGAAGGCTTTACTGCTTGAGATATTCTTTGATGGTATATTAAAGCTTCCGGCGGAGAGTTATAACTCTCGCTGGGACAATTATGTAAAATTGTCTCACCCCGTAGACTTCAACTTTTTAGGTGGACGTCGGAGACGAAGGAAACAGCCTACAGGTGACCAGTCTCAGCAGCAGCAGCACCAGGAGCAGCAATAATCTCAGGTGGAGATTTAGTCTGCCATGGGGTGTAGTTAGAGTCAGTCCTATGTGTCCTCTGTACTCTCAGGTCTTGGAGTCTTGTGTTATGTGATCTTGAGATTTTGTATCTTGATGTATATAATTACTCAAGAAGTAATTATCCTGAGATGTAAACAAGTTTATCTCACTTTATGAAAGAAGTTTTTATGGATCCAAGCTCTTGTCTCGAAAAGTTTTAATTTCCCGTGATTTTTGTCTTCAGCTGATTATCGAATCGCTTCCGCTAAGTTTTAATCGTGTTTATGTCATGGTTTGGAGATCAGAGCCCACACAAACGATCTCAGTTGGACCAGTTGAGCTGATCGGTTCAACCCTTGAACCGGTTATCTCAACCTATCATGAGCTGATTGGTTCATCACATGAGCCGATCAGTTCACCAACCTGAGCCGATCGGTTCATCACAGGAGCCGATCGGTTCATCACATGAGTCGATCGGTTGGAAGTGCAGACTGTGCAAAATCAGTCAATTGCAGTTTCAATCAATCTGATACTCTAATCAATCGGTCCAACACCTTGAACACTATGATATTGAGCTATCAATTAATTGAGTGTTTAATTGAACTACTAAACTCCTTCAATAATCAATCTAAACATCATTTGTGGAAAAACTCCTCTTCCAGGTTAAATCCTATGTGTGTGACCCTACAGGTCCATTTCACGTTGGCAGTGAAAGTCCATAACACTTATGACTTCACAACAGTGCTACCCAAGTGAAAAGGAAAGTTGGAGAACTACTTTCAATCCTACAATCTGTGAATGGTGTTACATCGAATGTATAATTCCTTTGTCACTGATATCTTGAATGAACTCAAGGCATGGAACAATCATCCTGTGAATGTTCATTCACTTTCTTGATCGAGTAGATTGAAAGAGATATGTATGACATCAATATCACGTATTGATTTACACATGCGTGCGCACACCTATCTCAATCCTACTCATCAAGTGGCCATGGATATCAAACTCCCTCAAGAGGGAAAAATCCCATATCCATCACTCACCCCTCAAAAGCCCCATGTGTCAAAGTCACCCAATCATCACCTTTATAACAACCCATGTTTCAGGACTGCATTTGATGATATCAAAGTGTACCCAATGGCATGTGTTGAGTGTAGTGATTTCAGGTCAAAGAATCACACCCACCACCATCACTGTGAGAACTGACTGTGACAACCATGTCATGGTTCCATGTGTCAAACTCGCGGTGGGTCTGTCCAGTAAACTTGTTCTCTAACAAGTACCTATGTGTTTGGTTTGATATCTCCATATCATGACTAATGAGATTCTGTCATCAACCAACACCACAATCTAGTCTTGTATGTCATTGTTGTCTATCTACCATACACAATGACATCTAACTAGGGACATAATAAGAATGTACAAACTCTTAGCATCCGTATGATCTCATCATTCAGGTCCTCAACCTGAAAGCATACGTCATTGAGTACTGTCATTCTCTAGACATTCCATCTGTTCTATCACTATCTCATATGACTGAACCAAAAAGAATTGGAAGCTTGCCTTTGATGGTTATCAAATCAATCCTAATGTATCCCATCGATCATCCCATGATTGGCTCTCAGGGCATACATACCAATAGACTCCCACTTGCACTGTGAGCCAATCACCCTTGAATCATATTCATAGTGATCTTCAAACATGTCCAACATGTTACTGTGCTCCAATGCTAGCATAGTGAGTTATGGAAACACCTTGCCAATGTCGGTATTTACTGCATGTCTCCCATCTCTTCGATGTACGTCACACATATGAGATGGAGTTGACATAATATGCAATCCAGTATTCCTTTGCTGACCTTTAGCCACATTGCATGACCAAGTACTCCTAACTTGTCATCAATGACCGGAATAACTATAAGTTCATCTCTATGAACTCCTAGATCAATATAGTATCCAATGTTGTTCTCTAACACACTGTTACTCGGCTTTTCCTTTTAAAACAACTTTATTGGAACGTTTCCAATTAACAACAAACATTCACTTTTATATATCCCATATATATATTGTGATTAATTTTCTATCCTTTTCGGAAGTTCGCATCAGTGTAACCCTTTACAGTGAACCCTTCCTTATTTCCATAGAACTAGTACTTCTCAAGTAC
Organism: Alisma plantago-aquatica; assembly: GCA_963693085.1. Lineage (NCBI taxonomy): Eukaryota > Viridiplantae > Streptophyta > Magnoliopsida > Alismatales > Alismataceae > Alisma > Alisma plantago-aquatica. The sequence goes on along the minus strand of OY856410.1, from coordinate 219,075,839 downwards.
TTCTCAAGTACTTATCAAGTTCTATTGGTATTCCAGTAACCCTTACTGGAATTGGACACATATCCACTCATCATGTCCCACATACGAGTTATCAGGTTGAGCATATCATATTGTCATGTCCTACATACAAGATGATAAATGCATTTTGTTCTTGCCATGTCCATACATGCAAGATGATGGGATGATTACATTCATGATAGATCCATATTTATTCTTAGTGTTCCCATTCTTCATAAGAATTGGACACTTGGCCTTGGGATACCAACTCCATGTAACATGGACAAGTTTTCTCCCACTGAATCTGTGCATACTAAACCCTTTAGTATAGATTGGCAATGTATGCTTTCTGTTTTCAAGTCAAGAGGTTTTTGAGAACTATCTCTATAGATCTCTATTCCTATCACATAGGAAATGTCTCTTTCTTCCTTAAAGATAATTTCCACTTTGGATTTCCATTCTAGAACATTTCCATTTCACATCAACATGTGGAATGTGAATACGCTCCCACTAAATCACAGATCTCTCTTTATCTTTGACATATCAGTCAAACCCTTTGACTATATTATCAAAGTAAAGATCATAGTTATGAGTTGGTTGTACTCAATCAATCACATTGATTAGTTCATTGTAACTTATAGACTTCATTTGGCTTAATGGATTCATAAACCTTATAGGTTGTGTCACATACACATCCTTGTTTTATTCCTCATAGGAATGCCATTTTAGTATCCATATGCCAAATTTCTTAGTCATTAAGTTGCAATCAACAAGCATCATCCTTCTCAAAATGTTATCCATGTGTCTTAACTATTAAGACTTATTCACACTCATGGATTTCATCCTAATGAATGATACCATCAAGGTCATACCTTATGGTTCACATGGAAGTCATTTAGGATGTGATGGTCATCAACCATAACTCAAAATCTGGTTACTCATATTCATCTAGATAGTTGACTCATCACATGGCCAACTCATCTCATAGATAATTGAGGTGTATCTTTCAAGGATATAAGAACTCACAACTCCTTGTGATTCTTAATGTCCTTTATTAGTGTGGGGTATTCTTTATTTAAGAAGAAATTAGTTATTTGATAATCATCCTCTAACTCCTTGGAGTATGACTCCTTGTTTATTTAGACATCACCATGCCTTAATCATGAGTTCACTATGATACACTATCATAATCACTCATAAGGTTCTCAAACATTTGGTTCATGTATTTCATTCATTGATCTCATCAAGAATTAACACTTCACCAAATTTGTACTTCATCTATGATATTCTTGAACACTTCAAGATATTCATATTGGTATTTCTCAAAACATTGGTTGAAGTACTAGCATTAAGTCCAATAGGTATGTAAATACATCACATGTATTATACCTAGTAGGATAATCATTCTCCCACTACCACTAGTGAAGATTGATTAATCATATTCAAGAGATTCATGTCTCTTACTGGTTCTCTAATCGAAAGAGTCTAGCTTATCCATCATATGGAAACTAGAAATGAATTTCTCATGATTTAATGCTTAGAGTCTAGCTTATCCATCATATGGAAACTAGAAATGAATTTCTCATGATTTAATGCTAATTTGATTGTTTGAGTTATGAATAACTTTCAGGTATCACTTTATCATATGCATACCAAGTACCACAAGATAAACAAGGCATTGCCATAAAGATCATATCTTTTGGAATTGAAACATCAACTTTATTAATTGCTATCATTGTCATACAATATGCAAAAATTAAAGTGTTTCTATCCATTGGAAAATATGAAATAGTAGTTCATAACTCTATCTATGGCGGCAACACTTGCCCCATTTATTGAGTGCTTTACACTTTATATCTTGGTATCATATACCTCAACAAGTTTATTTCATGACACCTTTAGGTGGAGACATCTGTCGCCTCCTTCTTCTTTAGTTCTTCCAGATAGAGTGGACAATTCCTTTTCCAATGTCCTAGCTTTTGACAATGGTGGCAATTGCCTCTCTTGGTCACACCTCCGTTTGCCTTGAGAGTTGAAGATGACTTGGGTTGCTAGCTAGCATCAGAACCTTTCTTAGCTTTTCCCTTGCCCTTGTGCTTGGACTTGCCTTTCTTGCAGCTGATCATCATCACAGACTTAGGCTTGTCCTTCTTCATCTGTGTCTCGGCTTTCCTCAACATGCCCAACAACTCTGTCAACGACTTGTCAAAGTTGTTCATGTTGTAGTTCATCACAAACTGACTGTAGGATTCTGGCAACGATTGCAGTATCACGTCAGTAGCCAACTCTTAGCTTAGGGGAAATCCTAGTCTTGTCAGGTTCTCCACATACCCAATCATCTTGAGTGTGTGAGGACTAACTGGATCTCCTTCTGTCATGACGCACTTGAACAACGCCCTGTAGACATCATATCTCTCTTGCCGTGCTTGATCTTCATACATGTTGTTGAGATGTTGAATCATCTCAATGACACCCATGTTCTCATGTTGTCTTTGCAACTCATGGTTCAAGGAGCATAACATCAAGCACTTTGCATCAATGGCATCATCAGAATGCTTCTTATAAGCATCCCTTTCAGCCTTTGGTGCGGTAGGAGCAGGTTCCTCTAGAATAGGAGTATCCAGGACATAGAGCTTTTGCTCTTGAGTGAGAACAATTATCAATGTCCTAAACCAGTCATAGAAGTTAGTCCCATTCAGCTTGTCCTTTTCAAGGACCGATTGCAACGAAAAGTGATTGTTGTTTGTTGTTATTTGTACTATAAAAGGAAATATATGCAGTTTATTCCAAAACTCAATTTTGACTTATTTGATTGATTTGAAAAGTTGACGATATAATTAGGACTTTAATTAATTATCGATCCCACTATTTTTGTTCAAATTGACAGCCCTCACCATTAATTCGGAATATTGTAATGTACAATCTTCTAGTGGGAAAGATCTTGAAATCCTCTAAGTCATGGACCAGCTAGGGCTATCACACACAACTTGGATCTTCTAGGTAGGCAACTTTTGCTAATTGCATCATATGCAACTCTTGAAAGATGTCATATGCAACTCCTTGCCATGATCACCTCCATGCCTCAAGGTGTTAGATCCTATCTAGGTCACCTTGTTAAGTCCGACCCAAAGCCAACACGATGAATATGCACCCTGCTAGGGCAGACTCACATATCCATCCTTCATGCTTCCACAAGATAGACAGTGCACCATGCTAGGGCATGCCCACACTTGGCAGATCAAGCTTGTCACATGTGTCTCATTTGGAAGGCAACTAAAACTTTAATATTTAATGAGGGATTTGGTTTTTATAGGTACATATACATATCCAATCACCACAATATATAGTATGTATCATATACATGCTATATCCCATAGAAAACATGTGAAACGATAAAAGTGATGATTATGGCCATCCTAATATGATTCCTTGAGCCAAGAGGAATCATGATCATCTAGGTCTACATCACATGCAACTTGTATAAGATGAACTCTGTGCTGTAGCCGTCCGAGTTGATCAACTCATCACATGAATGACCTGCTTGCCTTGGCTGGTCGTCTGGGTGCCACCAGCCGATCAATTGGCTCCTCCAACCGATCAGTTTGCCTGGTCATCGTGCATCTCCTCATGGCCGCCACCCGATCATATTGCTCCTTGAACCGGTCGTCTGGGTCACCAATCGATCGGTTCACTCTTTGAACTGATCATCTCAGTCGTCATCAGATGTCCTCTGTTCTTTGACATAATAGGAAGTAAAATTCTATCCTATTTTACTTTTGAATTGGGAAACCCCAAGTTACATTCGGGGGGGAGCAAAGGTAGGAAAGAAATCTTGAGTTATCTCGAGTTACATCAGGAATATGAGATGGGGAATGTATGCGCAGACTGAGATGCAAGCAACCACATACAACTGAGCATACATACATAGGGTTTATTGGCCATAACCACGCTATACATCCACCACAAAACTCATTTAAGGGCGACGCGTATCGAGTGCATTCATATTACATATCGTATATGTATATTGGGATTTGTGGATTTAGGATTGGACATGCATAAAGCCAATTTTATTCGCATCGTATGCAATAAATAAAGGCGAGAAACCAAAATCAATCACATCAATAATCCTAAAGTATAGAGCAGTTGACGTGGCTCTAATACCACTGTTGGGTTTTAGGGGAGACAGAGAAGGCAGTGGAAACAAAAAATTTCTTCTCCCCAAACCCAAAACAAAGGAAACGCGACAACGTCTATACAATAGGAATGATGGTTTGTAGAGGCATACCTTGTCTCGAGGCTTGCTCGACAATGTTACCTCACGGCTTGCACGGTCTTCACCTCTGGTCTAGGACGGTGTCTGTGCAACTCCTGGTCTCACCAGGACTGTCAGGATTGACATCTGTCCTCCGAACGGAAAAATCTCCCGCCTCTGAAGTAGTCCATACGGACCACCTGGAACTCCGATATCCTTGTCCCACAAGGAATCGGAAGGAGTCGCACCCTCCTCTCGGTGTACTAGTCACCGACACACTCTCCTACCACCAGTCACTTTCTGCAGTTGTCTTTCCCTTGTTGTGTCTCCCTTATTGGGTAGCACTTGCTCGGGCTCTCTCTGGGTTACCAAAACCAGAGAGAATGACAACTTTGCAGAGAAACTGGTGCACTGAGTTATGTTCCTGAGAAGCCCCCACTACCCCTATATATAGGAGGGTCATGGGACATGGTTCTCTATCCCGGGCAATGCTGGATTAATGCAGGAGTAGAAGGGTTCAAGATTTTCCACAAAACAACCAACTACACCACCTGAACCGATCGTTTCAAGCATGAAACAATCAGTTGGGTAGATGAGCCGATCGTTTCACACCTGAAACGATCAGTTGGACCAGCTGAGCCGATCGGTTCACTTCCCAACTGATCGGTTCATGCACCTGGTCCGATTAATCAAATATTAATCCTAGTCCAAATCGAATTTATACAAGTGAAACAAATTGCATTTACAAAATAGTCTTATAACTTTCCAAACAATCTCGGTTAGACCAGTTGAGCAGATCGGTTCAACCCTTGAGCCGGTCATCTCAACCTATCTTGAGATGATCGGTTCATCACACGAGCCGATCGGTTCACCAACCTGAGCCGATCGGTTCATCACATGAGTCAATCGGTTGGAAGTGCAGACTGTGCAAAATTAGTCAATTGCAGTTTCAATCAATCTGATACTCTAATCAATCAGTACAACACCTTGAACACTATGATATTGAGCTATCAATTGAATGAGTGTTTAATTGAACTACAAAACTCCTTCAGTAATCAATCTAAACATCATTTGTGAAAAACTCATCATCCAAGTTAAATCCTATGTGTGTGACCTTGCAGGTCCATTTCACGTTGGCAGTAAAAGTTCATAACACTTATGACTTCACAAGAAAAGAGCGGTGCCTAGACGCACATCAGTGCTACCCAAGTGAAAGGAAAGTTGGACAACAACTTTCAATCCTACAATCTGTGAATGGTGTTACAGAGAATGTATAATTCCTTTGTCACTGATATCATGAATGAACTCAAGGCATGGAACAGTCATCCTGTCAATGTTCGTTCACTTTCTTGATCTCAGAATAGATTGAAGGAGATATGTATGACATCAATATCACATACTGATTCACACATGTGTGTGCACGCCTATCTCAATCCTACTCATCAAGTTTCCATGGATATCAAACTCCCTCAAGAGGGAAAAATCCCATATCTATCACTCACCCCTCAAAAGCCCCATGTGTCAAAGCCACCCAATCATCACCTTAATAACAACCCATGTTTCAGGACTGCGTTTGACGATGTCAAAGTGTACCCAACGACATGTGTTGAGTGTAGTGATTTCAGGTCAAAGAATCACACTCACCACCATCACTATGAGAACTGGCTGTGACTACCATGTCATGGTTCCATGTGTCAAATTCATGATGGGTCTGTCTAGTAAACTTGTTCTCTAACAAGTACCTATGTGTTTGGTTTGATATATCCATATCATGACTAATGAGATTTTATCATCAACCAATACCACAATCTAGTCTTGTGTGTCATTGTTGTCTATCTACCTTCCACAATGACATCCGATTAGGGACATAATAGGAATGTACAAACTCTTAGCATTCGTATGATCTCATCGTTCAGGTCCTCAACCTGAAAGCATACGTCATTGAGTATTGTCATTCTCTAGACATTCAATCTGTTCTATCACTATCTCATATGAATGAACTAGAAAGAATTGGAAGCTTGCCTTTGATGCTTATCAAATCAATCTTAATGTATCCCATCAATCATCCCATGATTGGCTCTCAGGGCATACATACCAACAATATTAAACCTTGGGAACTTAAAGAGTTGGAGTTTGAAGCTTGGAAGTTTCTTTAGAGGCGGGTTATATAACTTGAACCCATCCATATTATTATCTATTTCTTTTCAATATTGTTCAAGTTGTTGATTATTTTCAAATTCGGATTACCTTTTATTAATTGATATATTAGTGAGTTCTAATAAATTGTTAGGACTATTATTCATGGTTCTGAATATAAAACAAAGGTCTTAATGTGGATGATGATGACATCATTATGAAACAACCTGATATGGGTTGAAGAATCTTAAAATCTGATATGGAACCCAAGATGGTGGTTCACCCGATATTAAAATAGGTGATATCCAATATACGATATAAGACATGTCCTATGGACAATATGGAGGAACCTATTTGTACTTGATACACGATACAAGGTTAAAGTTAAATCTCTTACACGATATGGGCAAAACCCTAGCTGGAAAAAGTGGAAACTCAATATGCTTTGAAATTTGATTGCCTTTGAAAAACTTGATATATCCTACTACCTTGAGATGAGTTGATAAGTAATTAAGTGACTAGCTTCTCGTGTAACCATAGAGAATGAATAGAACCTTGAAAGTATGAAATGGTTATGAGCTAAAAGGGGTTTATCTAAAATAGGTAAACTGATATGATGTCCAACACGTAAACCGATATGATGTCCCACACATAAACCGATATGATGTCCAACACATAGAACGATATGATATCCAATATGGGATCACGATATGGAAAATCCAATATAGGAAAATGATATAGTAATCCAAGACAAGAAATCCATATGATGTTATTCGTATACATTTAAATAATACATAGGGAGGCAGCTCATACTATGCCTGATATGGCACATTCTTGTCCCCGATATAAGAACACCATATGCCCGATATAAGGTTAATTGTCTCACTCATACACGATATGAGGATGACTTGAGATGATATGAGCTTGGTGATAGCCAACCCGACATGGCTATACGATATGGTGTTAGGAACTACACCTTACATAATATAATGAAGTGGTTATACCACCGATTTGATATGGATCCATGATAGGATATGAAGATTGTGTTTCAGACACAATATGATAGTACATATGTGTAACATGATGCTTGATGTGGTAGGTATGTCTCTGTGATAACCTTGATTTTTTTTAGGTTTTAATACCCAATCTAGTATTTGAAGACATAATAAGAGTAAAATGATTCAATTATGGAACTGAGGTCTTATTCGATCAATTTGGAAAGTCAATCATTTGTTGATAATATAAGAGGTTACATTGATGTATGATTTGAATTGAACATCCTTAAATATCAAGTGGGATAATTCTAACTTCATGTACCAATTAGGAATATACATGGGCATAAATAGTTGACTAACCAAACAAAGTAAATTGAGTCTGCTTGATTATGGTTTGAGGATTAATTAACTTATATTCAAGGTGTATACAACTATGTGTGAGCTTATTCAATGTATTAAGTTTGTTTGAAAAAATTGGAGTTTTAGCATGTGACTTTGGTAGAAAGTAGGTTAAATGATGATGTAGACATGGTTAAAGTTTGATGGAAAAATGATTTCCCTATACCGTGCTCTAAGGTATTGATATTGAAAGTAAATGACCCGTTGAAACATTGATTGAGGATTGTAGTCACTCAAATATCCGCTGAGTCCATCTTGGGTGTGTCAAGCGGTGCTCGGGCCCATCATTGCCCAACTCCGAGGCTTGAGGAGAAGGTGGCCTTCATCAGATGGCTAGTGAAGGAGTCAACAACGAGGTTTATGGAAGTGTGTGGACAGAGTGGTTGAGCTTTCCGCACATACCAGATCCTAATGAACCTTTGCAAGGGTCTTGGTGTCAAGTACAGAGGAAGATATCTAACCCTCGTGTTCACTTCCTTCACTCCTTCCATACAGAAAAAGTTGCATGAGGAAGAAGTCATGGAGGAGAAGACGACTGGGATGTTGCTTCCTATGTGTCTAGTTTTACGGAGCTGTATCCCTATTTCAGAAGATTGAGAGGTGTCATCATCCACCAAGCCCACCACAATGACAGATACAACAAAGCCACCTAGATCTCGAGCTCCAAAAACTATCATGGTACAACTAGGGTCAGGGATTCCTTCCTACTTCCCGTCCCCACAGTGACACTTCTCCAGTGATAGCACGGTCTGTAGGCTCGGATGTTCTCGGTCACATCCAACCTAGAGCCATACCTCACATCGGAAGCATGCTTGTAGAGAACAAAGTTCTTGCAACAGGCGACACCTGTAGAAACTGGAAGAAGGAGCAAAGGGAGAGCAAGCCCATGTCGGATGACCAGATTTTGGCGACTTTCCTATTCTGTAGAGTGAACGAGACTAAAGTTCAATGCACCTCAAATGCCCAACGCTGGCTTCCCTTCCTATCAGTTCCCACGACGGCGCCCCAGCAGTGAGGCTGGTGTCCCAGCGATTCACACCGTTGTGGAAATTGGTTGTATCAAAGAAAGATGACAGGGGGAAGGATGAAGCTTTTTGCACCATTTCTAGCTGACGTGATGGAAGGGAAACCCTCTGATCGGTCGTCAGATCAAGAATCACACCGGCGGTGGCGCTCGCACAACGTTGAGAACGCAATATGTGAAGCGGAGAGGAGATTGGTTTTCAGTCGGCCCAGGACTCCAGGCACGTGAATCAGTGGATTGGCCAGTCTAGGATTAGACTCAGCTACTAAGCCGCACCTCACACTCATAGCCATCCTGGGCCAATGATCGAGGGCCACTCAGGATGTGGGCCCCAGGAAACAAGGTAATTGATTTTCAATTTTCAAGAATATGATTATCTTAGAAAAATCCAAGAAAATGCTAGGAATATCAGAATATATCAAACCTATATATCATTTTCATCAGAAAAATGAGATCTACCAGAAAAAAATAGAATTAGGACCTAGATCCCAGATCTTTTTCAAAAGTAATAGCCTAAAGCCCTAATGATCTTTTTATCATTATCGTTTGTGTTATTTTAGTAATCTATAGTTAAAGGTCTGAATTTTGGACATCTAAAACCCTATTGGAGTCCCTGATCATCATGTTACACGAAACCCTAATCAAAGAGAGATACTTGACTCAATAGTTATGAAAGACCCTAAATTTTAGTTTTCTCTCTCTACATGTGTATACCTTATGCAACAATATATCGAATCCTAATTATTTAATGACACTATATGATCTTGAATGACCCTAAAACCCTTAGATCCAAATATGATTCCTTTGAATCATGTGAATCCTAAAGAGATACCCCTAATGATATAACCCATAATGAAAACCCTAATTTGGACCTAAAATACCAAGAACATGGTGTACATATATTAATGATGATTAATTTCTTGAAATCAGGTGCTGACCAGATTATCTAGATGATCATGGATATGTGAGGAATATCTGAACTCAGGTACATGGATATAAGTATATGACTAGTTTTTCTGGATGTTAATTATGAATATCTGCTTCAATGTATTTGAATACATTGTTGGATGTATGTCTATATGTATATGTATTATCATTTCCACCTTTAAAATTAAAGAAACTAAATGAATGAGAAATGAAATATAGTTACTAGTGGTGCTCATTAATCTCCCTATTAGAGAGGGAAAAAATTAATGTTGACTAGCACCTCCCTAATGGTGCAAGGTACGTAGGGAGATCCCTAATGGTACAAGGTACGTGGGGATAGGGCCCAATCAATTTATGTTTGTGCTAAGTCCACCATAGTCATGCATATTCATTTTTAAATGTGATTAATAACTTGGGGATTACCTGGTTTTCTACCACTAAATAATGTTTTCTTTCTCTTTCTTCTTTTTGAAGTATTTCAACATGCCAACATAGTTTATCTCTTTAATTCCATGTACCAACTTTTGTTGATGATTTTGTTTCTCGAATTTTCTAGGTCCAGAGCTAGAATGGGATAAAAGAATAGGATGTGAGCAAGTTGTATAGGTTGTACCTATTGTCTAAGATCTTGTTAGCATACATGTTCATAGATTGTAGAATCTTCATTCAATATGTAATTGTAAATCATTGTGTAGTAATTCATGTTGTATAAATATACATGTTGAATGTTGAGAATGTCATGGTGTATGTTATATTTGAATGTTCATGTTTGCGTATTATGCTTAGGCATCACTCTCTGAAATAATTAGTTAACATTTTCATATTTGTCCTCTCGGACCTTCTAAATATCGAGACGGCAAAATCTGGGGACATCACAGTTGGTATAAGAGCATGAACATTAGCTACACCCAACAGTTTCTCACCATGAAATATAAAAACTAAATCTCACCTTTCACATTAAACCCTAGAACCTTAGTAAGTTGTGCTATAGGAATAAGGTTTGACCTAGCCAATAGATTACAACCCAAATGTTCGATAACTAGGTTTAGACAAGTGTCTGAAACCCTTTCCATATAGAGCTCATATGTATTGGGTAGCTACACTAGTCTACACCGTGTTCTCACCATTTCATTAGATTGCATTGCTGAACAGTTTTGTCCTCTCATAGTTGTGATAGTTTGAAAGCCCAAGTAAGTCTTACCCATAAAAGGGAGAGGTCTCCAGGGAGAACAAGTTAGCTCTATCACATTGACATTGAAGGGAAAACTCCTTCTTGTTGGCTCCGGCAGCAAAACATGGAGTTCTCAGTGGTCTGTGTGGACTATGTAGAGGTGTGGAGGTAGTCACCATCTCACTAGAAGAAATTTGTCAATTTCCATCTGTGGTGTTGCATCAGGAGGCCATTGTTGATGACTGTTTATGTGCTACTTGAAGAAGAAGCATGAGACATTGGGAGGATTATTGCTAGAATTTCTCTGAGACTAGGTATATAACTCGCAAACCCTCTTTCCTAAATATATCATTATTTTCGTAAAATAATCATTCAGGATTTAGGCATAATTTTTTTATTTATGTTGCCTTATCTGCTACCTAAAATCTCAACATTGGTATCAGAGCCACATCAATCTATGATGTATTGGAATTTCAATTGACAGGAACAAATTTGTTTTATTGCATATGATGTGAATATTTAAAATGATTAATGTGCATATACTACTTAAATACCACCAATATGTGTCGCCGTACAATCATTTTGATGGCTGATTTATGTGTGGTTATGGCCAATACCCCTGCGGATTTGTGTGGTTAATTGTTTGATTTCTTTCATGTTGTTACTTAATTTGCATACTTAGCCTCTCTCCTTCTTTCCATATGTAAATTAATGCTCTCCTTCCTATACATACGTCGAATGTAACTCAAGGTTTCCTTCTTACAATGTAATATGTTAATAGGAATGGAATAGTTTAATTTCTATTTTGGGAAAGATCATTTTGCACCAGGTTGAGTCGATCAAATAGGAAGTCAAGTCGATCAAATGGAGAATCGTGGAAGCCAACTGACAGGAGGAGCCAATCGAACCACTAGAGTGCCAACAAATCAAGTGGAGGAGTCCATTAAACTGCATGAGCCACATCTAGCTGACCCACTGATAGAAGCCAATCGACCAATCGTAAGTTCTACTGATTGATGCAGGGGTTTTGAGTCACTTTTAGAGGATAGTTTTACACTCGTTTTATGCGCTTATTGGTCATATTTGTGGTTAATATTGCATGATTAAATTCCTTTAGCCTATTTTCCTCGCCTGCATCAAATTCAGATTGTTTTATTTTATTTGCATAGATTATCGTATTTCTCAGATTTGATTTTTGTTTTTCTCTCATTCTCAGGAAATTCAAAATTCTGGATCCGTCAATACCATGGAAAGTCTATTGATAGAATCGATAGAGCAACAGTAATAGAGTTGGAGAGGAAGCAGATAGTTACATACCATCAACACTTTGTCGATGGTCTCGAAAGTCCAACAACGAGCCAAATATTGTCTCGTCGATACCATCGACGGGAACAGTCGATGGTATCGAGATGCCATTAGGTGGCTTCTAGAAATTGAAGAAAGCATCGGTACCCTAAGGTGTTGATACCATCGACACCCCGTCGATGGTATCGACACCGTCAGATCAAATTTTTGTCCAGCATGACTTCAATCGGACGGCTGTGTTCTTTTGGCGGTCGTAAGTGGTACCTATACCTAGAAAAAAAACGGCCTAAATATGGGATTCATGTTTGGTTGCATTGCACAAGTCCCAAAGGAGGAGAGAGTGAAGAACGGAGCCGAGAGCTACGCCACGGGAGATTCTAGAGACGCATACGGAGATTTTCACTGCTGGAAGGCTGCAGCACGCTCATCCCACGTCGAGGATCACCCATTTCTTCTCCGTTCAGGGGTTACCCCATCTCCATCCACATTTTCTCCATGTTTTCTCATTCCTTTATGGTGTTTTGCATTGATATGAACATGCAGTGCTTATCCCCTTTCTCTCTAGGATCGGGAGTAGCCCGGGAAATCATTGTATTACTCTTTTTTCATAGTTTATCATAATTTGTCCCTCAAATCCGTAGTATGATATCATTTTCTCCATTGCTATCATTGTGCTTGATCACCATAATGGTAATCTAATACCTTTAATTGATTTGGACAAAGAATTAACGGTTGAAAAGAGGTGGTAATCACATTAACTAATAAATCCTTTAGAAAAGGTGATGTAGAGTTAATGGTGGGAACCTAGAGACATGTTTTTTCATGCACCTAGGCTAGGGCATAGGTTACTACTGGCGTGGAACCGACCTAGATTAAGGTAGTGAATTGTATCGTAGTAGTGAGCAATTCTGGCTACAAGCCACTATCAGGAAAGAGTGACGAGTTGTGATAATTGTGAAGGAATTAGTACAATGAGAACCCATAGTGAAACCACAATCCTAGAGATTTCTTTTGAATTGATTAAACCAACCATTTAATCGATTGCTTTATTTTCTTTTATTTTTATTTTTCTTCTTCAAAACAACTTCCAAACTTTTATAATTGGTTTAGCTAATCACGAGTAGTTAGTAGTAGTCTACCGATAATTACGTTTCCCAGTGCTCGACTCGGGCCTCACAAGGCTAATATTTCATTGACACATGCACTTTCTTTATACGCACGGTAAAGTTGTGTCAAGTTTTTGGCGCCGTTGCCGGGGAAACGACAATTTTCGGCACTACGAGTACTACAAGCGGCCACTCTAGGCCACTTTTAATAATTTGAATAATTGAGAGTAAATTATCTATCTTTCAAATTCTTTATTCGTCTAGCAGTGTACTTAATCAATTTTTCACATTTCAGGTACTAGTGCATGGTGAAGACGCATAGTACAGACTATGCACAGTCGACACCTGAGATTCTATCTTCGGGATCGAGTGACTAGGAGGAGCATATCCACAACCAACCCAAAGACTTAGACACAAATTATGAACTTGTAGTAATGGATGAGGAATAGACAATATGGGAGAAGATCAAAAAGTAGGCGATCAACATTCCTACATATTAGACTGATCCAACACAGATAAACCTGGTCAAGTCTAATGCATTTCATGGGTTGAACAATGAAGATCTAGTGGCCCACATCAGCACATTTATGGAAAACTATGATATGATAAATATTTACAGGTTCCCGCAAGAAGCACTCTTTTTAAAGATTTTCCCAGTTCTCTAGTGGGAAATGCATGTGAATGGCTGCACAATCTCAATGATGAGTTCTTCGAGACTTGGGACCAGATGGTAAAGGTCTTCGAGAGAGATTCTTCCCGCCCGAGAAGACGAATGACCTCGTGAGAAAATCCATAACTTCAGTCAAAAGGCCGGTGAGACTTATTTAGAGACGTGGGAGCGCTTTCAGATCATGCTAAGGAAGTGCCCACACCATGGGCTGGACAAGGACAAGCAAGTTAAAATTTTCTACTTTTCTCTAAATGAGCATGACAGAAGCAACTTAGATTCAGCAGGCTCAGGCTTCTTCTTGAATAACACAGGTACAAGGTGTTGGGAGATCTTGAAGAACATGGCCAAGAAGTAGTCGTGGGGTAATAGAGATGCACCATAAGAAAATAGAGTTGTAGAGGAATCAAAGGTAATTAAAGAGATAAATGAGAAGATGTACCTGATAGTAATGATATTGCTAGCAAAAGAGGATGAAGGATCTGATGATGAGGCACATGTAAAATTCATGTGCCATCAACAAGGGTACAGGAATAATGATTACTCTTGGAGGAAGGATAAGAAGTTTGCATGGAAGGATCCCGATAACTTTCTGTAGGATCTGGATGCCAAACCACAACCTACTGCAGAGGAGAAGAGTAATGAGTTTCTCAATAAAATTGTGAAACAAAACCAAGAACTCCTGAGCACTTTCAACAAGCAGCTGCAAACTCAAGGGGAATTCATGAATCAGTTTGGGAAGACACTATAAAGCCACATGGCACAAATGAGGACACTTGAGACATCTTTAGCACATACGGCAGTGGAGATTATGAGTTTAAAGAAGCCCACAATGTAAGGATTCCCGGGGAATACTAATGTTCTCAGAAAGAACCATCAAGATAAGTCCATTTTATTGAGGAGTGGAAAGAAACTTTTAAACTCCAAGGCCGATGAACCGAGAACACCACAACAAGAAGACATAGGTGAGGCCGTAGAGGATGTCATAGTTATACAGACAGTGGAGGATGATGCCGAGAAGGCCACAGAAGAGCCCATTGCAGAGAAAGAGGCTGAGAAAAGGACGCCTTATGTGACACTACATCAGAGGGTACAGACTGTCCTAGTTCCTTACCCAAATAGTCTGAAGGCAAAGAAAGTTGATGCACAGTTCAAAATGTTCCTGGATAGAATTAGGAAACTTTCAGTCAATATTCCCTTGCTAGAGGCTATTGAGAAGATACCCTCCTATGGTAAGTTCTTGAAGGATATAATTACCAAGAAGAGGAAGACTCTGGACACTGAGGTGGTAGTGCTTAAGATACAGGTCAATGCCTTTATTCTGGGAAAATTGCCACCAAAGCGACAAGATCTGGGCTATTTCAATATTTCATGCTATATTGGGAAGGTTAAATTTGGTGAAGCACTGTGTGATTCTCGGGCAAGTATCAACTTGATGCCCCTCTCTACATTCAAAAAGCTTGGTCTTAAAGAATATCGACAATGCAACATGACAATTCATCTTGCGGACAATTTTGTGGTACGATCGTATGGTATTTGTGAGGATGTATTAGTCAAAGTAGACAGGTTCATGTTTTCGACTGATTTTTTTGTCATGGAGATGCAAGCTGAGCAAGGGAATGAGCTGCTCATAGGAAGACCTTTCCAAGCCACTGTCAATATGATATTGGAGATGGGTAGAGGTCGGTTGACAATGGGTATAGTTGATGATAGACTCGAGATACTCATGCTGCTAAATTCAAAGTAGTCACAAGCGAATGAGAAATGTCACAAAGTGAAGCACTATGATCATAACATCTCTCTTTTCTTAGGGAAGCCATTTCTTGATACGGCTCATGTCATGATGAAGGTAGATGAGGGGACAATTACTGTGAACATCATGGAACAAACAAAAGTGGTTTCTCTTGTTAAAGTTGTGGGTTATCCCAATGATGAAGAAGAGGAAGTCTCACCATATACTGAGGATGAAGCTATAGCAGTCTCCATGCTTGACTCATACCCACAATTACCTCTTAAATCTTGTTTGTTTAACATAATGGATGATTGGATGAGAAGTACGCCATTACAAGAATGTGTTAAGATGCTTCAAGTGCTTCCTTGCTACTATGCCAAGCACTATCAATAGCTAGGACCATTGCCACCACCACTACAATCTTCTTTGGTCAGCCTGCCAGATTTAGAGCTTAAGCCGATGCCCCCTCACTTGAAATACACATTCTTAGTGGCTGATGCAAAGCTACCGGTGATAATTTCGGCATATTTGAGTGCCGCAGAGGAAGAACAATTGATGATAGTGTTGAAGAACCACCGTGGTGCATTTGGGTGGTCGGTTTCTGACATCAAGGGGATCTCCCCTACTCTTTGCCAACACAAGATCCGACTCGTTGATGGAGCCAAACCTGTGATTCAGCCACAATGTTGCCTCAACCCTGTCATGACAGAGGTCGTAAAAAAGAAGGTGATCAAGCTTCTCTCTGCGGGCATCATCTATGCTATTTTAGACTCTACATGGGTGAGCCCAACACAGGTAGTCCCTAAAAAGGGGTAAATCACGGTAACTCAAAATCTTTTGAATGAGATTGTCACCACCCGATTGGTAACCTGGTGGCGTGTTTGCATTGATTACCGTCGGTTGAATTACGCCACTTTAAAAGATCATTTTCCTCTCCCATTCATTGATCAGATTTTAGAATGTCTAGGTGGCCACTCTCACTTTTGCTTTTTAGATGGTTATTCTGGCTATAATCAGATTTCCATAGACCCTAAGGACCAAGAGAAGTCTACTTTGACTTATTCTTATGTCTCTCTACTGGCTGGGACTCACGTAAACTACCTATAACAACCAATCTGGTGAAGAGCCCGAAGAGACCAAATCATGAATAACATGAGAAGAGGAATCCAGAACCCCTATGTTACATACCTTTTGCATATGTCCAGATGTCGTTCGGGTTGTGCAACACACCGACTACTTTTCAGCGCTGCATGCTTGCTATCTTTTCAGATATGGTGGAGCGTTGTCTAGAGGTTTTTATGGATGACTTTTCCGTCTATGGTGCATCTTTTGATGAGTGCTTGTATAACCTAGACAAGGTGCTAAAAAGATGTGAGGACACACATTTAGTCCTAAATTGGAAAAAATGCCATATGATGGTTAGAGAAGGCATAGTTCTTGGACACAAGGTGTCTAGCAAGGGACTGGAGGTAGATCCAGTGAAGATTGAGGTTATTTCCAAACTACCTCCACTGAATTCAGTGAAAGGGTTGAGGAGTTTCCTTGGTAATGCACGGTTTTATCGTTGGTTTATCAAGGATTTTTCTAAAATTGCTAAGCCATTATCGGAATTGCTTGAGAAGGATGATGTTTTTGACTTCAATGATAAATGTATGCATGCATTTGAGGTTCTCAAGCAAAAGTTGATCTCCGCACTGATTTTTCAAACACCGGATTGGACTAAGCCCTTTAATCTTATGTGTGATGTGTCAGATTTCTCCGTGGGGGACGTTCTTGGGCATCACATTGAGAACAAACCCATAGTTATTTCCTATGCATCTAAGACTTTGAATGATGCCCAACTCAATTACACCACCACTGAAAAAGAATTGCTTGCCGTGGTTTTTGCATTCGAAAAATTTAGGAAATATTTGGTGGGCTCTAAAGTTGTGGTATGGACGGACCATGCCACCATAAAATACTTAACGGAAAAGAAAGATGCCAAGCCTAGACTCATTAGGTGGATCTTACTCTTGCAGGAATTTGACATTGAAATTAAGGACAAGGCGGGCATTGAGAATGTGGTTGCGAACAACTTGTCTCGGTTAGAGCAGGTAGATGAGAGAGATACCAACACACCCATTACCGATACCTTTTTAGATGAGAAAATCCTTTCCATTCAATCTAAGGACCCCTGGTTTTCACATATCGTGAATGATCTCACTTGTAAAGAAATTCCAGATGATTGGACTTATCAAGTGCGAAAGAGGTTTTTCCATTCTTTGAGATATTATTTTTGGGATGACCCTATTTTGTTGAGACAGTGCAGATATGGAATTTTGTGCAGGTGTGCACCTGAGAGTGAATATGATAGTGTGCTTAGTCACTATCATACATTTCCCACTAACGGTCTTCATGCGAGTACGAGGACTGCGATGAAGGTATTAGAGAGTGGCCTTTATTGGCTTACACTTTTCTGGGATGCCTATGATTATGTGAGGAGGTGTTATTCATGTCAAAGGGCAGGTAACATCTCAAAATGGCAAGAGATGTCCCTCATTGTATTTCAAGAAGTCAAGGTATTTGATTTGTGGGGCATTGATTCATGGGACCCTTTGTGTCCTCTAATTCCAATTTGTATATTTTGCTTGTTGTTGATTATGTGTCGAAGTGGGTAGAGGCAATACCCACAAGGACTAATGACATTGTGGTAGTGTGCAGGTTCATGAAGGAGCATATTTTTTGTAGGTTTGGTGTGCCACGGATGATCATTAGCGATGGAGGCACCCACTTCACGAATAGGAAATTTGCTACACTATTGAGCAAATATGGGGTCAAGCATAATGTAGGTACCCCATATCACCTGCAGACACCGAGCCAAGTGGAGGTGTCCAATAGGAAGATTAAGAAGATATTGGAGTGCACGATGGCCTCTTCAAGGAAGAATTGGAGTGCATTACTACCGGACAGACTATGGGCATATAGAACTGCATTCAAGACACCTATAGGCACCACGCCTTTTAGGTTGGCTTATGGGCGAGCTTGTCACTTGTCTGTGAAATTAGAGCACAAGGTGCACTGGGCGCTAAGGAAGTTGAACTTGAGTATGGATGATGAACGGAGAAAGAAAATGTTAGAGCTTAATGAGATGGATGATCTAAGTATGAATGCATATGTGAATTCAAGGATCTACAAGGAGCGGACAAAGCAAATACACAATCGCCACATTCAATTGCGCGTTTTCAAGAAGGGTGAGAGTGTCCTATTGTTAAATTTGTGGTTGAAGTTGCATCCTGGGAAATTGAAATCCTGATGGAGTCGACCTTTTGTTATAGAGGAGGTGCGACCCCATGGTGCTATCATGGTGAGAGGTGGTGGAAGAACATTCTTGGTGAATGGTCAAAGGTTGAAGCACTATTATGGGGAAGACTACACAAGGAAAGTGCATGAGATCAAATTCATGGCACTAAATGTGGAATGAGGAGCATGCATGCATCTAGCCCAAGATGTAAAATGAGTTGCTTATTGGGAGGTAACCCAACCTTGGTAGTGTACATTTTTGTTTCTTTAAATTTTTTTCCATTCCTAGGTAGTTTTCATTAATTTAGCTCTTAGTCTCTAAAAATGATACTCTGATGTGTTTGTTGAGCATGCAGGCTAGGAAACGGTTGATACCATCGACATCTGGGTCAATGGTATCGAATTTAGAATAGGAGAAAATTCTACCGAAATTTCATTCCGTCGATACCATCGACGACCTCGTCGATGGTATTAAAACTGGAACAAGTAGAAAACGGATCGGGTGTCGATTGTATCGACTCGTCGTCGATGGTAGCGAGTTTTTTGGAGATTTTCAGATGGATTGTCTCAGTGATTTCGATACCATCGACACACTAGTCGATGGTATCGACATGTCTACAAACTTTGAATTGGTCAGACTTCGCGGGGATCGAAGGAACATACAGGTGTCGATACTATCGACACATTGGTCGATAGTATCGACTACTCATCAGCGATCTGAGGTTTTCATCGAGCGGTCCACAATGCCTATCTGTGGACTGTGTCAATGGTATCGACACCCTATTGCTACCATCGATATGAGGTCGACCCGACTTGTTATAACCCCAATTTTTGGGTTCAAGTGGTGAGAAATATAATTTCTCATATTAAAGATGTTTGAACAAATAATCATATATTGGGTTGAGAATATTGGATTTCGTTTGAAATAGCCTTATTGTTTGATTGTGGGCTTTATTGGCTATTGGGCCCAATAACATAGCAGTAGTAAAGAAAATTCAATTAGTGAAGGAATAATTGAATAATTGATAAAAGAAATATGTGGAAACCTCTAGAAGGCAAATCCAAAGAGGATTTCGTGCCTCTTGGGTTCCTTGGACTCCAAGGAGTACAAAGTTGCATAAATAAAGCAATAAGAAAAGAAAAGATTAATTAAGTATTTCTTTATGAAGAAAGAAATTGAAAACATTGATGAAATGTGGAAATTAAGTGAAGAGATGGATAATTGGGTTTCCCTTTATGGAATTTCTTATCCATGAGATTTCTAAAGATAAATGGGATGCCAATGTAGAGAATAAAAGAGAAATAAAGGGAAATCCTCAAAAAGGAGATATTTTAATAAGAAATAAATAAAATATGAGAAAGTGACTTTTAAGGAAGATAAAGGAAAACGAATGTTCCCCAATGTGGGAATCCGTGCCTTGAATGTTTCTTAAGGTCCAAGGGACCTAACATAATGAGATAATGGCAAAGTGGAAAGAGAAAATAGCAAATTGCAAAATAAAAAGATAATGAGATACATTATTAGTGAATTTGTGAGATTGATTCTTCCTATTAAATGAAAATAGGATTTCGTGCTTTTAGAGTGAAAGGCAAGTACAAGGAATAAAGAGGAAATAACTTTTGAAAATCCTAATATTTTAAGAGGAAGGAATAGCAAAAAGATAAAGGAAAGAGAGGGAGTTTTCTTTTCCATGAAGGAATCACCTTCCTTTTAGGAAGGGGTTTGTTTCCCTTTGTATGAACGACCTTAGGCGTGGTTAGCCACCCCTATTTAAGGGGGGAAAGCCTTTGGATCAGTTCAAGAGAGAGATCCCATGAAATCCTCTCTTCTCCATCTTCTTCAACCTCGTTTAAACCCTAGCTACGAAAAGCACCCTTTTTCTAGTGCAACCAAGGGGATGGGAGGAGTTGTGAGGGTGTCTTGATGCTTCCACGACTACAAGAGGCGATTGGGCGAGCGTCCTCTTACCCTAGCCAACCGCAGCAGCAGCAGCGCGGCTGCATGCAGTAGCTGTACTACAAGGTCTGTCCAGACCTCTTTTCCGCCACCTCGGCTATGGCCCGAAGGCCCTGGAGGTGCGACGGAGGCCGGCAGGCCAGGAGGAACTGAGATGGGCGGTCGCCGGGGTCCAGCTGAGGGAGGGAAGATCCTGCATGGCGCCGCTAGGGCTACAGGGCGCGGGATCCAGCTGCGTCGCGTGAAGAAGATGAAGGCCCCTGGCCTTGGACCCTTTTGCCCTCCGCGGGAAATAGAGGTGAACAACTTATGCAGGGTCAGAACCGACATTTCGTTATAATTTAAGATGGGGCGCGCACAAGGTATGAACTTGGGAATTGGTTGCCTACGTGGCACCTTCCTATTGGACACCTTATGATTTATTTGCAAAATTCATATCTAGCAAACCGTAACTCGGATTTAGACGAATCTTATATGAAAATTGATCCTCAGAATGAGAGGAATCCATTAAAAATATTATCCAATATTGATTCCGTTTATAATTGTAAAAGTACTGTAAGATGATGAAAAGTGCATTAAAGTTGAGTTAAAAACCCTATTTGTAATTAAAGGTTGAATCTTAGATGCTTAATGGGTTAATTGAATTGTTAATAACCTGTTGAATGATAATGTTAGATTCGAACCTGATTTAAATGTAGAATTGCATGATTTAGGGTTATACCTCATATGAGAATGATTAAATAATTTAGAAACCCTAATTTAGGGTAAAAGAAGATAAGATCATATTTAAATTGGAAAATGTGAATATATGATTGTTAAATGGTAATTCTAAGTTTTGGTATATGAGAGTCCTTAATTCTGGATAAATACCCTAAAAGTAGTAATTAGGGTCTTTTCATGAATAAAATATGGAATTGATGGAAAAATGAGTTCATATGTTAATTAGACCCTAATGAGCTTTGAATTAATGATAGATGCACATAATGATCTTGTCATGAATTAAAAGGGATAAAAATAGTATCTTTGATGTAAAAGAAGTTTAATGAAATTAATTGATGATTAATGTGCTTTTAAATATGGAAATAGGGTTGAGATAACCTTAGTATTGAAGAATAGATAAGATAACTAGGGTTTTTGAATAATCACATAAAATTAGGGTTTAATGCGGTGAAAGATAAAGGGAAACCCTAATTGTATAATGAAACCCTAAGATAGACACAAAACCCTAGAAAGTGAATCTAAGTAAATAGAGTAGATTTTGATGAAGAGTGTAACAATAGAGTACATATTCTTTTCAGGAAATATGTGATGATTGAATTACTTGCTTGGATATGTTGATTGGCTTGATTGTATATACATGAAGTATATGTTGAATAATCTGCATGACTCATCAAATCAGGTATGTGGTTACGCTTATGACTATACCGAATAGTTTCCCGAAGATTTTATCGATGTTTCCCTCAATGCATGAATAACTGTTGGATGTCTATTTATTTCATGCAATTGTAAAGTGACTATGGCTATCACTATGAGTATACATGTATAACTAGCTAGATCCGAGTCCACCCCTGTGGCTATGCAAAGGCTAGGGATAACCTAGAGCAAGGTCTAGGGTATCATGAGTTAGAAACTGGGCTACACATGAGTAGTTCCATGAGACTCTTAGCATACCATGAGTTAAGGAGTGGGCTACCTACGGGTAGTGCCATGTGACTCAGCCCTAGAAATTGATTCACCTATGAGGTGAAGTCATGAGGGGTAAAATGGGAATCTACCACATGGGAGGTAGTATCCAGGTCCACTGCAGGGACAGCGCAGGGGATAGGGTACACATGGATCGCATAGTTATACTTAAAACGTAAACTTGTTTGTTAAATGATAATTGAATGTGATACATTGTTATAGATAATTGAATGATTATTGGTTCCCCCCCCACATACCAGCTACGGCTGACCGACGTTTTGTTTGTCGGCGTTTTAGGTACAATGAAATGAACAAACAGTAAAGTGGCACATGTGATACTAAAAGAGAATTAAAGTACAAAGGAGGATTAGATAGATTAGTATCGGCATGGATAGAAATATAGAGATCCAAAATTTAAAAAGGTATGCAAAGTTTATTTTCTTACAGCTTTTCAGTTTAGTATGTTAAAATTTGATAATTATTTTTGGTTAATTGTCGAACCTTTGATCCGGAAGTCATGGGTACGGCTTCGACCTCTCGGTCTCCCTTAATTGGGGGTTATCGGGAGGTGGGGTCGTAACACGACTCCCCACATCGAGCTGTCAACAACTGTCGATTGCAGCGAGGGTCAAATTCCAACAGCCGTCGATACCATCGACGGGACGGTTGATGGTATCGACCCACTGACAGTAGACCCAACCATCCCTTATAAAAAGGAGGGCAAATCTTCATTCTAATCACATAATCTCATTGCCAACCCTCCACATCCGAGGCTTAGCATCCCTGAGCGCCTAAGAGCAACCAAGATCACCGCTAATGATCATCTCTGAGCATCTTCTTTGGCTTTGCGGATCACAATCTTCTTCGAGTGCCCCAATCGTCTTCTCTGAGCTCCATTCTCTTTTCTTTTCCTCACTCGTTGCCGTGCAACCATGGTTAGAATGGGAATGTCATCATCTAGGGCTGGACCACCTACACTACCTGCTCTGCAACAAGGATTAGTCTCTCGGCCGAGGCTAGTCCACCCATCGGCAGAGATAAAGAAGATTTATGAAGAGCTATGGAAGCACACCCTCGATCCGACCCGATATGGAGAGTGACAGTTAATCAAGGATCTAGGTTTTGAGGCGAATATGGCCTATGTACTGTAAGGGCAATTGGGCGAGTCCCCTAGGTTGTTCTGTGACCACACCGATAGTCATCCATTCTTCAGCGGGGGGCCTACTTACAAGGAGATCATCATCGAGTTCATGGCATCCCTAGACATTTGTGTCATCCCCAATGAATTAGTACCAGCGCGCACGAAGTGGAAAGAGGGGTGCTTTTCTTTCCACCTCTACAACAAGGACTATACAATGACCCTTTGTGAGTTCAACATGATTCCTGGGTGGGCCGATAACGACCTCCGCCAGCCAACACACAATGCGGATTATGATGCCATGGTTGCCAAGCTATTTACTATACCGGTGGGATACTCGATCAGTTAGCACAATGCCTCCATAGCTGATTTTGAGCATCCATTTGTCAAGATCTTGCATCAGATTCACTCCAACACCTTCTTTGCAAGATCAAAGTTGTCTCAAAGCAAATTTCAGGAGACATACCTATTCTTCCTCTATAGTCTGCTGGAGTGGACACCTATCAATTTTGACGCTTTCTTCCTTATGCGTGTAATGGCGGTTAAGAGGAATGTTTATCGCAGGGCTGCCATTTATTTTGGGGGTCTAATTACTCCAATTGCAATGTACTTGGGCCTACATTTGTCTGGGCTACCCAAGTTGGAGTGCAAGAACACGCTCAATTTGAGCCATTTTGTGAATGCAAGCCTCGTTGAAGTCTGACATGGCATCGCCTATGCCACATGTCATGTGCAAGGTGTGTTTCAAAGGGCGCAATTGCGCGACCCTACTTTCAACATCAGACCAGGCCAAAGATACATGTGGCCGATCATTGATGTTGATGATGAGGGTGAAGAAGAAGCTCAAGAGGCGGAGGCTCCAGAGGGTGACGATGATGAAGAAGGGGAGAAGGAATCCACTATTCCTCTTCGACGGTGAGTTTCTCTAAGAAAGCATCCATGAAACTATGGAGCATCCTCTTATTCCCAGTCACAACCACCACAACCCTCCCATGACAGAGATGACCCCTATTCTATGCAGGAAATGTATACCATGCTCCAGTCGATCCAGGAGTCCCAGTAGACAATGTTGCAGTCACATCAGATAGCTTTTGCAGGGATCCAAGATACGCAGAATAGGCTTTATGAAAACCAGCAGGCGATCTTTGAGAATGAGCGTCAGCTCTTTGCCAACCAGCAACAGGTCTATGATAGGTTGGGGAGAATAGAGCAGCATTAGCAGCCTTTCTACGATCATTACTAGAGTAGAGACTACTTTGGGGGATATCCACAGCCACCGCCCATGCCACCCTATGATCCCAACTTTTAGGGGCAGTATCTAGAGTGGAACCCCCATACCCACCAGTACCCGCCACACCCACCACCTCAGTAGTAGTAGGGTATCATTGTTCCACCTTCTGAGTTTGTTCTTGACTATGAGGCCATAGTCGAATTCAAGCTTGGGGGGGAGATGGAACAATTTCTATCTTAATTTTATTTTATTTTCTTCTGTTTTAACATTTTTCTTAAGTTTTTCCAATTTTTCTTGTAGTTTTGTAATTTGTTTTATTTACAGCTTTCCAGGACCCACTTTCTATCTAGTGTAATTCGTGGGTGTCTAATGTAAGTGTGTCATCTCAATGTTTTTCATATGGGGCTGATGTGTGAATTGTTTGAAATTGAGAACATAACTCATGAAAATAATTGGGTAGGTCAACTTTAAAACATATGATCATAACTGTATATCCTTATGGTTCAAGAAATGAGGATGGATATGGATGTTGAGCTTTAACTGACCAAACGGTAATGAGACTTTAATTTGAAGTGAGAAGAGAGAAACCTCTTAGTTGCCCTGTGCACATGTCAGTAAGGAGAGACATATAATCTTTTCCAATGGTTTTGTCATTTAGTCTTGTGATCTATCCACCTCACTTCATTCACACTCCACCAAAAAGAATTGGTAGTACCTTACAATTTTTCATCTCTTGATTGCATGTCATTTAGATGGAGGATTGCATTATAGCTAGATTTTGCATAAAAAATGAAAAATATTTTTTTTTGTAGATTAGTTATGCATGCATACATTCTAGAGTGCATGCCATTGTGGTTGCATAATTACTTTCATGTAGTTGCAATTTGCATATTTTTGAGCATATAGGACATTATATGCCTTATTTCTTCTAAAAAATAAGAAAAGTGGGTAACTTGTTCTATACTCTCTAAAAACTAGATTGTAATGCATCAATTATAGTAGTTATGTGAAAATAAGCCAAAAAAAATTATGTTTTGTAAATATTTCCGTAGTCAATTGAGAAAATTAGGGCTGGAAAAAGAATTGAAAAAAAGAAAAAAAAAAGAAAAGGAAAAAATAAGTAGAAATCAGAGGGAAAAAGGAACTTGTTTCACCTGCATAATAGAAAGAATAAGCACATGATGTAGTTTTTTAGACATTCTATCTCACATTGAGATGGAATAGTAGAGCATGCATCATTCTACCTAAAATGTAGGCATTAGGTCATTTTCATAAGCATATGTATCATTTAGGTCATTTTTATTATTTCTACATGTTTTTTGTTTAGGGAAGTCAGAAGGCCATTTTATTCATCCCTCCCTTCTCTTCCAGGTAAAGAAACTAAATTACAATTATGTTCTACTGTGAAAATAAACTTGGTGGGTGTCCCACCATTACAATGGAGAAGGGGTAGAGGATGACCCACGGGGTCGAGGGGACAGTCCGTATAAATACGAGTGTCCTTGAAGGATTTTAGGTGTTGCTTGGCCAAAGCGTCCACAGGACCAATATACTCTCTAGGCATCTTCATGATCTTCACATTCCCCACTCTCTCGAGGTGGTCTTGAATAGGTTTGGCCCAGCTATGAAGGCTGGGGAATTTCCCTATAGTATCTTCAATGGCCTCCATTGCTGTCGAGCAATCCGTAAGAATGATGATTGGTTTGTTATGGTCATTGCTAGAGCACAATAAGCCCAGGGCAATAGCTCTTACTTCTGCCTCCACTGATGTTCTCGCCCAGATTGTGTCAGCCTTCCCAAACATCCAGCTACCATTGCCATTAACATGGATAGCGGCGATGGAGGCCATATTTCCTCTGGTAGCTGCATCAACCATTATGATTTTACCATCAAAAGTCATGTTGATTATGTTGAGCGGGTCTTCTATAGACTGGATGGTAGCTATATTCTCCGGAATCCTACTCTCTTCGATGTGTTGTTGTAGCAGGGTAATGTAGTTCAAATGCTGCTCGGGCCGGGGGGGATATTAGTGAATACCCAAGCATTCCTCATCTTCCATATTGTCCAGCAAGTAATGGCGAAGGAAGTTTGGTGTTTCAGTGAGCATTTCAAATTCTTCAGGATCCAGCATCCTGTGTTGTTGTTGGAATTCTCAATGACTTTCACACCGTAAGAAGTGTGTTGCCATATCTCCATAGCATAGGGACTGTTCAAGAGAGCATGCATGGTTGTCTCTTCTTCCGTATCGCACCGAGGACACACAGCATTATCAGTAAAAGTTCGTTGTTTGCTCCGCACATTAGTCATATTTGCATCATGAGCAGCTAACCATAAGAAACTTTTGATCTTATTTGGTAAGGAGAGGGACCAGATCATATGCCATACTTCGTCTGGTTGTGTTTCAACATCTTCATGGATGATGTTGTATGCAGAATTAGTATTGTAGTAACCTTTCACGTCATGCATCCAGCACCAGCGATCCTCACCTTTGGACGGGCGCGGCTCAGGAAGGAGTAAAATTTTTTCCACCACCTCTTGTTGTACATAAGAACTGAGAAATTTCTTGTCCCACTTGCCATCTAGATTAACTAAGCTGGCAACCTTGAGGTCCGAAAACTCCTCTTCGACTGTGTGAATCATATGTTCATCCAAACTTTCAAACCCTGGTATCCAGGGGTCTTGCCATACCATCGTTGACTCCCCATCGTTGATAGCTTTTATACAGTTACTTTTGATAAAGGATAGAGCTGAGACGAGATGTCGCCAGAAAGGTGTAGCATTAGTAGACCGTGAGTCAGCATAGTTTTTATATTTCAGTTTCAGACATTTTTTCCATAGCTCAGAATCACTGTTAAGAAATTTCCAAGAATTCTTCCATAAGAGTGCTTTGTTCCAATCCGCCATAGATCGAACTCCTAGCCCCCCTTCGTTCATGCTAGTGCAAACTTTTTTCCACGAGACTAACGAGACAGGTCTGTCTTTATGTCCTCCTCCCCAAATGAAGTTACATACAATTTTGTCTAGCTTTGAACACACACCATTAGGAATTTTTGCCGTCTGCATTACATAAGTGGGAAGAGTTGTGTTGACAGATTTAGCTAAACAGAGGCGACCGAAAAAGGATAAAGTTTTGGCAGCCCAGCCATTTATCCTTGATTCCATATTGTTGGCAATGAAGGAATAAGTGTCTTTGGATACCTTTTTATGTAGAATGGGTACACCTAAGTACCTTCCCAAATCATCGGTCTCAGGAATCATGCTAGTCGAGCAAATAGCCTCTCTAGTGTGACGGGGGACAGACTTGGAAAAGAAAATTCTAGATTTTTCCACTGAAATTCTCTGACCGGATGCCTTTTCAAAGAGTTTGAAGCACTCATGGATGACCTTGATTTGATTCACGGAAGCTTTGGCAAAGATAACAATGTCGTTAGCAAATGATATATGAGATATGCGTGGACCTTGTTGGGCAGCTTTTACAGGTTTCCACTCGTTCTCCTCCACGCACTGGTTAATCAGTTGAGTGAGGCGTTCCATGCACATGACAAATAAATAAGGGGACATCGGATCACCTTATCTTAAGCCTTGAGTAGATTTAAACGGAGGTAGAGCTTCTCCATTGAAGATGATGTTAGTCGTTCCTGTTTGTAGGGAATTCATAATATACCGCTTGATATTGATAGGCCAAGACATATTGTTCAGCGTATCTTCAATAAAGGACCAAGACATACGGTCATAAGCTTTAGAAAGGTCCACTTTGATAGCCATTTGTGGGGCACATGATTTCCTTCTCATATTATGGATCACTTCCTGAGCAATGATAATGTTATCAGAAATAGATCTGCCAGGTACAAAGCTTGTTTGGACAGGGGATATCCACTGAGGGATAAACTTTTTCACACACTCAACTACCACCTTGGAGGCAAGTTTCATGCAGGTGTTATTAAGAGTAATGGGCCTTAGCTGGTTGCAGTTAACAGTATGTTTTGTTTTAGGAATAAGCACAATGCTAGATTCCCCCATTCGGTCGGGTATAGGGTCGCCATTTATCATGCTCCTAATAGATTTTAGGACTGATCCTCGAATGGTCTTCCAATTACTTTTGAAGAAATGCATGTTTGTACCATCTGGACCCGCAGCTTTAAAGGACACAGAACGTTGGATGATTTTCCAGACTTCGTACTCCGTAGGTGACGCGGCTAATTCCCTCAGTTGCTGTGTGTTCAAAGCTCTGAAATGCGCTGGGACCGTGGCCATAACAGATTGGTCAGGAAAGGAGCTGGCTGTGAAGAGGTTTTGGAAATAATTTGAGACATGGGTCTTAAGAATCAAAGGGTCAGACATCCATTTTCCGCTCTCATCTTGTAAAGTAGTTATCTTATTGATTCTTCTTCTATTACTGACGAAGGTATGGTAGAATTTTGTATTATTATCACCTTCCCGTAGCCAGTGGATGTGACTACATTGCTTCCAATCGCATTCTTCTTTGGCTAAGATGGATTCAAGTTCAAGTTCCTTCTGGATGCATAATTGATCTTTAACACTGTCAAAGCTGATTTCCAGATCCCTTTGTAGATTGGCAATGGTCCGGAGACAACAGTCTTTTGCCTTGTTAGCTTTCTTCTTACAGCCGGCGTCCCACTTAGTGATGGGCTGCTTGATATCATCCAAAGCAGAGTGAAAGTCTACAACATCGTTCTAGATCATTCCCAGTAGCTTGGAAAATTCGGGTTGTGTTTGCCAAGATGCCTTAGTTTTAAAGCGGTAATTATGGGTCCCTGCACTCTTATTGATGACAGTGATAGGGTGATGATCCGATCCAATTCTTGGGAGAGTGATGCAGCAAAAATTAGGAAAGTCTTTAAGCCATTCCAAATTAGCTACAGCCCTGTGTAAGCGTTTGTGGAGAAGTTTCTTTCTGTATGTGAATTTGAAACCAGAAAAACCGATGTCTGTGAGGCCTGCTTGTACCAAGGCATTGTTGAACCGTACTGCTTCGGCTAAGTTGAATCTCTTGCTTCCAATTTTTTCGCAGGGATTGAGCATACAGTTAAAATCCCCCATGGTGATCCATGGTTTGTTAATGGTATGGCTGAGCCGTATGAGATGTTCCCAAAGAACTGGTCTGCCTCCAGGACTAGGTGAGGCGTAGATGAACGTGTAGTATACTTCCTCATTGATGCAGCAGTGAATGTAGTATTTATGACTCGATATAATCCGGACGTTGCACTCCGCTTCATTCCATAAAACCCAAATATCTCCTGAGAAACCGCGCGCCTCCACGCGATGAGAGCTAGAGAAACCAAGGTCCCGTATCACAGCCTGGGCTTGATCGCCTGAAATCCTTGGTTCAGAAATAGAGACAATCTTAATTTTATGTTGAATAACAAGATGCTTCAAAGAGAGCCTAGCATTCTCTTTGCTGGCTCCTCTTATGTTTCACGCTAGGGAATTAAACAGAAAGGACTGGCTTAGTTGAGAGTAGGGGTCGCCGACCCCTCTTACCCATCACCTCCATATTTGATCTTACTTCTCGTGACGTATGCCTGGGATTTCTGGGGGCTGTTAGCACCTTGCACACTTTTCTTTTCCTTAGCTTTTCTCCCTGATCCAACCGTAGTGTCCTTCACACTGCTGTCGGTTTTTTTGATATCAACTGAGATAGCCGTTGTTGCTTGTTTCCCCTGCTGACTCGGCTGAATAGCTGTAGGTCTGCCTTGGATAACCTCATCTCCTACCGGTGTGACTACTGTATGGGAAGGTTCTTCATTAGCTTTCTCAGACAATTTCTGTTCTTGATTTACTATCTTAGAACCTTCGACTGCAGGTTCTTTACTGGCAGATACATCTGAATCATCATTGCGCCTTTGTTTTTTCCTCCACACTTTCGGCCCCCTAGTATCTTCATTATTTAGTGTCTGTGCATATTCTTTCACCGGCTGGTCTGCAGTAGCCTCTTCTGCATCATCTCCCTCAAGCAGTTGATATTTGTTAGAATGACTTTCAGAAGTAGTATTCTTCTTCGTGCCCTCCTTGTTCCTTTGAGGTCGTCTCGTACGGATGTTTTTTCCGTAATAGACTTGCCACTTCTCCTCCTCTTCAAGCCATCTAACGCCTGCCTCATCCTCCATTGGTTCAGTATTAGGTGCCGCCGGAGTATTGTCAGGACCTTTACAGTCCTCCTGACTGTGGCCCAGTTTGCCACATTTGAGACACAAATTCGGGAGCGACTCGTATTCAATCTTGTACTCCTTTCCATTAATAATGATGGCTGGATGTATCGGCTTGGATGTATCGATCTCAACAGCAAGACGAGAAAAACGGCTGCGTGTGCATTTAATAGAGTGATCATCCACCCGAATAAGTATGCCCACTGCCTGTCCTATATGGTGGAACATTTCCTTATTGTAATAGTGTATAGGGAGGCCTATCACTCTGATCCATGTGACTATCCAGTTCGGCAGCCCCTTTCAGGGTTCAAAGTAGCCATCCCATGGCCAAACCATGAGACAACTTTCGAATAGCGACCAGGGTCCCTTGGTGAGAACGTTTTCTTGATCAATACGGCTATAGAACTGGGCCACATAGTATTGTTCTGCAAGTTCGTAAAGCTCGAACCGCCCAGAAGGTTTGCACAGGAGTTTTAGTCTGTCTTCCATAGTCAAGAAGCCCACATGCCTATCGATTAGTTTGACGATGACTGCATACTTGAACGGTTTGCTCATAATCTCATCGGCTTCTGGTGCTACGTAGATCTCCGGAACACCTTTTTCATACACTAATTCGATGTCCTCAGGATTGATTAGCTCTTCAGGTTCATCATCTATGAATACCAGATTGGCCCTGCCATCCCCGCTTATGCCGGTTGCAGCCTGTTTAAAGGTCTTCATCGGCTTCTTCATGTGCTCCTCCACTAACAACGGACTTCCATCATCCATGTAACTCGTCTCCTGGATTGGTGGGCTTGATTCAGTGTCCATCATCATCGTGCCGTCTTCTTGTGTTCCCTGGGATGTCCCCCGCATCCCTTTGAACGTTAGGTTCAGGCCGATCTGCTGTAAATTGATCTGCATTACTGAGAGTCCAGATTGTTCTCGTGGTCCTTCAACAGCGTTGCGGTCTCGATTGCTTCCGTTGGTAGCTAGGGATTTTGCCGTTCCTCCACGATCGCCTAGATCGCCGCCGCTCCCCCCCTCACGCCCCATAATTCCCTTTGTTTCTACATTTTAAACTATATTGTGCTTTCTGTTCTTTCACAACCGCCCATTCCATCCACCCGTTGCTCAAAACGATAGGCCACCCATGATTATCTCCTCATTCTTGTATATCAAGAGATCTGCTTCCATTGTAGATGGTAGTTAGGATTTGAGCAATGTAGATAGGAGATAACAAAATGCACCACACATGAATCGGAGGAATTTATTATATTATCTGCTTTATTACATTGTGTTCATTGATTACGGGGTGGACATATCACATGGATGATCATTGTCACCTTTGGGGTAGTTATCGTTCTGTGGTTAGTGAGAGCCGGTATGTACCTTGCAGGTGGGAATCATAATGTGATGTCTTTTATGTGATTATGTTCTTTAGCTGACCCTCACAATTTTATTCTATAGTTTTGTTCTCAAGGACGAGCAAAGTTCAAGCTTGGGGGAGTTTGATGCAGGGATTTTGAGTCACTTTTATAGGCTAGTTTTTCACTCGTTTTATGTGCTTATTGGTCATATTTGTGGTTAATATCGCATGATTCAATTCCTTTAGCCTATTATCCTTGCCTGCATCAAATTCAGATTGTTTAACTTTATTTGCATAGATTATCATATTTCTCAGATTTGATTTGTGTTTTCTCTCATTTTCAGGCAATTCACAATTATGGATTCGTCGATAGCATCGACGGTCTTTCGATAGCATCGCCAGAGCAACAGTGACAGATCTAGAGAGCAAGTAGATAGTTTGATACCATTGACACTTTGTTGATGGTCTCAAAAGTCCAATAGTGAGCCAAATATCGTCTTGTCGATACCATTGACGAGAACGGTCGATGGTATCGAGATGCTATCAGGCGACTTCCAAAAATTGAAGAAAGCATCAGTACCCTAAGGTGTCGATACCATCGACCCCCCGTTGATGGTATCGACGCCGTCGAATTAGAGTTTTGTCTAACATGACTTCAATCGGACGACTACGTTCTTTTGGCAGCCGTAAGTGGTACCTATACCTAGAAAAAAGATGGCCCAAAGCTGGGATTCACATTCGGTTGCATTGCACAAGTCCCAAAGGAGAAGAGAGCGAAGAACGGAGCCGAGAGCTATGCTCCAAGAGATTCTAGAGATGCAGACAGAGTTTTTCACTGCCGAAAGGCTGCAAAATGCTCATCCTGCACTGAGGATCACCTAGTTCTTCTCCGTTCAGGGGTTACGCCATCTCCATCCATGTTTTCTCATTCCTTCATGGTGTTTTGCATTGAGGTGAACATGCGAGGCTAATCCCCTTTGTCTCTAGGACCGAGAGTAGCCCTGGAAATCATTGTATGACTCTTTTTACATAGTTTATCATAATTTGTCCCTCAAATCCACGGTATGATATCATTTTCTCCATTGCTATCATTGTGCTTGATCACCATAATGGTAATCTGATACCTTTAATTGCTTTTGACGAAGAATTAACATTTGAAAAGAGGTTCTAATCACATTAACTAATAAATCCTTTGGAAAAGGCGATGCACGGTTAATGGTGGGAACCCAGAGACATGTTTTTCATGCACCTAGTCTAGGGCATAGCTTATTACTGGAGTGGAACCGACCTAGATTAAGGTAGTGAATTGTATTGCGGAAGCGAGAAATTCTGGCTATAGGCCACTATCCGAAAAGAGAGATGAGTTGTGATAATTGTGAAGGAATTAGTACAACGAGAACCCGGGGTAAAACCACAATCCTAGATATTTCTTTTGAATTGATTAAACCAACCATTTAATCGATTGCTTTATTTTCTTTTATTTTTATTTTTCTTCTTCAAAACAACTTACAAACTTTTATAATCGGTTTTTCTGATCGTGAGTAGTTAGTAGTAGTCTACCGATAATTACATTTCCCTGTGTTTGACTTGAGCCTCACAATGCCTATAGTACATTGATGCGTACACTTGCATTATACGCATGGTAAAGTCATGTCACTGATCGACTGGAGGGTCCAACCATTCCACTGGCGGGTTCAGTAGCATATTTTATAAAATAGGTTTCTACATGTGATGTGGACGTTAGATGCTAGTAATTCTTTGTGGATCCAAAGAACTGTATTAGTATGGCCATAACTATCACTCGTATGTTTTATGATTTCATGCTTCATATGTGGATATAACATATTTAGGATACATATTATAAGTATGTGATGATTGGATATGTACATGTATTTATGATTCCCTCAATAAATATTAAGTGTTAGATACTTTCTATAAGAAGCCCACATGAAAATATTGATCAACTAAGCTTTGTCATGCCTTAGCGTGGTGTGTCATCTATCTCATGGATGTGTGATGGTAAATATGTGGGTCTGCCTTAGCTAGATCCATATTCTGTTGTGTTGGTTTAGGGGTGAGTCTTAACTAGGTGAGCTTTGTAGGATTAAGTGCCTAGAAGCATATAGATGGACAATGGCAATGATTTGTGCATATCATCTATCCTAGAATTACATGAGATGAAATTGGAAAATTTTTCCTATCTTAATAATTAGTAGTGAGGTCCAATGTTGGTTGGGTAATAACTTAATTATTATAGATCTTGGCACACTAGAAGAGTGTTCGCTACAATCCTCTGAAATGGTAGTAAGAGATATCAATTTGAAAAAAAATAGTGGGAGAGATAACTAAGTAAAGGCCTAATTAATATCATTCATATTATCAAATCAAATCAAAAGTGTTTTTGGTAAATATTGCAAAATTTATTATGTAGAAACTAATGGGAAACATAAATACATTTTTCATTGTGATCAGTGATTGAGAAGGACAAGTTGATCGGTAATACCTTTCAGGATTCACTCACGGCATTGCGAATCATTCTCACTCAAGAGTGCAAGATCTATGACCTAGAGACACTAGAGCCATATGAACCTACTCCCATTGTGTCTAAGGTTGAAAGGATGCTTACAAGAAGCATTATGAAGATGTTGTGGATGTCAAGTATGTGATGCTATGCTCGATGAACTATGAGTCGTAGATACATCAAGTGAAAATGGATGTTATTCAGATGGTAACACATCTTAAGAACATGTACCATGATCGGTCAAGACAAGTGAGATATGGTGTCTCAGAGGCATTGTTCAAGTGCAATATGGGTGAAGGAGATCTAGTAGGTCCCCATAAACTCAAGTTGATTGGGTATGTGGAGAACCTTGCTAAGCTTGGATTTTACTTAGGCCAAGAGTTGGCCACAAATGTGATTCTATAGTCACTGCTAGAATAATAAAGCCTATTTGTGATGAACTACAACTTGAATAGTCTTGAGAAATCATTGTTCGAATTACTTAGCATGTTGAGGATAGCTGAAGCGCAGATAAAGGAAACACCCAAATCTATGATGATGATCAATAGATGCAAAGGGAAGTCCAAGGGCAAAGGCAAAGCTAAGAAGAGTTCTAAAAGATAACCAAAAACTAATGTCTTTTGCACTGGAAGCTAAGGGTGGTGTGAATAAGGAAGTGTAAGGCCACCATTTTCATTAGCCTGGATAATGGAAAATGAACTGTCCTCTTTATATAGGGGAACTCAAGAAGAAGAAAGCGATAAAGATATCCACTTATGGACCCAAGAAGAAGTAAGCTAGAACTGTGCAGAGAAAGAGTTGTTGCCATCATAGTTTGAATCTATCACTCGTGTAATGGACATGGAATAGAATTAGTGAATTGCTATTATATATCTATAAATAAAGAAAAACATAATTTATCTTTTATGGACAAGTTTATTATGAATAAGTGATGTTTTAACAAATAAGATCGTATATGGAAGTGTTCTATGTCTCATGATCTATACTCGATTGGTATAAAGACAAATATGTATAACACATATATGGAATGACTTGATGACTCAAACAATGAATACCTATAGCATTGTCATCTAGAGCACATAAATGAGAAACACATTTCTAGAATCCATATATATTGCCATCTAGACTCTTTTAGTTTTTGAACCAATAGAGACATGTGAGTCTTATTTGTTGGGAAACATGACAAAAGATCATTTGTCTAGAAATAGTGGGAGAGCAAGCATTCTATTTGGACTTGTACACACTTATATATATAGACCTTTTAAAAGAAATGATATATGTGGTTACCAATACCTCATTATATTTACTAATGATCTCAATAGATATGGTAAAGTTTTTTAATTAAATAAAAGTATGAATTTCTTGATGTTTTCAAGAAGATCTTAAATGATGTATATAACCAGCTTAGTATAAGTATTTAAATCCTTCGATATGATTGATGTGGAAAATATTTTAAACCAAGAGTTTGACAAACTTCTGGGAGATCGTGATGATGTAACACAATGAACTCTACCTGAAATACAATGATGTATCTGAAAGAAGGAATAAAAAATTGCTAGTCATGGTGTGGTCATCAATAAATCTCGATGATCTACTAATTTCCTTTTTGGATCATGGTTTACACTAAACAATGTATCTTATAAATGGCTAAAAATACACCATATGAAATATGGAATAGGAAGTGTCCCGGTATGTATTTTGAAAGGATTAGGAATGAAAGATTATATATGAAAATACTTTCTTGAAAAGCTTTGTCCACTAGTGTTATTTTGTTGAATACTACATTTATAGTCCAATTCGACAACATAAGTGTTTGTTGCCAGGATGGATGTATTCCTAAAGGGAAATTAATTCCAAAGGAATATGTGGGAGAAAAGTAGAACTCAAAAAGGTTGAGACCAACAAGAAAACATTGAACCTAAAGAGGTATAGTGGAAATAAGGAGAATCACAATTCATTGTGGAATCTCAAGTTCCTTATGTAACATGAAACCTCATAGATCAAGTAGAGCATGCCTTTTGCTTGAAAGACTAGGATATCATATGGCTCAAAAAGGTGGTATTGGTAATTGACGATGAGCCAACAACCTACATAGAATCTATTGTGGTACCAAAGTATGAGAAATGGCTTGAAGTCGTTGTATCCAAGATGGACTCCATGTACACCAACAACATAGGACCTTGGTGGATCCACCGGAAGGGGTAAGACCCATAGGGTGTGACTGAGACTTCTAGAAATATACCAACATGGATGGTAGTGTAAAAACCTATAACGGAATATTGTTTGAAAATGGATTAAAACAAGTTCATGATGTTGAACATTGACAAAATCTTCCACCAGTTTCTATGGTTAAATCCACCAGGATCGCGATTTCTATTGCAACTTAGTTTGACTATAAGATTTGGAAAATGGATGTTAAAACCACATTTCTTAATAGGAATATTGTATAGGATGTATGCATGACACAACCTAAAGGTTTTATAAATCTAATTATTGCAAATGAAGTCTATAAGCTACAAAGATCAATCTTTGGATTGAAGCAAGCATCTCAGAGCCAGAATCTTTGATTTGATAGGATTGTCAAAGAGTTTGACTTTAGCAAAAATGTAGATGAAATCTATGATTAAAAAAGGTTAGTGGGAGCATATTTATATTCCATATAATGATGGGGAATAATGTCCTTATCCTATAATTGTTAAAACTTGGAAGGGAAATACCTTCTTTATGAAGGATTTAGGTGAAGCATCATATAACTTAGGAATTAAGATCTATACAGATAGACCAAAATAGTTCTTGATGTAAGAAAGTGAATATACATCGGAAAGATGATGAAGGGGTTCAATGTACAAAACTTAATGAGTGAAAAAATTGTCCATCTTCCTCAGAACTAGTTTATCAAGAGCCTAGTGTCCTAGCTGTTGTGAAGAATGGGAACACATGAATAAGATTCCATACACATTTGCAATTGAATATATAATGTATGCAATTTTATGTACTCAACCTATTATTTCTTATGTATAGGACATGATAAGTAGATATCAGCTAGATTCCATTGAACGTCACTAGGTTGTCATAAAGAAATTTCTTAAGTACTTGATAAGCACGAATGATTAGTTTAGTATTTGTGGTAATAAGGAAGAGTTGGGTGTAAAGGGTTACACCGATGCAAGATTTGCAAAATGAAAAAGAAGATTAATGATCGCAATCTAAATTTGTGGTTGACATTAAAATAGAGTTGTAACCTAAAAAAGTTTTGAGCAAGAGACATTGTTTAATTTGACAATAGAAGTTGAATGCCTTACTGTTAAGAATACAACATAGTATATTGAATGGATAAAGAAGATAATTTAGATGATCTTTTTGGAGGATCCAACTATTGATGACACAGTAGAAATACTATGACAACAGTGGGGCTATTGGATAGGCAAGGGAACCAATATAATATACTATGACATTTTCATCCTATACGAGAGATCATAAAATGAGGAGATGTGAGTACTTGAAAAGTACCACCCATAAGAAAATGTTGCTAACCTGCATCAAAATCACTTGTGTAGAAGTAACATGATGGATATATTAAGATCACTTAGAATAAGATTTGTGGGTGATTGGATCTAAGTGAAAGTGGGAGTCTGTTGGTATGTATTCCTAGAGATCCCATTGTACGATGTTTGTAATGGGGAAATAGATACCTTAATTGATAATGATAAATGTAATTTTTTCTATTATGTTTGTCATAGTCATCAGATGATGATACAAACATGGTAGATGTCTAAAGAATGATGTTACTATATGACATATGTCTTTATGTTGAGGACCTAAACAACGAGATCATAAGTATAATTAGAGTACATACATTTTTGTTGTGTCCCTAATAGAAAATGATAATACATAAGACTAGAATGTGTTTTGACTGATTATAGAGTGTCATTAGTCATGCTATGGGATATCAAGTCAAACATTTAGGTACATGTTAAAGAATAGTGTATCAGACAGACCAACCTTGATAGTGATACACGAAGACCATGGAATGGTAGTCAACATCAACTCTCACATACTAGTGATTGTGGTTCTTGGACGTAAAGTCACTACACTCATCACATGTCATTCAATATATTTTGACACCATCCAAAGTGACCTTGAATAAAGGATGCCATAAAGATGGATCTCGGGTACATTGTGACACATGGGAATTGAGTGTGAGTGATGTTAAAAATCGAGTTTTCAAATTAAGGTCAGATCATGGTATAAACTTTCAAATTTTAGTGATATTCATTTTTCCCATGCATAAGCTACCCATAATCGAGACATCATGTGGTATAAGGTCACTAGAAAGGACCACATGAGGAGCTGAGATGACTACCTAATATTCATCTACATGGGTGGCTTAGGGTAGTCCTTAATGAAGAGATGAGATGCTAGAAGACTCTCTAGGTTTTCACAAGAGAACCTTTACGTCTAGCTCTGGATCAATTGAGGCCAGGTAGAGTGGATCATCTCAGCCACCGTGAAGACAGATAGGAGAAATATGCCAGCACCCTGAGCCTAAACACCTCAATTTTCACCATTATGGACTTTAGGGTTTCTTGGGTGTAAGAGACTTGAGAAATTATTTACTCAAAGTATATGTGAGTGTGTAAGCTCTGATACCAACTGCCACGGAACCGTTCGTACGCCAATCCCAATCCTACTGCCTAGACAGTAGTAAAAGGATTGAAGAGCCTGCCCCTGAGTTTCTCGATAAGATCTAACACACTGGCATATACAATAATAGATAATAACTCGAAAACTAGATATTTAAAGAACAAACTAACCCAATATGGATATTTTTCCAATATATATGTGTCATCAAAGTATGTAGAGTGAGGAAGCAATCTTATTCAGTATTCCATTTGTATTGCCTAAAATCAAGAAAATGGAGACACAATCATGCAATTGCACGGTACGTTATCAAAATCAAGTAAATTTGTTTATAAGAAAATGAATGTACTTGGCATGACTTATTTTTCAAAAATATAACAAGAAATTTGCAAGAACCAAAAGTTATTCGACAAGTTTTTCAAATGATTTGATTTTTATTACGAGTTCCCATTATGTTGTAATTCGAGAAGCATGCTTATATATTTTTGTGTGACTTTATCGCCCCAACGCGATGGGGGAAGTTACTGGGATCCTTCTCTCCATATGAGGTAAGATGCCAATGTACAAGTCCCACCTCTCAATGAGGGGGGTCGCTTGCACCCAATATCAACATTATCAATATTATCAATATCATCATCATTATCAATATATGGGTAGTCATAATGGGCATGCAATTTATGTTTTCATGTTTTTCAAAATATAATATAGAAAAATAGAAGACTAATCATAGGGAACAATATCTCATCCAAGTAAGTAGCCAAGTATACAATCAAGAGATACATAAAAGTATCTTCAATAGAATCAAGGAAGAGTTATATAATAGCGTACCTTTCTAAATGAGTATTTGGAGTATATATCCCAAGAAAGAGTAGATCAACCCCTTGAGTCAGATCCTAGATCAAAATATTGGATCAAGTGTCAGGATCATAGTTTTAAAGAATCATGCTTCACTATTCGAGATTAGGGTTATATTTTCCTATCTCTACCTTAGGGTTAGGTCATCAACAATATTTCCAAATGTTTAACATTTATTCATGTATCAAGAATGTTTCATGAATGGATGATTTACCTAGGTATATTTAGGAACACATTACAACCCTAATTATTATCATCATCATTCAAATCTCTAGATCATTTTCAATATGAAATAGTATCATTGGACTCAAGATTACATTAGGGAGATTCATGGGTCAGACATATGATTAAGGGGTTTGCAAGATTAAGGTTAATCATCATCACATCAAGAGTAATCCTTATTGCAATGTATATGAGTAATATTCTAGGGTAGTGAGTTAAGAAGGTTAGATCTAACCCTTATTCTGTCAAAATCGATTAGGTGTCTCAATATGATCATTAGAATCAAGAAGTCAGGTTTTTCAATGATTGAACTCAAATTAGAGTCATTAATTAAAACATGATGAGAAAGAGATCAAAACTAGGGATAACTATGAGATTTATAAGGAATTATACTATGCAAGTATTTTTAAAGCATTCATTGGAATTTTCTAATCAAGATTGACTATTTACTCGAATTATTTGGAGTCAGGGTGAATTTTCTATGATTTAATCAAGATCTAGGCATTAAATTGAATATCTGAGGAGAGAGGAGAAGAAATACCTTAAATTGGAAAAAAGGCAATCGTTGGATCACTTGATC
The DNA here is from genome assembly GCA_963693085.1 of Alisma plantago-aquatica. Lineage (NCBI taxonomy): Eukaryota > Viridiplantae > Streptophyta > Magnoliopsida > Alismatales > Alismataceae > Alisma > Alisma plantago-aquatica. The sequence goes on along the minus strand of OY856410.1, from coordinate 219,034,506 downwards.
AGATGGTTGGGGTTGAGCCACATAGGTACACAACTTTCTTAGTCCAGGGTGTTGTCCATCCTTGGTTTGGGTGGTTTATTTGTGGTTTAAGAGGTTTAATTGGGCTGGTTGGTCTTCCTCCTTGAATCACCAGTCCAGGACCCCTTTCTCTCCCGCTCCAGGCCTTGTGCACCAGCGTGCATGTGCGAATGAGAAAGCTCACTAGTGCTAGGTCCAAAGGGAGCATGAGGCACCTATGGAGGCAGAGAGGATGCCGGTTGGGGTCGTAGTAACCCCAGGAGGATAGAGGTAGCCTTGATTTGGAGTGAGGGAGTGAGGGAAGCAAACACCCCAAAGCGGTCGTGCGGCAGCACTGCTACTACAACGGGTGGAAGGCAAGGAAAAATCTAGGGATAAAGGAGTTTTTAGAGGGTGCGATCACAAGGCAAGGATGTAGGGATACTTGTTGCGTACGTAGGGGAGGCCTTTTATAGCACTAGGCTAGGGTTAGTACTAGATAGAACATGGGTCGAGGGCCATGGCCACCGAGCTGAGAGGGGGGGCAACGATCTTGTTTTGGCGGCATTTTAATGCATTAAACATAGTAAAAGTTGGGCCTGTTGAGTTCAAATTTGTGAGAACACGATTTCTATTCACTTAGATTTTCGAACTATGGTCGTGAGCTGGAGATCTCACTTTTGGGCCCTCATTCACTCCTCCCCACTGATTGCGGAGGTAGAAGACGATCAAATGGCTGCTGGATCTAGCCCTGATCCATGGGAAGAAGATCCAAGGGCTGAGAATCACCCTCGATCCCTTGCCACGGATCGCTGACTTGGACAAGTCAAAAAGGGAGCAAATAAAAGGCAAATAAAAGGGTATTCAACATATTAACTTCAAGATCATAGTAAATCGTAGGAATGTCCAAATGATATGATTTTTGGACCATAGCTTCAAAAATATGTGGAGAACCTTTAGACAAAGTTTGAGGACCAAAAAACGAAGTTTGATTGAGAAATTTGATTCTTTGGACATGGTAATGTATTAATCAAACATGTGGTGTTATAATGGGTATAAAATTCACATTGATCACCATATTGTGTACTTGAGTGTCAATATTGATTATGTATTGAAGAAAAATGAATTGGGACCATAAGTGAGTATAATGAGGGAAAAATTGGAATTAATACAAACATATGAAAAATTCCACTTCTTCACAATCTAGTTCTCAGATTGAATTCACAATTTTCATGTACTAATGCATGATTCAAATGTGAAACACTGATTACAGTCCCATAGAAAATCCACAATCGGAAGGTATGGGTGACGTTGAAGAAGAACAAACCATCTAGGAGAAGATCAAAGCATCATCCTCAACAGCTTAGTCTAGGCCAATCAAGCGACAAGCAATAAATGTGGGAAGCTACAATATCAATCCAAGGTTGTGGTGTTAGTCAAGCAACAATCCTTCCATGGCCATAGTACTGAAGACTTGATAACGCACATCAACAATTTTGTTGAAAGTTGTGACATGGTGAAGATAGATTGAGTTCCATTGACTGTGATCTACTTAAAGATTTTTGCATCATCACTGGAAGATTGTGCCAAGTCTTGGTTCCTTAACCTCAAGCCTAAGTCAATAGAAACATGGGAACAAATGATTGATGCTTTCTTTGACCATTGTTTTCCTCCTTAGAAGATGGAAGAGTTGACCAAAAAGATAATCAACTTCAAGAAGTAAGCAGAGGAATCATATTCTGAAGCTTGGAGAGGTTCCAAAATATGTTGAGGAAGGTTCCTCGTTATGGGATTGATCTCTTTGGGCAGGTGAAGATTTTCTATTACGGGCTACATCAGGGGGAAAGGACCACTCTGGATAGTGTAGGGACATTCTTCCTCCTAAACAATAAGTCATCCAAGCGTCATGAGATCTTAAAGAACATGGCTAAGAACCAGTCACGGGGTGAAGAAAGAGAACTCCCAACAACCATTAAAAGTGTCGGGGAATCTAAAGTCATCACGACATTGAGAGAGAAGCTTGACCTTCTAGCCATGAAATTGTGTCAGAAGGATACAAGCTCTTCTAGAGGAAAAGAGGAAGTGTGAAAGTTCATGCATCTGCAGTATCAGTAGGACAGGGCCCCCAACAAGATAATAAAATTGAAGACATGCTACGCAATCTGGTGTGTCAAAATGAGGCTATTATTGGCCAAACTAAGAGGGAGTTGTAGAATCAAGGAGCACAAATTTGCAATATTGAATATCAAATTTCCTTGAAGAAGCCTAGCCAACAAGGGGTCCCAACAAATATAGAGATGTCGCATCATCGAATGAAATATATTCTATTGTCAAGAAGGTATAAAATGCTTGTATTGAGTTACCAAAGCAACATACTCAAGAGCATGAGCAAGCATATGTGCCTAAAGTTCCATATCCCAACAGTTTATATGGATGATGGGGGGGTGAAGATATCCAATGCATTGTGTTCATGCGTGCACCTCACCAGACCCCATTCTAGAAAAGTGGCCCACACAATACGAGTAGGTGAAGGTTCTACTCCACATTGGGACAGTCATAGTTAATAAAGAAGCACCTACACCCCAGAAAGAGAAGCCACCAGCCATTCCACTTGTAGTAGATAAGCCAATTTCTACTCCAGGATGTGGTAGTGAAGCAATCTTAGGGGGGGGGAAGTTTATAAAATTCCATATGTTCCCCCACATAAGTAAGGATAGAAGTCATATGTGTCATCCCTAGATAGTCTAAACCTGAGGGAAAAGGAAACATAGTTCAAAAAATTCATGGACATCTTGTACAAGCTCCACTTGAATTTTCCATTGGTGGAGGTGAAAGAGGCCTCCTGCTTATGGGAGATTTTAAAAAAATATCATCAACAAAAAAGAGGAGGATTAAAGACATGGATATTGTACAAGTTTATGAGGTGATAAGTGCATTGATCAAGGGGAAGATGCCAAGGAAGAGGAAGGATCTTTGATGTTTCTATATCCCATATTCCATCACTAGAAAACATATCAAATAGGTATTATGTGAATCAGGAGTGAGAATTAATCTTATGCCTCTTACCACCTTCTAGAAGCTAGTATTGAAGGAACCAACAAAGACATCCTTGACAATTGAGCTGGCGAATTGATCTATTGTGAGGTTGTATGGGATATGCGTGGATGCTCCAGTAAAAGGTCACAAATTCATCTTTCCAGTTGATTTTGTGGCAATATACATGCTTGAGATACGAGGATCAAAGAAGATGTTAGGAAGGGCATTCCAAGATACATCTGATGTGATCACTGCCATTGGGAGAGGCTATTTGACTCTTAGGATAGATGATGATGGAGTGGAGTTTAGACTGCTAGATGATTCTTAACCACCATCTTGTGACAACCCAGACTGAAGAAAATCACCTTGTCAAGCCTAAGACATTAAACAAGGGCACTCATGGGAGGCAACCAAACTTTATTTTTTGTCATTTACTATTTGTTAAGGTATTTTTGTTAGCTACACTTCATGTTTTTCATGTTAGATTTTAGTTTATGCACAAAGGTGCCTTGATGGTCTTGTTTGGTGTGCAGGCAGCGTCAAAGTCAGTACTCCTAACAACCATATAGGTACTACTGACTCCTTATCAATTAAAATTCTATACAAAGTCGGTACTAGTGACATCAAAGTCTGTACTACTGATGTTTCTTAGGAAAAATCATAGACTCCTGTGCCAAAGTTGATTCTATTGAGTCCAAAGTCTGTATTACTGACTTTTTCAACAAAACTGACATGAGCTACAAGAAAGCATTATTACTACCACCGACAAACATGTCGGCGGACACCGATTTTCAAAGCTCAAAGAAGGAGAGAGAATATCATTTCTTGATGCCAAAAAGACACAAATTAGTGGAACCAACAAGATGGATATATGCTTAAGTAACTTCATCCAAAGAGCCGCCAATCATCCACCGCTGCACCCTAGATAGCAATTGGTACCCCCGTTCCACCTATAGGTTTGGATTTTGTCTATTAGGGCATAGTCAAGTTCAAGCTTAGAGGGGTATTTTCTTTGGTTTGTTTCTAGTTTTCTTTTAGGATCCAAAATCTATCTACTGTAATAATGGATCTTAATGCATGATTTCTATCATTTTCATGTGTTTTCATTCTCTTGCAATGGAAATGAAAAAATTGGCTTAGTTGCAAAATTCTTGAGTTGCACCACTTAGAGGAAGTGTATGGGATAATCAGCTTAAGGACATTTAATATGAATAGACGTCTTAATTATTCATGAAAAGTGGATGAATATGAGGTTTGAGCCTAAATTGACAAAATATTTAATGGGGCCTTAAATGGAAATTTAAGAAAGAAACCCTAAGGTTACCCTGTACACCGGTCATTTGAGAGGGACATATCATAAATTCATGAAAGGCATTGTTTGTTAGTTGTGTGATTACATTCGTCTTCTATTCATTTTGACTCACCACTTTCAGATGATCAAGTAAGATATAATTATTTCCTCTTGTTTTCATTTGTAACATTCTAGTAATTTTTCTTTGATTTCAGTAGTGTAAAAATGAAAATGGAAAAAAATATGCATAAGCAATTTTTGTGTTATCATTTTTGTTGCATAACAATCACATGTAGATTACTTGCATTTCTGATCATTCATTTCTATATCATGTGGATATTATTTTCCTTTGAAATATAAGTGGAGGGAGATACATGCATACTCTTAAAAAAAGCGAAAAAAAATGAATGACATGTTAGTGAAGACCAAGCATAATGTTTCACCACACTAAAATAATGGGGCAATGAAAGAAAATAAAGAAAATATTATTCATGTTTTGAAGTAAAGAGGGAGAAAGGATGCCCTAAACTCTTCACAAGAGCTATAATCATTCACATGATGTAGTATTTCTTTATTTCATTCTCATTCATTTAATAAGATTTTCAATTCATGCATCATTCCACAAATAACATTAGGCATAAGGATTCATGCATTTTTCATTCTCTTCACCATATAGGTTCATCGTGTTTTATCTTTGCATAATTGATTCATATAATACTTGGGGGTGTTCAAGTCACCCATTTCATTCAATTCATTGCTCTTATCAGTAGTCCACTTAAATGATTATTCTCCTCAATTGTTATTATAAAGAGAACTATTTCCAAATAGTTGGTAGTTAGGAAAGAGTAATGTAGAATCGGGAATCACATGATGCACCAAGCGAGTGCCTGATTGATTATGATATGAACTACTCTCCTGATAGTGTTCATTGAACTAAGGGTGGACAAATTTTATGCAAGTTTTTGGTTGCTATAGAGCAGTTGATTGTTCAGTGATTCATGAAGGCTAGTTTGGGCCGCCAATTGGGGATAGTTGATAAACAATATTCATGGGTTTTGTTCTTTTGCTGACTTATCTAAAACAAATTTGAGAGTTTGTTGCTCGAGGATGAGAAACATTTAAAGTTAGGGGATTTTTATGAACTACATATTTTTCATTTTCACAGGCTATTTATTATTTATTTTTGGCACTTATTGTTCATTTTCGTATTAATTTGTGCATGATTTCTTATTGTTAGCCCATGTTACTAAATTGCATCAAATATATGTAATTTTAATGTTTTCGAATGATTTAATATATTTTGAGATCTTATGTTCATATTTTTTGAATCTCAGATATTTTACAAGAATCTACATGGCTCAGTACTACTGACTTCACTGTTGGTGGTACCGACACTTGCTCAGAGATGAAATGAAATTAATCGAGGAAACTCAGTAGTATCGACTCTCAGCTCGTTAGTACTGATAGAAGCACACCGAGTGCAACTCATCGTGGGAGTCAGTGGTACCGACACCCAAGTCGGGAGTACCAAAACATAAGGATCAGGAAAATCTAAAGATGGCATTTAATCTGACGGTTGAGGATCTATTTTGCCCTAAGTCAGTTCTACGAATTAAGGGGATTTTAGCCAGATGTAATGATCACATTCCATTCCATTGAACGACGGCCAAGGAATAGGAGAGGAGAATGAGGAGGAGAACTGCATGTTTGGGAGGTTTCGACCACGTTCGATGGGCAGAATTTGTGGCTTGTAGATCCATTTGTCGACGTGGAGCGTCCTAGTCACGTTTCTCTAGGGGGTTCATTGGTTATTCTATGTTATCCACATTTTTCCTTCTTCCTAGAATGGTTTTGTCCATGGAAACCATGAGGGGATAATCCCTTTGTTCTGTAGGACCCGAGAGTAGCCCAGTTGTACACTGTATATGGATCTTTTGCATTAGTATATTGTTTTCTCCTTATTTTTGAGCATATTTGTATGCAAATGTATTGAATTATCTATGTTGCGCACCATAGGAGATTAATTAGATATTTTATAGATTTGAGAGAGGGATTAATTATTGGAAATCCATAGTAACACACATATTATACATGGCTTCAAGAGAAAGCTTAGAAACGTGAGGGGAATAACTAGAGTAATTCGTTACAACACCTCTCTAATAACATAATTGATACAATGGTGGGATTGATATTTGGAGAGGTAGTGGATTATGTCGTGAGAGTGGGTAATTCTAACTACATGTCTCTTTTTTTAGGATTAGGAAGAATATATATTAATCTTAGGGTAAAATTGCAGTGTCAATCATGGTCAAACCACAATCCTAGAGAATTTCTTGTCATTTTGATCACAAACTAGTAAATTAGTTTCTTTTCATGAATTAGTTTAATAACTCTCAAATCAATGTTTTCTTCAGCCTAGCTGATCGAAAGTAGTTAGTAGTAGTTTCTTGAATTATGTGTCCCCATATTCGATATCCTGGCCTCATTATCCTGTATTACTTCGACACATATGCTTGCATTTTACATGTATAGTTTAGTCATGTCATAGGCTAGATGATAGGAGGATGAATCGATTGATTGGAGGTTTCTAGAGGTTTCTTGGACCTATGAACCAGACGAACGATTTAGAAGACCAATTGAGCAACCAAGAGGCAAGTCGACCAGTTCAAGAGTTGAGCTAATCAACCTAGATTGGTTTGAGCACAGATCTTCAGCAACAACATGTTGCTTTTGATGTGGACCCTAGGTGGTTGTAATTTCTTGTAGCTCTAAGGAATTATAGTAGTATGGCCATAACTATCTCTTGTGTGTTTTTATTGCATGTTATCATTTGTGGTTATAGCATGTATATGATACATACTATGTGGTTATTGGTTATGTTTATTTATTTGCATATAAATTCCTTCAATATAAATATGAAGTCTTAAGTTCTTTCCTTAAGTAGAACACATGAAAAGCTTGATCAACCAAGTGTAGGTTATGCCAAAACATGGTGCACCGTGTATCTTGTGGAAGTATCATGGTAGACATATAGGTTCTTCCAAAGCAGGGTTCATGTTCTACCGTGTTGGCTTTTGGGTCAGGCTTAACAATGTGGTTTTCATGAGATCAAGAACTAGAGGCATAATGATGACTATGGAAAATAGTTGTGCATATCATCTATCCCAGAATTTCATATGATGTAATTGGGAAAGTTGCGTACCTTAATAATTGACTATGGATGTTGGCATATTGGCTGAGTAATAGTTGAATTGTTATGGATCTTGGCTACTAGAAGATTTGAATGCTACAATCTTCCAAATTTGATACATGAGGGTTATCAATTTAAAAAAAAATAGTGGGGTGATAATTAATTAAAGGCCTAATTAATATTGCTAATTTATCAAATCAAACAAAATGAAAATGTTTCGAAACGTTGCAATATTTCTTTGTAGAATCTAATGTGAAATACAAACATGTTCATATTGCGACCAGTTCTTTAGAAAGAAAAAATGGGATAAAGTTGCACAATTGGTTAAGGAATTTGAGAAATATTCTCATCTATGAGCGAAATCCCTATGTCCTTGAAAGGCCAGAGCCAAAGGAACCCACTCCTAATACACCTAAGGCTGAAATGGATGCTTCCTTGAAGTATTCCAATGATACCATAGACTTTAAACAGCTCATGATATGTTGTATGAACTATAAGTTGCATGAAAAACATGAAAACATGGACATTCTTGAGATGGTAGCCCTTCTTAAGAATCATGTAACACAAGAAAGGTATAATGCCTCCAAAGTGTTGTTTGGGTGCAAACTCACAGAGGGAGATCCAGTAGAGCCCCATGTCCTATGATTGGGCATGAAGAGGGATTGGGATTTCTTTGAGGTCAAGAGTTGACCATGGATATGATTCTGCAAGCATTTTGTGAATCATATAGACAACATATCAAGTGCTTTCAATTGAGTAATTTGACTAAAATGCTATTAGAACTACTTGGTATGTTGATGCCAAAGCAAGAAAGAAGAAGGACAAATCTATGATAATGATCAACAAAAGTGAGTCTAAGGGAAAAGGAAAGGCCAAGAAGTGTTATGAGGCTAATCTAAAGTCCATGTCTTCTACACTCAAGTCAAGGAGATAGGTAAGTGCAAAAGGAATCAACATCTTCACTTAAAGGAACAAAGGTAGAAGAAAGAGATAGCGATCTCTACTTCAGGACCCATAATAAATGAGATAGAACTATAAGTAACAATAGTTTCTACCACTATAGTTGGAATTTGTCATTCATAGGCACATAATAGAATTTGTGAATTTCTATTAGATACATGTCATTGATGATAACATTATGTATCTTGTAATGGACAAGAATAAATAGATGTTTCATTTTAAAAGATGAGATCTTATATGGCAATGCCCTATATCTTATTTATTGTCATATAGAGCTCATAAATGGGAAATGCATATCTAGAATCCATATCATGGTTATCTAGACTCTTTTGGTTATTAAACTAATAATGACATGCATATCTTATTTTTTGTGCAATATGACAAAATCATCTTCACTAGATGTAGTGGGAGAGTGATTGTTCTATTAGGGCTCATACATACTGATGTATAAAGACCTTTTATAATAAATTCTAAAGGTACTTACCAGTACCTTGTTGTATTTACTAGTGATATCATCAGACATAGAAATGAATACCAAAATGAATCTCTTAAAGTGTTCAAGGAGATCATAAATGAAGTACATAACTAACTTGGTAAAAGTATTAAGATACATTGATATGATCCATGTTGAAATATTTCAAAGCAAGAGTTTTAGTACCTTCTGGAAGATCATGATATTGTATCATGATGAAATCCACATGAAATAGAATGATAGTATATCAAATAGATGGAATCACACATTATTAAGTCATGGTGTGATTTTTAGTAAAATCTAGCTAATCTTCTAATTTTCTTTTGGGTACATGCTTAAACATTAAACAATGTACCGTCTTAAAGGGTTCAAAAGACACCATATGAGATATGGTATGGGAGGCATCCTAATATGTACATTAGAGTAATTAGGATTTAAATCTTATGAAAGAAAATAGTTTCTTGAGAAGTTTTGTCCACAAATCACATAAATGTTATTTTTTTAAAATACTACTCTTATTCCAATCCAACAACAAAGTGCTTTTTGATATGGATGGTTGTATCCCTAATGAGGAACTCAATTGCAAAGGATTCAATGTGAGTAAAAGTAGAACTCAAAATGTTTGACAGAAATATGAAAACGTTGAACCTAAAGATGTATAGTGGGAATATTGAGAATAACACAGTATTGTGGAATCTCACGCTCCTTATGTAACACAATACCTCACAGTTCTAGTAGCAGACGCTTTGAGTTTGAAAGATTATGATAACTTACAACTCAAGAAGGTGGTAAGTTGATCATAGAGATGAGTCAACAACCTACCTATAAACTATTTAAGGACCAAAATATGAGAAATTTCTTGAGGCCATGAGATAAAGGATGGACTCCATGTACATCAACAAGGTATGACCTTAGTGGATCCACATGATGGGGTAAAACCCATAGGGTGTATTTGGGTTTTTAAAAGGAAACTAACATGGAAGGGTATAATGGTTGCAAAGAGTTTCTAGCATGTTCAAGGTGTTGAACATGCTAAATTCTTTCAGTAGTTACCATGGTTAAGTCCGTCAAGATCACGCTTGATATTGGAGCTTAGTATGACAATGAGATTTGACATATGGATGTTAGAACCACATTCCTTATCCAGAATAAATATAAGGATGTGTATGTGATATAACCTAAAGGTTGTATAAATCCAATATTGCAAATAAAGTCTGTTAGCTATAAAGGTCAATATGTGGATTGAATAAAGCATCTCAGAACTAGAATCTTCTATTTGACAAGACATTCAAAGAGTTTGACTTGAGTCAGAATGAAGATGAAATATGTGAATACAAAATATTTAGTGGGAGCATATATATATATATATATATATATATATATATATATATATATATATATATATATATTTCGCATGATAATGGGGAATAACATCCTTATCCTGTGTATTTTAAAACCTAGCAAGGAAAGTACCTTCTATATGAAGGGTTTAGGTGAAGCATCATATATGATAGGAATTGAGATATATAGAGATAGATCTGGAAAGTTTCTTGACATAAGAAAGAAAACATACATTGGCAAGATGATAAAGGGTTCAACATGCAGGACTCAATGAGAGAGAACTTGGAGTTAGTCTCTTAGGAGCCTATTATCCCAGTTCCAGTGAAAAACATGAACACATGTAATAGATGCCATGTGCATTCGCAAGTGGATCTATCCTGAATCCATTGTTATGTACTTATACCATTATCTCATATGTATTGGACATGATGAGATGATATCTAGTATCTCATATGTATTGGACATGATGAGAGGATATCTAGTCATCTCATATGTAATGGATATGATGAGAGGATATGTATATACCTATATAGCAATCTCATATGTATTGGACATGACAAGAGGGTACATGTTAGATACCAGTGAGAGTCATTGGACTACCATGAAGAACATCCTGAGGTACTTTTGAACAACTCAAAGGATTTTCTCCTTGACTATGGCAATAAGGAAGAGTTGGGTGTAAAGGGTTACACTGATGCCAACTTCCTAAATGAAAAATAATTGATCACAATCTATGTTTATGTTTGACCTTAAATGAAAACTATCAGCTCCAAAGGGTTCCGAGCTAATGAAATTTGTTTACATATAAAAAAGAATTTAAGTATCTCTATGCTATGAGAACAATAGAGGATATTGTATGGATCAAGAAGCTCATATGGGTGAACTTGTGCGAGCTTCCAACTATAGATGACAAAGTAGAAATATTGATGACAACAATGGAGCTACTATAAAGAGGCGAGATCACCTCCTCAGTAAAATTTAATGGATAATACACAAGATCCATTGAAGATGATGGATGCAGGCATAATAATTCCATTTAGATAAGTGTGAATCAATACAAAATGTCAATAGTAGCAGCGGAAGGAAAAACTATGCTAATACATAACTTTATTTCAAATGCTCGAAAAATAAACAAGAAAGTAAACTACATGATATAGCAATAGTAACCTAGCCATCTTGCTAGCACTACTCCTGATTAGGTACTCCTTGCTATGATCCTATCCCTTATCCTGGCTCTAGGAAAACCAGTGACAAAATCCATAGTTATCCTCTCCCATTTCCATTCTGGAATCTCAAGCGGATGGAGAAGACCACCTGGTCATTGATGTTCTATCTTAACATGTTAGCAAGCCAAGCATCTTGATACATACAAAGCATATCCTTCTTCATAATCTTTCACCAGAAACTGCGTTGTAGGTCCTTGTACATCTTGGTCGTTTCAGGTCAAAATAACCACATGAAAATGATCAACAAGTGTCAGTGATGCTTACCTAGCTCGCGATTGGGCCGAGGTGATCAGAGTGGTGTCCATCAAGACGCCTTCACTGGAGAAGAAGGAGAAGTAGATTTGGGAGTTTGGGTCTAGGATCAATGAAATTTGATGAGGAGGAATGAAGGTGGGAGTTTGAATATGTTGTCGAACCAGTTATATAGGAATGAGGGAAGCTAATGGGACATTTACAATTCATGGCAGAGAGGAAGGTAACAACCCTATTGGGCGTTTCTTGGATTGCTCACGAGAGAAGGTGACCACTTGTTGCAAATGGCTTGGAAAGGCCATGTCACTGTTGAAGGAATTTTATAAAATGAAAGAGTAAAGAGGAAGAATGGATTCGGGGAGTAACTACTATGAAATAGCTATTGGTTACGCAGAGAAGGTGGAGGTAGTTGATGACCCCTAGGCCGCTAGATCGTGGGACGATTTAGGCAGAGCCGTCAGATTAGTATGTGTGAGAGGAAATCGGAGGTGTAATGTGTCACAGGACTAGTAGATGGGACTTTAGGTTAAATGTGAGATATTAACAGAATCATATTAAAATCTTAATAAAACCTTAATCTATTCATTTAAAACTGATTTGAGGGGTCAAGCATTGACCAATTAATTCCAAATTTGAACCATAGACCCATATTAATGTCTAGAATAATGCTATGTAATTATATTTTTATTTTACATAATATTTGACCCTTAACCACTATATTGACCATTAATATATATATTAATGTATTAAAGATGGTGAATTAATATAAAAAAATTTCTAATTAAATCTTTGGGTGAATATTTGAGTTAGACAACATATATTAATTCCAAGTGTCATATCTCACCATATTATTCTCTTTTAAGCTTTGTTGCCACCTAGGAGGAGAGAGAAAGAAAAGAGGATTATTCTCTAATTAACTAATTCAATACCACAATATTTCTCATTTCTTGTCCCAAAAATCCATTAAAACTATAAATTAATATATTGTACTAATTTTCTCTCATTATTGGTCATTTTGCATTATTAAACTCTAATGAACACACTAGTTGAGATATTTGTGCAAAAAACCATTCACAGAAATGAATGTGGGTCAAATATAATTCACAACAATAAGTATTGATAAATTTCAACATTGACGCCAAAGAGGATAGAAAAGATAGGAAAATTTAGGGAAAAGGCCAAAAAGAATATGACGAAATAAAATCTTGAAAATGGGTTAAATTGCAAATAAACCTGAGATTTAGTATGTTACAGCATTGCACCCCTAAAAGAGGATTCGTCCCCAAAATCTTAGCAAAAGGGAAGGGTGAGTATGTAACATCCCGACATTAAGTAACTAGGTGGTTATCTATAATCTATGGTACTTTAGATGCCCTACTCATAAGTATGGTCTTACTAAGGTTTCCACTATTCATATTACCTTTTATCAAATATAACACAATTAACATTTTGTCTAATTAGTATTATCCCCATTATGAAATTATGTCATCGTTATTATGCTATTAATTATGTCCTGTTGTATTCATATTATTGTCAAAAGAATTACATCTCAACACTATGCACAATTCATATGTATTTCCCTTATTTATCTCATTAAGGGTTTTAAACGCAATTAAGGTTTACTAAGTCATCTCAATATTTATTAATGTATTAGGTTACAATCCTTAATAAGTTGAATTTATTCACCATTATCCTAATATTATCATCATGTTGGATTATATCAAATTATTTTGTATGAAATAGATAATATTATCAAACAAGTTATTAAGTCTACAATTTCTCCAAATATGCCACATATATTACACATTGTCGCATCACCTTTCATACTCATATTAATGTCATCATTAATCATTTAGTCCTATTTATTCACTTCTTATTAGTGATTATCCGCTTTCAACACCACATTATCCATGCATGCATATTTATGTAAATATAGTTACTTATATCATATTTGACCCATTATATGTATTTAAGTGAATAAGGTGGAACACATTATATATTAATGAATTGATTCATGTATCAGTATATGATTAGGTGATTAATGAGGTGTGTATTAAAGAACAAGATGATATGCCTTACATATATTGGTAACTTGATTAAATTATGATGAGGTGATTATATACCATTTATGTGTATCAAGCTACATTATTTGATATATATATATATATATATATATATATATATATATGTATGCATATATATGTTAGGGTTAGATGATTACATCTTAGGGTTTTAGTCAACATGACCATTACATGTTATGTATTCATAGTATGCATTAGTCCCATTTACCATAGAATTGGACTGACATGGTCAACATTATGTGTATTAACAATTAATGAGTTACTCATATTATGTGTATTAAGTATTTATTGGGGTTCAAGTATATGAACTATTTATTAGATGACTTATTATATATTCATTAGTATATAAACAAACAAGTTACATTATAATTATAATTTTTTTTAGCCAATTACTAATCGAATAAGATAATAAATCTCTTGTCTTTGGAGTGAGGGTTTCTAAACTTCAGAGTATCTAGATTTCAATATTTCGTAGGATTGCATCCCCTTAAAAGGATTTCATTCTAGAAGTCAGAAATTCCAAATCTATCAAGGTATTATCACAACAACTACTACTACTTCTCCACTTAAAAGGGTTGACCTACCAAATCAAACTAAACTAAAGGTAAAAGAGTGAGCCTAATTAAACCATGTGTAATATCCAACACTTAATTGTTTTACTAATCACTATTACCAAACGTCTATAAGATGACCCGAAAATAAATTAGACCGTCACAGTGTAATTAATTTTAGAATTTAAACATAAGCAGCCGATTACTGAAAATCACTAAAAATTAGAACCATTTAGAAAAAGATCCAAACCCAGGAAAACTCTTTTATCAAGAACCAAAGTATTACATATACGTTCTGGTTCATAAGTACATATCTTGTACCATCCCTTCTCGAGGATTACAAGCATCAACTGCCCTATTAAAACTATACACAGGCAGCATAAGAACCTCAAGGCATCAATCCAAAATCTCAGATCGATTCATTAAAAGTACTAACTACTAACTCTGAGGACCTGAGAGTATAGAGACGACACATAGGACTCTCTATACAAAACAAGACAACCAGTGTCACCACCTGGAATATCAATGATGTCCCTATTGCTACTGGTGTTGTTCTTCCCCTGCTATAGAGTTTTTGCCTCTTCATCTGCGTCTATCTAAAACGTTGGATCCCACGGGGGTGAGACAATTGAAATTGTCCCAGTGGGAGATATAACTCTCAACCAGAAACATTATTATTGTATTTTAATAGAATAAAACTGAGCAAAAGAATCATATATATTCAACAACAGATAAATCAATGTCTAAACAGATTAGACAATTATTCTTATTCAAAGCATTTCAGCTATAACTTGATATATCAGTATATCACTTAACCATTAAGGAATATGAAGAACATGTATAACATTTATCTATCTAGAATATGCTAAGCAAGGTAACATCAACCAATGATTCTCATATTTCAACCTAAAGCAAATACGTTACACGGTTGATTACATTTTACAAATCATACTTAAGCCCTGAGGAGATGAGGTATACCGCTCATACTCCAACCGACCATTGCGAAATCGAAATCGGTACCATACATAGGTCAAGGAAGATCCAAATTTCCATGACCTCATCTTCCTCAGTCAGTGTGAGAACAAAATGTAGGACATCTTGTGTCTCTGCTAAATAGCTTTCCAGGGTATACTGGAAACTTCTCTATAGAGTTACAGTGGCAGCTGTACTCTCATCGCAATCGAGAGATTTCATGTTTATCTCACATCAATCCGGCATTAACATCATCGGGAGATTCATGATACATCCATCCCAACATCGGGAGATTAGTGAAATATCTATCCCGACATACATAATGAAGGATTGAGAGATTTAATGTTTATCTCACATCAATTCCTCCATTAGGGCATTAGGATAGTCACATCCATAACCCCCACATACTCAACAGTATGCCCTCCAGGAGATCTTGTAGGAAAACCTATTTCCCCATCATCAACTACTGACGTTGATAGATCTATGGTCAGGGTTCTACGTGATAAGATTTCACTTGATTAATTAAGTACATTACCATATTCTTTTAGCATCAGTCAGTTTTTCAAGCATAAATTATTATAAAAAATGCTACAAAGAATGAGTAATACTTCTATCAAGTACTTTTCAAAGCTTTATAATACATTGGGATCTCAATCCCTGGTCACATCAGGGGCATTCTCATCCGTTAACATCTCATCATCATGATTATGGAATATGGGTCTTCAAACACTTAGTTCATTGAAGAACACTTGTTACCACTTATCAAGTAACTAATACCTTCAGGTCATCTGGCTAAGGTAAACCGGATACTTGCAATACATGCATCTCACATGGCTCTTAAAGCTCATTAATCTCTTGTTACCTCTTATTAGGCAACTAAGCATATTATGGCTTACAAGGCCTGTAAAATCATTTCAATAATAAAACATCATAGCTCATACCTGGCTATGTCCAACATCTCATGATATATGCATGATTAGTACACATGATAACATTTATATCAATTACATATCAACACTATGCAATGTAATGGTAGCATCACTATTCACACATTAGGGTTAGGGTTTCCCAATTTCATGTCAATTAGGGATACTCATCCCATTACTCAAAATTAGGTTATGGTTTATCTTCATATTACCCAAGATTAGCGTTATAACGCAAAATTAGGGTTTCACATACCTTCACCCCATATTAGGGTAGGGTTTCATATATCATTACATAACATCACCCTGGATTAGAGTTTCACATCACATCATTGTATTAGGGTTTCACATGCATTATCCTTGATTAGGATTTTACATCACATCACTACATTAGGAGTTCACATCACATCACTGCATTAGGGCTTCACATGACATCACCCTTGATTAGGGTTTCACCTGACATCACCCTTCATTGGGGTTTCACATGACATCACTCTTAATTAGGGTTTCACATGACATCCTCTTAAATTAGGGTTTTTCATTATATTACCCTGAATTGGGAATTCTCATATCATTCCCTAGATTAGGGTTACATCATTACCCTAGATCAAGGTTTCACCTAACATTGCCCTAAATTAGGGTTAGGGCTCATCAACCTTCTCGATTAGGGTTTCATGATTTCTTTATCAAGAATTATACCCTATACATATGTTGTTCATGTTGAAAGGGTTGAGGCTTATCCACTACATGATTATTATACATGAATGAATTCCTCTTTCTCTCATCCTCTCTAAGATGTTGATTACTTCAAACTTGATTAGATTAGGTCAACTCCTCATTCAAGTACACACATTTAGGGTTAGCATAGTGTGTTGAGATATTGCTTCCATAAGCATCAAAGGTTAACCCCTCAAAGGGTACTAATCACCCCAGCACCTTAAAGGTACACCATTATAATTGTCTTTGATAAACATCATTAACAATCATAGGGTTAATTGATCTTTCATCACATTAAGTTTTCATACGGTCTTGGTACTTTTGAACCTTCAAACGGTTTTGACCTCCATGACCTTCAAACGGTTTTGAAATCATTTTCCCTCCACCGTTTGGGAATCTAGGGTTGAGTCTGTTTGCTCTTAAATGGTTTTGAAACTGTTTGGTGATTTCAACATTTGAAACTGTTTGAACAAATTAACATTAAGACCGAATGAATAACCCATCATTGAAACTGATTGAACATCAAACAATTTGAGACCATTTTCTCTCGACAAAGTCTGAAGACCATTTGATCCCAAACGGTCTAGGGACCGTTTGGTCCAAACTACCTTGAAACCGAAAGGGTCATCTTGGTTTCCTATTTAATCGATTTAGGGTTTCCACTCATTGAACCATCCAACATTTAGGCCATTGAAAATAGATCAACTTGTAACCCTTGTTTCTCCATCATTCCATGACTCCACTTGACCTCAAACGGTCTTGAAGACTGCTTGATCCTAAATAGTTTCAAGACCGTTTGGACTCAAACGGTCTCAAGACTGTTTCGTCCAAATCACCTTGAAACTGAAAGGATCATCTAGGGATTTCCTTCAACCAATCAATTAGGGTTTTACTTCATTGAATCAATCATCAATTGGACCATTGAGAGTACATCAAATTACAACCCTTCAACTCTAAATGGTCTTGAGACTGTTTGGCCTCAAACGGTCTTGAGACCGTTTGCCTCCAAACGGTCTTGAGACCATTTGGACCATTAACTAAGAAATTGATCCAATTCAATTAGGCTTTCAACCAAATCAATTCGATTAGAGTTTGTAATCAATGGATAATCCATCACTATAACCATTGTGATTATATTAAATTGAACCATTAGTTCTTCATTCATTCACATCATCAATTGACCCCAAACGGTCTTGAGACCGTTTAACCTCAAATGGTCTTGAGACTGTTTGATCACCAAACAGTCTTGAGACTGTTTGGTCATCAATATTGCAAACCATTTGCTCAAGATTTTAATTGAGGTGTGTTCTAGGATGACATCATCATCATCTTCAAGCTACAAACCTTCAAAATTTTCTGTGATTCTTATGGTGATTTCATCAACTAATAGAAAGGAAATTGAGGAATGAAAAAGGAATCAACATATGATGAAGAAATGAAATCAATAATGATATTTAAGGGTTCAAGTTATATTACCCGCCTTCAAAGTTGAATCCAAGCTTCCTCTAGTTCCCATGTAGCTTCTTTAATGCCACGGTGATGCCAAAGAACTTTCACAAGACATATGTCTTTCTTTTTCATCTTTTTAATTCTTTTATCAAGGATCATCACAGGTCCTTCAACATATGATATATCATCATTTAATTCTACTTCTGCTGGTTGAAAAACTAACTGTGTGTCAGGATGACACTTTCTCAACATGGAGATATTGAACACTGGATGCAACTTATGCAGCTAGGGTGGCAACTCTAGCTTATAGGCTACCTTTCCGATTCGTTCAATGATTGGATAAGGCCCCATAAATCTAGGAGATAACTTTCCCTTCTTTCCAAATCTAAGGACACCTTTCCAAGGTGAGACCTTGATATATACTATGTCTCCAACTTGGAATTCTAAAGGTCTTCATCATTTGTCGGTGTACGAATTCTATCTATCCTGCGCAATCTTTAATTGTTGTTGTATTACTTTAATCTTCTCAGTTGTCTGATGTACTAGCTCAGGACCCAAAAGTTTATATTCTCCTATTTCATACCAACATAAGGGAGATCTACAACATCTAAGATATAATGCTTTATATGGTGCCATATCAATACTGTGCGGATAGCTATTATTGTAAGAAAATTCTATCAAGCTCAGGTGTAGATCCCAACTTCCTACAAATTGAAGGACACATGCCCTAAGCAAATCTTCCAAAGTTTGTATGGTCCTCTCAGATTGTCCATCTATTTGTGGGTGAAAGGCAGTACTAAACCTTAACTGTGTACCCAAAGCTTTATGTAGTCGTTCCCAAAGATGACTTATGAACTGTGGACCTCTATCAGAAATAATAGTAGATGGAACCCCATACAGCCGCACTATCTCATCTATATATATCTGTGCAAGCTTCTCTGTAGTGTAGGTTGTTTTGATAGGAAGGAAATGTGTTATCTTAGTCAACCTATCAACTATTACCCATATGAAATCATGACCTTTGGTTGTTCTAGGTGAACCAACTACAAATTCCATGGTCACATGATCCCATTTCCACTGTGGTATTGGCAAGGGTTGCATTGTTCCTATGGGCTTTTAATGTTCAGCTTTAACCTAGTGACACACCAGACACCGTATAACAAACTCAACTACATCCTTCTTCAATACTGGCCACCAATACATATCCTTCAAGTTATGATACATTTTGGTGTTCCCTGGATGCATTACATACATCAAAGAGTGAGCTTCCGCCAAAACTAACTTTCTTAAGTCATTAGCATCAGGTACTACCATCCTGCCATGGTAACAGACTACCTGATCCTATGACTCATTAAAGCCATCCTATTTCTCACTACCCTACTCTGACCTGGTCTGCTGAACCACAACATCAACTTGCTGTGCTTTTTCAATCTGTTGTCTCAGAGTAGGTTTCACTTGCATCTCAGCTAACAACCCGACTAATAATGATACCTTGAGCTATATATTGTTTTGCCTCAAGGAGATAAGCATATCTCTTTTAAAGAACACTAAGGAGTTCAATTGTGCTTTATCTAAGGCTGGTGATGATGATATCCGACTTAGTGCATCAGC
Source organism: Alisma plantago-aquatica (assembly GCA_963693085.1). Classification (NCBI taxonomy): domain Eukaryota; kingdom Viridiplantae; phylum Streptophyta; class Magnoliopsida; order Alismatales; family Alismataceae; genus Alisma; species Alisma plantago-aquatica. The sequence continues at coordinate 219,014,437 of OY856410.1, read as the reverse complement.
CACTACATTAACCTTCCTTGGATGAAAATCAATTGTACAATCGTAGTCCTTGATTAACTCCATCCAACGACATTGTCTCAAATTCAACTCATGTTATGAGAAGATATATTTTAGATTCTTATGGTTTGTGAAAATCTGGAATGTTTCTCCATAGAGATAATGTCTCTAGATCTTCAAAGCATGGACCATAGCAGCTAGCTCTAGATCATGTGTCGGATAATTGTTGTGGAGTGGATTTTTGAAATCCATAAATCTCCAATAACATATTAGAATCCATATCTTGAGTTATAATGAGAGTTCCAAGTATTTTAGTAAAGTTGGAATGTTGATTGAGATTTATACAATGATTAAGATCTCTCTTTTTATGCCTTTTTGAGGAATTTAATTGAATGGTCTAACGATTGAGTTTTGGTACTAAATTCATGTACAAGGTACCTTGAGTAGTGAGGAATCTATGGTTAAACTTTAGTTGTAATTGGATGTTCCTAGAGGAAATTATTTAGGTATGAATATTATGAAATCATGTGCATTTGATTTATGATAGACCAAGAGTATATCCTTTTCTAACCTAAGTTTGTATTAACCAATGTGTAACACGAGTCTGTGTAAGTGAATGTTCAATCGGTAGATTTGGTGGGCCTTGGATTGACTGCGTGGCACTGTTTAGACTGTAGGATGGGATTGGAGACTCTGTTTGTAGGAGAGACGGTGGAGTTGATGGAAGTTGTAGTCACCCATGATCACACATTGAGAGAGAGGCAGGAGTACGTGCAAGTTAACCGAATAGTTCAGCTTCAATCGAAGACCGATACAAACTTCACTTGAGGATAGTGGGTAAGAGAATAGCGAGAACAGATGCCAACTTCCTCCTTCTCCATTGTCGTGGGTAGGCACTGAAAAAGGATCTGCAGTGAAAGGTGTTGGCGAGGGAGCGATCATGGCCTATCTCTCACTGGCATTCCAGCCTTACAGCAGTGCTTGTGTCATAGTTGAACAAGGGAGCCATGAGCTTTGAATCTATTGCAATCCAGATCATCTGACGAGGAGGCATGGATGTTGGTTGTTCCAAGTTGGGGTTCTCCCTAGCGCCAGTGACGAAACCAAGAAGCAAACTACTCATCGAAGCAGTCTGTTATAGGCGGCATGGCTCGGATTTGAAGCATATATCTAAAGCCCAGCCAAGAAACCACATCACCGTCGAGGTCTGCCACACTACAAGAGTTGATGGTTGCTGAGCAAAGGAGAGCAGAGTGGCATAGGTCTCTGACCAGACCCACCAGCAACGGCCAGAGTACAACCCGATGGACTCACGCGGAGAGGATCAAGGGTGTCCTCCCCCTATCTACTCTACCACAGCCGCATCCTATGGTGGCAGCCTACTCAAGCTGCAAGCGGGAACTGATGAGGCTCACCTGAGATCTGTCAGTTTCTCGCCGGAGGTGGCCTTTTTCCAAGAGAAGGCGCACGCAAGCAGGCTTCGAGGAGGAGACGCAGCTGCGGCAGCATCTTGAGAGGACGACGCATAGAGGGATGAAGCTTAGAACTATTTACGGCATCACGAAGCTGATGGAGGCCTTCAGATCTAACTAGGAGCTCTCTGGAGCGGCTGCCTCCTCGCCGGAGCTTTCCCATCTGCGGCAGCCAGTTCCGCAGAAGAACGGAGCCCCGCTGGGGACTCACGAACGAGGAACGGATGAGAGAAGAGGACGGCCCAAGTCATCCCTGAACCGGCCGGCTCAGTGTAGGCAGGGGGAGAAGTGAGTCGCAGCCCTGGGGTACACGTGCGTAGTCCCTATTGGCCATATGAGGTAGATATTGCTCAGTTCTTCAATAAATCGTAGAAATTAGCTCGCTCAACGGAAAAATACAAACAAGGTACTAAAATGTTCAGAAAAATAATTAGAACAACATGAGATCATAATATCAGTCTTTTGTTGCACTAATATTAGTGATATCTTGTTAGTTTTGAAATGCTTAATTGATGGATAATAAATATCAAACGTCGGCCTAAAATTATGAGAATATGTCAGTAAATCAATATTCATGCTTATAATCCAGTGTACGTCAGTGATTATGACGATGATGCACGAAATCATGTAATTTACTCCATATGTCTAATTAGGACTTTAACCCTAAATAAAATGCAATAAATGCACACATGCTCAATAAATGATGAAATTCACAGAGTAATCTCATATCAGTATATGAAACCTCAGTTTTAATTATGAGATCATAATGATGAGCATAATTCATGTTATATGAAGAGCACCCTTAATACATGTGATGTCACCCTAATATGGTTAAGGAAAGTGACATAATGTTAAATATGTTCATATAATAATGTGACACATGAGTATATACAGTTGATGAACTATAATCTGGAATATGACATCAGTAAGATAAATATAAGGCAAGAATAAAAGTAATCATGAGAATATCCTAATGAGATAAGATAAACCCTAATGAACACGATTAGGGTTAAGATGAGATGTGAGATGATGGGAACCTGATGATAGTATATGATCTTGTCTTGATCAGGTTTAACAAAGATATAGATGACATGAGGAATATGTTTGATGATTAGGATATCTCTTTGGAAGGTACGCCATTACCTCTTACTTGGCTTATTATACAATATGCTTGCGTTATATGGTAGTAAAAACTTGGCATATGATATTGATTGAAATGATTGTTCTTGTATGATATATTGCATGATTTTCCATACTTATTGCTATGAACACATGAAACATAAGATATCTGGTCCATTATATGATAGCACTAAATCTCTTTGGTAGAATAGTGCATTGATGAAAGTACTAAATCTCTTTGGCAGAATAGTACACATGAGCACTAAATCTCTTTGGCAGAATAGTGCATTTATGAAGTACTAAATCTCTTTGGCAGAATAGTACATGTGAGCACTAAATCTCTTTGGTAGAATAGTGCATGTGGTTGATCAAGTTTACATATAATGGAAAATGTGCTTAAAATATGTGTTCTCTTTTGTTGATGAATATCTTTGTACAAGTATACACTTTTCTTATATTCTTCTGTTACTGCCAAGTATTAGTCTTATCTTATTGCCAAGATATGATGAGAGGTATATAAAAGACACGTAGGCGTACTCAGTACAATATTCTTGAAATATTGTGCTGACGTGTACCACATGTAATCTTTTGTATAGGTTATGGTTATGTTCTTGAAGATCCAGGATAGTGAGAGTTGTGTGGCGAGCTGATGTACAGGTGGACCTGTTGTCTTACGATCATGTTGTTTAGCTGTAGCACATGTATATGTTTAGTAGTTTTCTGTTCAATGTGTAATATCAAATGTTGTAACAATTCATTTTGTAATTATATGTTGGATGGTGAACATGTGTGTATGGTTTTATTATTGTTCATGTGCAGGTGCTACTGATTGTTTCCTTCTGACTCCCTTAATTTTCTCTTTCTTAGCCTAGTGTGGGATGTTTAAATTGGGATTCTCGCTGAGGTGAGGATTTCAATTTGGACGTCACACATCAGATTAAGTTTTAGAAAATCCAGGGACGTCATAGGTGGTATCAGAGCATGAACAATAGCAAAGCCTGACATTTTCTCATTATGCAACTCAAAACCAAAGAACCTTGAATGTAATAATCTTTAGGGTTAGATTAGTCATCTTTTAGAGACTAGATCTGACTTAGCCTCTAGGTTAGCACCTAGATGTCCGAGAACTAGGTCTAGACTGGTGCTTGTTGAATAGCAAGTCCTTAGATGTCGTTCTTTCCTTGTAGTGCAGCGGTATGGGACGTTGCACTATTTGGAAATGATGTGCATCAAAGGAAGAGAAATCCTAGGCATATAGTGCTCGTTGTCTAGGATAGCTACACGAGTCTACACCATGTTCTCACCCTTTTCACTAGTTTTCATGACACTGGACTCTCTACTATGTGTGGGACACTCATTTCTGGTTTTGGTTTTTGATTCCAAACGAATCGAACCTTGATAGTTTTCTCTGACGTTTGTTTTATCGGAGAAAAACTATATAATATTTTATTATATATGTAAGTATTACAAAAACATGTCCCCACACATGTACGAGTAGGAGGTGGTCATGCAACCTAAGTGAAAGTGATGACATCAGTCTAGAAGAGAGTGTAGTTCTAGATTAGATGTCTAGAGCCTTGTTGGAATATGTGATAGATGGAATAAGATTAGATGATGATCTAAGTTGTATAGAGATGATATAAGATGGTTTATGATGATATATGTTTGTCTTTGAGGACTTAAGTTCAATTTTGAGGATGTAAGATAAGTTCTGACGATGCAAGTAAATAGGCTTTTATGAGATAAGATATGTTAAGTTAAGACAAATTGTGAGTCAGCATGAGCCTCAAGCTCTTTTACAAAGGAGGACCTCTAGTGTTAGGACCAGTTTTGGGGTTAGCTCAAGAGAGAGCAAGACCCACAGGGAGAAGGTCAGAGAACCTAGACTCCATAATATGAGAAATAAGAGAAATATGTGATATGATATGTCCTAAACTAGACTACTCCTGAGTGATGAGTTGTGTTGCTTAATGCATGATTCCTATAGTCTTGTAGAACCCTAGATGTCCTTGGGAAGACCAAACCCTAGAGATAGAGAGAGGCTGGTTATATATGTGCATATGTGAACATCAATACGAGTGCCTACCATCTGGGTGAGGGAGAGAGCCCAAGACCCTGGAGGAGGTGGCTATATTAGTTTTTGTGAAGCCTCATGCTCGGGTTGGTGGTTTCCCACATAGGAATCTAGCAGTGTATATAAGAGAGCTTTGGGTATATCAAGTCTCGTGGGTAGAGAACCTATGAAGAGTATATCATACCATGTTTTGGTTTGTGCTTATGTGGCTAGAGCTCATAAAGCAATCAACTAGTGCCAATGAGGCAATCTAAGAACCCTAGACTAAGAGAGGAAAGATAAAGTATGTGCATATGATATACTCATAAAGTTGAGTTAGCTTAGAGAGACTGAGCACGAAACTACCCTTGTGGCATGGGTTAGAGGAACCTCATTGGGACTACATAAAGTTTTGATACATGTTTCACGAGCCACTTGTATAAGTTTGTTAGCAAAACCATGCTATAATATATGTAAGATGTGATCTAATCTCTAGACATGATATATAGACATGATATTATGGAAATCTTGAAATGGTTTAATAGATATGAATGCTTAAATGATTAACCATATACACTAATAATGGTGATAATGTAATATTGTTGGTTAATCTTGTGATGAAATCACTAATAAATGTATCAATTTTTTATGAACAATGAAATAAGATCACGCAAATGAAACATGTTATGTGAGGTGTTAATCTTAGTGCTTAATAAAGATGAAAATATAGTTTGACAGTTAGTACAACATGACGGTTATTACACCTTGTTATGATCTAGATGGATAAAATGTGTTAACTTTAGTTAACTTCTTTGGAACGTGATAGTATGGTGTTGAATATTAATGCATGAGTAAGATAAGGATGCAACCCTAGCATATGAGATATGTAATGACATAACCTAAGTTTCTAAACCCTGAGTTCAACCCTGAATGGAGTGTTTGTGCACCAAGATGGTTGTAAAAAAAAACCCTAATAAGTGCTTTGGATGCATGGTAGTTTTCCTTGGAGTACAAGTATGGTTAACTTTCGAGGACGAAAGTTCTTTTAAGATGTATATGATGTGACAAAGTGGGTTTTCAAGATTAATTTTGAGGACGAAATATCTTTTAAGGTGTGTAGGATGTGATGGAATGGATTTTTGAAATCCATAAATCTCCAATAACATATTAGAATCCATATCTTGAGTTATAATGAGAGATCCAAGTATTTTAGTAAAGTTGGAATGTTGATTGAGATTTATACAATGATTAAGATCTATCTTTTTATGCCTTTTTGAGGAATTTAATTGAATGGTCTAACGATTGAGTTTTGGCACTAAATTCATGTACAAGGTACCTTGAGTAGTGAGGAATCTATGGTTAAAATTTAGTTGTAATTGGATGTTCCTAGAGGAAATTATTTAGGTTTGAATATTATGAAATCATGTGCATTTGATGTATGATAGACCAAGAGTATATCCTTTTCTAACCTAAGTTTGTATTAACCAATGTGTAACACGAGTCTGTGTAAGTGAATGTTCAATCGGTAGACTTGGTGGGCCTTGGATTGACTGCGTGGCACTGTTTAGACTGTAGGATGGGATTGGAGACTCTGTTTGTAGGAGAGACGGTGGAGTTGATGGAAGTTGTAGTCACCCATGATCGCACGTTGAGAGAGAGGCAGGAGTACGTGCAAGTTAATCGAATAGTTCGGCTTCAATCAAAGACCGATACAAACTTCACTTGAGGATAGTGGGTAAGAGAATAGCGAGAACAGATGTCAACTTCCTCCTTCTCCATTGTCGTGGGTAGGCACTGAAAAAGGATCTGCAGTGAAAGGTGCTAGCGAAGGAGCGACCATGGCCTATCTCTCGCTGGCGTTCTAGCCTTGCAGTAGTGCTTGCGTCATAGCTGAACAAGGAAGCCATGAGCTTTGAATCTATTGCAATCCAGAACATCTAATGAGGAGGAATGGATGTTGGTTGTTCCAAGCTGGGGTTCTCCCTAGCGCCAGTGACGAAACCAAAAAGCAAACTGCTCGCCGGAGCAGTCCGTTATAGGCGGTAGGGCTCGGAGTTGAAGCATATATCTAAAGCCCAGCCAAGAAACCACATCACCGTTGAGGTCTGCCGCACTACAAGAGCTGATGGTTGCTGAGAAAAGGAGAGCAGAGTGGCATAGGTCTCTGACCAGACCCACCACCAGCGGCCAGAGTACAACCCGATGGACTCACGTGGAGAGGATCAAGGGTGTCCTCCCCCTATCTTCTCTACCACAGCCGCATCCTATTATGGCAGCCTACTCGAGCTGCAAGCGGGAACTGATGAGGCTCACCTGAGATCTGTCGGTTTCTCACCGGAGGTGGCCTTTTTCCAAGAGAAGGCGCACGCAGGCGGGCTTCGAGGAGGAGACGCAGCTGCGGCAGCATCTTGAGAGGACGACGCATAGAGGGATGAAGCTCAGAACTGTTTACGGAATCACGAAGCTGATGGAGGCCTTCGGATCTAACTAGGAGCTCTCTGGAGTGGCTGCCTCCTCACCGGAGCTTTCCCATCTGCGGCGGCCAGTTCCGCGGAAGAATGGAGCCCCGCTGGGGACTCACGAACGAGGAACGGATGAGAGAAGAGGACGTCCCAAGTCAGCCCTGAACCGGTCGGCTCAGTGTAGGAAGGGGGAGAAGTGAGCCGCAGCCCAGGGGTACACGTGCCTGGTCCCTATTGGCCATATGAGGTAAATAATCAGATATTGCTCAGTTCTTCAATAAATCGTAGAAATTACCTCGCTAATAGGAAAAATACAAACAAGGTACTGAAATGTTCAGAAAAATAATTAGAACAACATGAGATCATAATATCAGTCTTTTGTTGCACTAATATTAGTGATATCTTGTTAGTTTTTAAATGCTTAATTGATGGATAATAAATATCAAACGTTGGCCTAAAATTATGAGAATATGTCAGTAAATCAATATTCATGCTTATAATCCAGTATATGTTAGTGATTATGATGGATGCACGAAATCATGTAATTTACTCCATATGTCTAATTAGGACTTTAACCCTAAATAAAATGCAATAAATGCACACATGCTCAATAAATGATGAAATTCACAGAGTAAACTCATATTAGTATATGAAACCTCAATTTTAATTATGAGATCATAATGATGAACATAATTCATGTTATATGAAGAGCACCCTTAATACATGTGATGTCACCCTAATATGGTTAAGGAAAGTGACATAATGTTAAATATGTTCATATAATAATGTGACACATGAGTATATACAATTGATGAACTATAATATGGAATATGACAACTGTAAGATAAATATAAGGCAAGAATACAAGTAATCATGAGAATATCCTAATGAGATAAGATAAACCCTAATGAACACAATTAGGGTTAAGATGAGATGTGAGATGATGGGAACCTGATGATAGTATATGATCTTGTCTTGATCAGGTTTAACAAAGATATAGATGACATGAGGAATATGTTTGATGATTAGGATATCTCTTTGGAAGGTACGCCATTACCTCTTACTTGGCTTATTATACAATATGCTTGCGTTATATGGTAGTACAAACTTGGCATATGATATTGATTGAAATGATTGTTCTTGTATGATATGTTGCATGATTTTCCATACTTATTGCTATGAACACATGAAACATAAGATATCTGGTCCATTATATGATAGCACTAAATCTCTTTGGTAGAATAGTGCATTGATGAAAGTACTAAATCTCTTTGGCAGAATAGTACACGTGAGCACTAAATCTCTTTGGCAGAATAGTGCATTTATGAAGTACTAAATCTCTTTGGCAGAATAGTACATGTGAGCACTAAATCTCTTTGGTAGAATAGTGCATGTGGTTGATCAAGTTTACATATAATGGAAAATGTGCTTAAAATATGTGTTATGTTTTGTTGATGAATATCTTTGTACAAGTATACACTTTTCTTATATTCTTCTGTTACTGCCAAGTATTAGTTTTATCTTATTTCCAAGATATGATGAGAGGTATATAAAAGACACGTAGGCGTACTCAGTACAATATTCTTGAAATATTGTGCTGTCGTGCACCACATGTAATCTTTTGTATAGGTTATGGTTATGCTCTTGAAGATCCAGGATAGTGAGAGTTGTGTGGCGAGCTGATGTACACGTGGACATGTTGTCTTAAGATCCTGTTGTTTAGCTATAGCACATGTATATGCTTAGTAGTTTGCTGTTCAATGTGTAATATCAAATGTTGTAACAATTCATTTTGTAATTATATGTTGGATGGTGAACATGTGTGTATGGTTTTATTATTTTTCATGTGGATGTGCTACTGATTGTTTCCTTCTGACTCCCTTAATTTTCTCTTTCTTAGCCTAGTGTGGGATGTTTAAATTGGGATTCTCGCTGAGGTGAGGATTTCAATTTGGACGTCGCACATCAGATTAAGTTTTAGAAAATCCGGGGATGTCACAATTGTCCTCGTGTTTCTTAAGTTGTCAAGAGGCAAAACAAATCACTTGATTATCTTGCATCAACACACCTCCTAAACCATTCCTAGATGCATCACAGAAAACTATGTACCCCTTCCCTTGCTCAGGTAACACCAACATAGGTGCACTAGTTAACTTTTCTTTCAACAGCTGGAAAGAATGTTGACACTTGTCATTCCAAACAAAAAGGAACCTCCTTGCTGGTAACTTGGTTAGGGGTAAAGCTATAGAACTGAAGTTCTTAATGAAACTCCTGTAATAACCCACCAATCCTAGGAAACTGCTTATCTCCATCGGTGTTTTTGGCTATTCCCATTGCAGGACAGATTCTACCTTCTTAGGATCAACACGGATACCTGAGGTAGATATTACGTGTCCTAGAAAGGAAACTTCTGGTAACAAGAATTCACATTTGCTAAACTTAGCATACAACTTATGCTCTCTTAGCAAAGTTAAAGCCTGACAGAGGTGCTGCTCATGCTATTGAGCATCTCTATTTTATATCAAGATGTCATCTATGAAGACTACTATGAACTGATCAAGAAAAGGTCAAAAAATTCTATTCATGAGTTCCATGAATGCAACTGGTGCATTAGTTAGTCCAAATGACGTAACTATGAACTCATAGTGACCATACCTAGTCCTAAAGACATACATAGATATGTCACTCTCCTTGATACGCAACTGATGATATCCTGATCTCAGATCTATCTTAGAGAAGATAGTTGCACCACACAACTTATCAAACATGTCATCGATCCTTGGCAGAGGATACTTGTTCTTTATGGTTAATTTATTTAGTTGTCTATAGTTGACGCATAACCGCATAGACCCGTCTTTCTTTTTAACAAAAAGAACTGGAGAATCCCATGGTGAAGTACTCGGTCAGATAAAACCTTTCTCAAGTAACTCCTACAACTGTTTCTTGAGTTTTGCCATCTCGACAGGTGCCATTCTATACATTGTTTGTGCTATTTGTTGCGTGCCCGAGATTAGATTAATCTCAAAGTAAATCTCTCGGGGTGGAGGAACACCTAGAAGTTCCTCAGGAAACACATCTTCAAACTCCCTAACTATCACAACTTCAGAAAGATTAGGGCTCTCCATTGTGGTGTCTACCACATGTGCCAAGAATGTGAAGCATGCTTGTCTCATCAGCTTCTCAGCTACCATAGCTGACAAAAGATAGGTTGGAAGAATCTTTCTATCTCCCTAAAATATCCATGTGTCACTGTCATCTGCGAACACAGCTTGTTTGGATTCACAATCCAAGACAACCTTATACTTTGCTATGGTATCCATCCCAAGGATTAAATCGAACCCATGCATCTCAAGTGGTATAAGATCCACTTGAATGCGATATTCAGAAAAGGAAAGAATGCAGGGAGAACACACCTCCCGCAGCACGATAGATCCAAATAATGGAGTTTCTAATAACAGACTATCTGCTCTATGACTGACAGTCATACTACATTCAAGGATCACTTCTCGAGTGATAAAAGAATGCATAGCACCTGAATCAATCAAACCAGATACGAAGCAGGATGAAGACACATCAGAATGAAGTAGTTCCATCTGACATGTCACAACTCGAGGGTTGACTACTGCTTCGGGTTGATTCATCACATAGAATCTGGCCATTGCTTACTCTTGACCCTATGCTCGGTTGTTGGGTGCCGACGAACCAGCTTGGGATGCTTGTCCACGTCCTCTAGCACCACTAGAAAATTGTCGCCTATGAGAGCCTTGCTGACTCTACCTCAGAGGTTGAGTCACACTTACATCTCTAACTCAACAATCTTTCATCAAATGCCCCATTTTTCTGCATATAAAACAGCCTCTGCTCTCCCTCTGTGGCCTGGGTGGTCCTGTTACTGACATAGATGCTGAGCTGTGAGCTCCCTCTGGTGGTAAACTAAGACCTCTACCCCTACTCGACGTCCATTGTGTCTGGATATTGAATCTTGGTGGTGCTATTGGTGCCAAAAATCTCAGTTTCTTGAAACTTTTGGACCTCTGTCCTTGAAACTGAGTATACACTTTCTTACTCTTAGTCTGATGCTTCTCAATTACTGACCTTTCTATCCGTCTCATGGTCTCCACAAAGGTGGCAAACCTCTCCCTGTTCTCTAAGGCGGATACAGGAGTGGTCAAATCAGCGTTCAACCCCTTCTCAAAATGCTGAATCCTCTCCTCATCTGTAGCAGCCATATGCCGACAGAACCGTAGAAGCTCCATAAACTTAGCTTCACACTCACTAATATTCAGTGGTCCTTGCCTTATCCGCTCAAACTGAGAGATCTTTTCATCTAGAAATGTCTTGGGGAAATATCTACTGATGAATTCTCGTCGGAATTCCTCCAATCTGATTTCAACACATTGCCTCTTGCCCTCTTCTATTGTCCACCAGTGGCCAACACTCCCTTTAAGAAGGTATATTGCATGCCTTACCTTCTCTACTTCAAGGATATTGAGGATTCTAAAGGCCGTCTCTAGCTCAGTCAGCCACATATTTGCATCTGATGGGTCAGCTGTACTAACATATTCTGTGGCACCAACCCGACGAAGTCATTCGAAAGTCTTTCCGACTCCTTGTCCTTCATTATGGGCTAGTGCCCTAGGCACAGGTGGTGGCATCCTATCCGCCATATGTGTCATGGAAAACTGAGTTTTCTAGTGCAACTTGGTTAAGCTGGGGATGTTTAGGCACTGGTTCCTCCCTATCCTGATCCCTTGCACCTCTCCCTGGTGTAGCAATGCTTCTCTTAGCAGCATGCTCTTCGTCTGATCCAGACATCTTTAAGTTCTTCTCCTATATGAGCAGAAGACACTAATTAGATAAACTGGAAGACACTAGAATAGACTCAACAACCTTAATCCTATGTCTCTGTAGACTCAACGAACCTAGAGCTCTGGTACCAACTAAACTGAGATGACCCGACACGAAATTAGACCGTCATAGTGTAATTAATTTCGGAATTTAAACATAAGCAGCGGATTACTGAAAATCACTAAAAATTAAAACCATTTAGAAAGAGATCCAAACACAGGAAAACTCTTTTATCAAGAACCAAAGTATTACATATACATTCTGGTTCATAAGTACATATCCTGTACCATGTCTTCTCGAGGATTACAAGCATCAACTGCCCTTTTAAAACTATACACAGGAAGCATAAGAACCTCGAGGCATCAAGCCAAAACCTCAGATCGATTCATTAAAAGTACTAACTACAAACTCCGAGGACCTTAGAGTACAGAGACGACACATAGGACTCTCTATAAAAAACATGACAGCCAATGCCTCCACCTGGCATATCACTACTGTCAATGTTGCTACTGCTGCAACTGTTCTTCCCCTGCTATAGAATTTCTGCCTCTTCTTCTGCGTCTACCTAAAAAGTTGGATCCCACGAGGGTGAGACAATTGAAATTGTCCCAACGAGAGATATAACTCTCTGTCAGAAACATTTTTATTGCAGTTTAATAGAATAAAACTGAGCAGAAGAATCATATATATTCAACAACAGATAAATCAATGTCTAAATATATTAGAGCATTATTATTATTCAAATCAATTCAAATATAACTTGATAAATCAGTATATCACTTATCTATTAAGGAATATAAAGAACATGTATAACATTTATCTATCTAGAATATGCTGAGCAAGGTAACATCAACCAATGATTCTCATATTTCAACCTTAAGCAAATACACTACACGACTGATTACATTTTAAAAATCATACTTAAGCCCTGAGGAGATGAGGTATACCGCTTATACTCCAACCGAACATTGCAAAATCGAAATCGGTACCATACATAGGTCAAGGAAGAGCCAGATTCCCATGACGTTATCCTCCTCAGTCAGTGTGAGGACAAAATGCAGGACATCTTGTGTCTCTGCTAAATAGCTTTCTAGGGTATACTGGCAACTTCGCTATAGAGTTACAGTGGAGGATTTACTCTCTTCACAATCGAGAGATTTCATGTTTATCTCACATCGATCCAGAATTAACATCATCAGGAGATTCATGATACATCCATCCTGACATCGGGAGATTAGTGATACATCCATCTCGACATATATAATGAAGGATTGAGAGATTTAATGTTTATCTCACATCAATTCCTCCATTAGGGCGTAAGGATATTTGCACTCATAACCCCCACATACTCAACAGTATGCCCTCCAGGAGATCCCGTAGGAAAACCTATTTCACCATCATCAACTATTGACGATGATGGATCTATGGTCATGGCTCTACATGATAAGATTTCACTTGATTAATGAAGTACATTACCATATTCTTTTAGCATCAGTCAGGTTTTCAAGGATAAATTATTATAACAAATGATACAAAGAATGAGTAATACTTTTATCAAGTACTTTTCAAAGATTTATAAAATATTGGGATCTCAATCTCTTGTCACATCAGGGGCATTCTCATCGCATAACATCTCATCATCATGATTATGGAATATGGGTATTCAAACCCTCAGTTCATTGAAGAACACTTGTTACCATTTACCAGGTAACTAGTACCTTCAGTTCATCTGGCCTAGGTAAACCTGATACTTGCAATATAGGCATCTCACATGGCTCTTAAAGCTCATTAATCTCTTGTTACCTCTTATTAGGCAACTAAAATATTATGGCTTACATGACCCATAAAATAGTTTCAATAATAAAACATCATAGCTCATACATGGCTATGTCCAACATCTCATGATACCTGCATGATTAGCACACATGATAACAGTTATATCAATTACATATCAGCACTATGCAATGTAATGGTAGCATCACTATTCACTCATTAGGGTTAGGGTTTCCCAATTTCATTTCAATTAGAGATACTCATTCCATTACTCAAAATTAGGTCATGGTTTATCAACATATTACCCAAGATTAGGGTTATAACCCAAAATTAGGGTTTCACATACCTTCACCCCATATTAGGGTAGGGTTTCATATATCATTACATAGCATCACCCAGGATTCGAGCTTCACATCACATCATTGTATTAGGGTTTCACATGCATTATCCTTGATTCGGATTTCACATCACATCACTGCATTAGGATTTCACATCATATCACTGCATTAGGGTTTCACATGACATCACCCTTGATTAGGGTTTCACATGACATCACCCTTAATTAGGGTTTCACATGACATCACTCTTAATTAGGGTTTCAAATGATATCCTCTTAAATTTGGGTTTTTCATTATATTACCCTGAATTGGGATTTCTCATATCATTACCCAAGATTAGGGTTACATCATTACCCTAGATTAGGGTTTTGCATGCAATATTCAATTTGTCTTTAAGTCTTCATTCAACACAAATTATGTCACATCAATTACATATATTTATATTAAACGTTATCTCATTACCACATTATGTTTATTTCTCACATTAATGTCATCATTTTCTCATATTTATTTATTTATTTGCACATTTATGTGAATTGAATCACTTCATATTCATGTTGAAGCCATTCCATGTATTTTAATGATCAAGGTGAGGCATATTACGAATTGATTCACATTAAGTGACTAATCGTGTGTGCATTAGATAACAAGGTAACATCCCATGAATTTTATATTTATGACTTGATTAATATGTGATTAGATGATTATATATGTCATTTATGTGTATCAAAGTATGTTAATTGATTATGACACCTAATGTAATTAATGTATCATGAAAGGCATTAAGGATGTATATTTTAAGGTTAGATGATTACAACTTAGGGTTTAGGTTAATATGATCACTATATTTTACTTAGCATGTATTAAGTCCAAGATTAGGTTACAATCATCTTGCTTGTCATTTAATTAGAGTTTACTGGTTTATGACATGGGAAACACCATGCATATCCATTAGGATTAATATGTGAGTTACTCATATTATGTGCATTAGGTATTCATTAGGGTTTGAACATATACATTATTCCTCAGATGATCATTATATGTTCATTACTATATAAATAAACACATTTAGGCTATAATTATAACTTGTTTGGACCCCACTAAGGTTTCAAGCACAACAACCTCCTAAGTATGGGGTTAGGGTTTCTAAAAGATAGTGTAGATATATTTCAAGATGTCATAGGGCTCCATCCCCCTAAAGAGGATTTTGTCCTCAAAATCTAACCACCCAACATCATCAAACTAACTATACTCCACCCCTTAAAAATTCGACGTATCAAGCCAAAATACACTAGGATTAAAGGATGAGTCTAACTAGACCATGTACAAGACATGTCATACTTCCACTGCACCCTCTGATAGCTCACTTAACCCCAAACTTCAAAGTCTAGGTTCTAGGGATAACTATCCAAACATGTGGTTATATGGGTCATAAGGGAACTATATTGGGTATCCATCTTCAAACAAGTCATCATACACTTAAAACTTAGGGTTCCCAAAGATATACAAAATAGATGTCTAAGGTCACTATTGCCTAAAAGCAAACTATTTCGGACAATCCATTTCAGCTTAGGCTAGGCCGGTATCATATGGATCTGGGAGTCCTCGTAAACCAAGCAAGTGGCGCGGAGGAAAATATTGCCAGCCCCCAGAACCTGATCCTTTCTAGACACCTTTGCTTCAACTTCATGCCCTAATAGTTGACTAAAGGAAAACCTAAACAACATTAAGTTATGCATATTTTGGTTATCAGTATTTTATGGTTTTATTCATCATGATACTAATGTGGAACTATAGGGTCCTAAATCAACCTTTCATCATTCATAGATCAACTATAGGGCAACCATATCACCTAAAGGAACAATGCAAGGTAGGGATTCTAATTAGGGAGAAAAAACTGAAATAGTCAGATTGCGACTACCATGGGCTCTGATACCATGTTGTAAGGAGGTGAAATCACCCCTTTACTAAAATATGGTAAACAAAACACCATTAGAAAGCAGCGGAATAAAAAATAACTGACTGTATTCAATTTCATAAAAGGTTTACAAAATACATCAAATTCTCCCATTAGGGTTTACATCAAGACACACAATCAGGATCTAGATAGAGGGAAGTCTAGACTACTACAATCTTATCTCCAAGCAACATCTCCATCAACTGAGTCTAAGAAAAAAGCTATATATACTCCTTGTCTTGTTCATCACCTTGCTCATCACTTGGGTGGTTGGGAAAGCACCCAACAAAAGGGAGAGGAAAACAAGGTATGTGTCAAATAATGAATAAGTACAAGAGAAAAGGAAATCATATGAAACATGAATATATTGAATCATCATAAGATGAGAGGGCCAAGAGAATGAGGCACACAAAAAAATAGATTCTTACCATTACAAAACATATAAGAAGTAGCATGCATGATATTAATTGGACTACATTAACTAAGTAGAGTTGAGGCACCTAGCCAGACCTCAACCTATAGGTGAGGGGAGAATTCATACATTCCCAGTCACCTATCAAATTTTATAGGGGAGGAATAACACGTTACCCAAGGGGAGAATAAGATGTTCCCCAGGGCGATTATTTACATGTCCTCTATGGGTGGTTGTACATAAGTACCACTACTATAGTTAAATAGCCAATTAAACCATCATGCTCAAGAAATAGTAAAGTGGCAAGATAAATCATCATATAATTACAACTTGGTGGTGGGGTTCCAAGACCCAAGAATAATATTCTAAAATCGATTTATGAGGCAAGTATAGCAAAAGATTCAAGAGTATATGAAATAGGGTTTAATAAAGCCTCATTATAGAAAAATAGGTTAAGGAACAATTATTCCCAACTTAAGGTGTAAATGCACATACATAAAGAGGGATTGCACATACATAGCACATACCTTTCATTATGATTCATATTACCTACTTTCATCACTTGATTGAGTCCATGATCAATTCTTTCTATTTTCAATTCATATACATGTATTAGAATGATATATATGCATTAAGGTAGAGAAAACCCATATTTTTACTTTTTATAGAAAAACCTCGATTTAGACTATGAAAACATCACCATAGACTTAGTGAGGTTCTTCTGATTAAGAAAACATATAATTTTGCATACTTTGGAGTTACGATGATTAGTGTATTTTTGGTGATTTTTAAGTGATTAAATCATTTTCTAGAAAACCACCATCGACAAAGCTCAAAATCAATACTTGGAAATATTATTATTGAAAATAAAATGTTTTTCTGAGTTCAGGACGTATTTTACTTTAGTTTCTGGACAAAGGAATCAAAATTTCTGAATTATTGAAATTCGGCCAATCAAAAACCGACACATCATAAAACCAAACGAGATAAGCAAAGAGTGAGAGATGGAGGGAAGACACCATTTGACCTAATATCATGGTTTTAGATTAATAGTTATCCAAACTAGATCTTTTAGAGAAGGTAAACCGGTAAGAAACCAAAACCCTAGCTGAACATGGTAAATAGAGATGGAAATCATTGATTTTAAACATAAAAGCATGAGTTTTAAGCATATACTAAGCAATATATGAGAAGGGTGTTAACCAAACTTGCCTCTGGTTTCTCCAAGCCTAGCTCCTTTCTTGGACAAAGATCACCTTCTCAACTTAGAGGTGATAAACCCTAGCAAAAGAGCATAGAGAAGAGGTGTTTTAGGGTTCTAGGTGGGGTTTCACCATGGAAGTCCATGGTTACGACCTGTAATAGGGTGTAAGGAAGACTAATAGTATGAAAATAGGGAAGGAAGGGAGGAAACTTACTAGTTTTGGTCGAAATTATCAAGGAGGAGCTTTAGAAACCCTAATAGAGCAATTTGTAAGCCCTAGGAGCCTTCTTCACCAAGGTAGGCTCCCTCTATTACCTTGGGGCAACAACTTCGTGGACAAATATAGAAGGAACTATTATCTAAGGTAGAGGAAATAAAAGTAGAGAAAGAGTTTTCGAATTGTAAGTTGGGAAGGGGTATACATGGCTATATATAGAAAGAGGTGAAGCATGAGGAGTCTTAAGGGACTTTCCATGTGTCTTTAGCCTAGGAATTGATGGTCATGCAAGAGGATAGCTGATAGAGGCTTCATGCATATAAAAAGTCAGTTCTAAGAGCCCATATATTATTCTAGGACATCCCCACCGATTTTCAAGAAAGAAATAACCTCATTGGTTGATAGCTTTTAAGGATAAGCATCTTTATAAAGAGGGTATTCCCTATAATGCCCTTGGAAAGAAATACCATCAAACCAAGGTGAAACTTGGTTCTCTAATGGTTTGAAATCTTGTTAATGGTAAGGGAATATCTAAGGATTAAAATCTAGGTGATAATTTGCAAGTAAAACCTCTCAATTGGGTAAATTGCATAAAAGTCCAAAATGTACATATAATTGTATAACTTGTACAAACAACATCCAAATCGAACCAAATTTGAAACATAGGATCATTTTATGTTTGCAAATCATATCAAAAAGTTATATTAAGGTTTAGAGCACTTATTTATGGTAATTAAGCTTTCACTGAGGTATTTGTGCATAAACCTTTCCATTGGTACAATTAGTGAATAAATGTTCACTAAACCATTATATTCTCTACAAATTGAAAAAAAAGGCCAAGAAGGATAGAACTGAAAGGAAAATATGGGAAAGAGGGTCAAAAGACAAAATTCTAGAATTTGGTATGTTACATCAACCTTCTCGATTAGGGTTTCATGATTTCTTTATCAAGAATTATACCCTATACATATGTTATTCATGTTGAAAGGGTTGAGGCTTAATCACTACATGATTATTATACATGTATGAATTCCTCTTTCTCTCATCCTCTCTAGGATGTCAATTACTTCAAACTTGATTAGATTAGGTCAACCCCTCATTCAAGTACACACATTTAGGGTTAGCATAGTGTGTTGAGATATTGCTTCCATAAGCATCAAAGGTTAACCCCCCAAAGGGTACTAATCACCCTAGTACCTTAAAGGTACAACCATAGTAATTATCTTTGATAAACATCATTAACAATCATAGGCTTAATTGATCTTTCATCACATTAAGTCTTCAAATGGTCTTGGTACTTTTGAACGTTCAAACGGTTTTGACCTCCTTGACCTTCAAACGATTTTGAAACCGTTTTCCCTCCAAACGATCTTGAGACCATTTGGGCATCTAGGGTTGAGACCGTTTGCTCTTAAATGGTTTTGAAACTATTTGGTGATTTCAACCCTTGAAACTATTTGAACAAATTAACATTGAGACCAAATGAATAACCCATCATTGAAACTGATTGAACATCAAATGGTTTGAGACCATTTGCTCTCCAAACGGCCTGTCTCAAGACCGTTTGTACTCAAACGGTCTTAAAAATGTTTGGTCCAAACTACCTTGAAACCAAAAGGGTCATCTAGGGTTTTCTTTTCAATCGATTTAGGGTTTCCACTCATTGAACCATCCAACATTTAGGACATTGAAAATAGATCAACTTGTAACCCTTGGATTTCCATCCATCCATGACTCCACTTGACCTCAAACGGTCCTGAAGACCATTTGATCCTAAATGGTTTCAAGACCGTTTGGACTCAAATGGTCTCAAGACCATTTGGTCCAAATCACCTTGAAACTAAAAGGATCATCTAGGGATTTCCTTCAACCAATCAATTAGGGTTTTATTTTATTGAATCTATCATCAATTGGACCATTGAGAGTACATAAAATTAGAGCCCTTGAACTCCAAACGGTCTTGAGACCATTTTCCTCCAAACGGTCTTAAGACCGTTTGGACCATTAACCAAGAAATTGATCCAATTCAATTAGGGTTTTAACCAAATCAATCCGATTAGAGTTTGTAATCAATGGATCATCCATCACTATAACCATTGTGATTAGATTAAATTGAACCATTAGTTCTTCATTCATCCACATCAGAAATTGACCCCAAATGGTCTTGAGACCGTTTAACCTCAAACGGTCTTAAGACCGTTTGATCACCAAACGGTCTTGAGACCGTTTGGTCATCAATATTGCAAATTGTTTGCTCAAGATATTAATTGAGGTGTGTGCTAGGATGACATCATCATCTTCAAGATACAAACCTTCAAAATTTTCTATGATTCTTATGGTGATTTCATCAACTAATAGAAAGGAAATTCGGGAATGAAAAAGGAATCAACATATGATGGAGAAATGGAATCAATAATGATCTTTAGGGGTTCAAGTTATATAACCCGCCTTCAAAGTTGAATACAAGCTTCAAGCTTCACGCCCTCAATGGTAAATGAAGCTTTATCAACTGTCCAAGGTCCGTTCTTAAGTCTTTGAGTGAAAAGATTGGCTAAAGTTGAAGATTGAATGGAGAAAAGAAGAAAATAAGCATTGAATTTCAATTTCCACCATGAAATCAAGGTTGAATATGACTGTGGAGCTTACCTTCAGGTTGGATCACTTTCTCCTCTTGCTCCTAAGATCCTTATTCTTTGGCCCAAGCAAATAAAGAAAGTGGATTTGAAAAAGAGTCTTTCAAGTGAGTGGAAATGGGATATATGTAAGGGAATTTCAAGAGAGAGAAAGTGGTAGAAAATCCTTCATCTCCTATTTCATGTACCACATACCCCCCACTCTTCCTTTCATACACAGACATCTTTATTTCCTTCAAAAACATCTCATTTATCTTTGAATTAAATGCAATCCACTTAAGCACCTTAATCAATATAATACTATTATCCATTTTTAGTGGACAATTCTTTTTAATTAACAAATGTGAGTGGATTTCTTCACCTACTTAGGATATTTCGGTGAAACTAAAGGCATTTGGACGTCCTTGCATTATAATATTTCAACCAAAGCCATATTAATTGATGGGCACTTCAATTAATATATTTATATTTGCATCAAATTGAATTAGGGTTTCAATTATGCTTAAATCTTGATTATTTTACTATCAAGATTCTCTCTCCTCAAAAGAGATTAAAATGAGATGCCCCTATGATTTTCTTGTCTCTAATTGATACCAAGAAACATTAGGGACTCTCTAGAAGGGGTATTTTTCATATTGAACCCTAGGTTTTGGGTAAATTGCACATTACACCAAAACTAGGTTTTAATGCACAAACATTGCTTAATAAGCTCTTTCTTGGTGTTCAGGCTTATACAAGCCATACCTCTGCATCATCTTCATTCTCATTATGCTTCAACACGTGAGGAACATTTATCATGTAATATTTGCAAGTTAACCCCTTAACTTGGGTAATTTGCACTTTAGTCCAAAATAGACAAAACATTATTTTCAACATTATTCAAAAAGGATTAAAATTGAAACATAAGCTCCTCTTGAGCCTTAATTACTTTTCAAAAGATAAGAGAAAGCATATAATTATCTTTCTTAAACAAAACATCTAGGGTTAAAGCATAACCCAGGTCAGGGATGTTACAATCTAAGTCTAGTATAGGGTAGACTACCCCTAAACATGGAAATCTAAGACTCATTTAAAGAACTAATGGTCATTTTATTGGGTAACCAAGTCATCATATTGGGTTTCTAAGGATACTAAAATTTGAGGTTATTTTCCTAAAGGTATGCTATTTTGGACAATTAGTATCAGCATAGGCCAGGCTGGTGTCATATGGATCTGTGAGTCCTTGTAAACCTAGCAAGTGGCACGGAGAAAATTTTTGCCAGCCCCCAGATGCTAACCCTTTCTAGGAACCCTTGCTTTCAACTTATGGCCTAGTAGCTACCTAATAGGCTAATCACCTAGAAGTTGACTAAGGATATTTCAAATATGAAATTCTTATGGTCCTAAATCTACCTTTCACCATAGGTCAATTGTAAGGTATCTTAACTAAAGGAAAGCTATATGAGGTGAGGGTTTCTAACCAGGAAAACAAATTGAAGTAGTCAAGACTCTGACTACTGTGGGCTCTGATACCATGCTATAAACAGGAGATACCACCTCCTCACTAAAATTTAATGTAAAGTACACAATATCCATCTTTTATAAAATTTTGAAGATGAAGGCTGCAGGCATAATAATTCCATTTAAATAAGCATGAACCATATACAAAATGTCAATAGTAGCAGTGGAAGGAAAACCTATGCTATTACATTGCTTTTTTTCAAATGCTCGAAAAATAAACTAGAATGTAAACTATAGGATCTAGCAATAGTAACCTATCCATCTTGGTAGCACTACTATTGATCGGGTACTCCTCGATCTAGTCCTATCCCTTGTCCTGGATCTCAGAAAACTAGTGACAAAATCCATAGTTATCTTCTCCCATTTCTATTCTAGAATCTCAAGTGGATGGAAAAGACCACTAGGTCATTGATGTTCTATCTTAACTTTTTGACAAGTCAAGAATCTTGATACATACAAAGCTATATCCTTTTTCATATTCTTACACCAGAAACTATGGTGTCAACGATGCTTACCTAGCTCGTGATTGGGTTGAGGTGGTTAGAGTAGCGTGCATCAAGTCATCATCGCTGGAGAAGAAGGAGGCGTAGGTTTGGGAATTTAGGGCTAGGAGTGGTGAAATTGGATGAGGAGGAATGAAGATGGTAGTATGAAGAAGTTGTCAAACCAGTTATATAGGAACAAGGGAAGCTAATGGGACCTCTACAACACATGGAAGAGAGGAAGGTAACTTCCCTATTGGGCATTTTCGGGTTGCTCATGGGAGAAGGTAAATGATGACTCATTGCAAACAACCTCGCAAGGAGAAGTCAATGGTGAAGGAATTTCACAAAATGAACAAGTGAAGAGGAAGAACGGAGTTGGGGAGTAAAGGTTGTGAAACAATTGTTTGTTACACATAGAAGGAGGAGATAGTTCTCGACCCCCAGCCCGTTCGATCGCGAGATGATTAAGGCCATTGGATTATCATGCGTGAGAGGAAATATTCTATGTGATGTGTGATAGGAGTAATAGCTGGGACTTTAGGTTAAATGCGACATATAATGAAATTGTATTAAAATCTTAATAAAACCTTAATCAATTCATTGAAAATCAATTTGAGGGGTCAAACATTGACCAATTAATCCCAAATATGAACCATAGGCCCATATTAATGAGTAGAATAATGCTGCGTAATTAGATTTTCATTTTAGACAAGATTTTACTCCTAACAACTATATTGGCCATTAATATATATATTAATGTATTAAAGAGGGTGAATTAATATAAAAAAAGTTTTTTAATTAAATCATTGGATGAATATTCAAGATCGCCAACATATAGTAATTTCAAGTGTCACATCTCACCACATTATTCTCTTTCAAGCTTAATTGCCACCTAGGAGGAGAAAGAAAGGAAAAGAGGATTATTTTGCCATTATCTAATTCAATACCACATTATTTCTCATTTCTTGTCCCAAATATCCATGAAAACTCTAAATTAATATATTCTACTAATTTTCTCTCATTATTGGTCATTTTGCATTATTAGACTCTAATTGACATATTAGTTGAGATATTTGTGAAAAAACCACCAATTCATAGAAATGAATGTGGGACAAATATAATTCACACCTTTATGTATTTCTCAATTTCAAATTAAGGCCAAAGATGATAGAATAGATAAGAAAATTTTGGGAAAAGGCCAAAAAGGATATGAAGGAAATAAAATCTTGAAATGGGTTAAATTGCAAATAAACCTGAGATTTTGTATGTTGGTTAGGAAAGGAATCTTATATAGCATACTACAACATTTCAATCTCATGTGAAGGGTCACATAGCGAGGACATGTGAAACTTGCAATATACCAACTTGAAGCAAATGTCGATAAACCCACTATAAAAGTGCTTGCACAACAGAAACATGATGGAAATATTAAGATCACTTGAAATAAGATTTGTGGGTGATTGGATCTAAGTGCAAGTGGGAGTCTATTGGTATGTATGCTCAGCGAGCCAAACTTTATGATGATTGGAGTGGGGCATTTAATATTTGATTTGATAATAATAAATGTAATTTCAGATATTATGTTTGTCTTAGTGATGAGATGATGACACATACATAGTCGATGTCTAAAGAATGATGTTACTCGATGACATATGTCTTCAAATAGAGGACATAAATGATGAGATCATATGTAAGATAAGAGTACATACATTCTTGTTATGTCCCTAGTTAGAAATTACTTTGGAAGCAAAATAGACAACAACAATACATCAAACTAGAGTGTGTGTTGACTGATGACAAAGTCTCATTACTCATGATATGTGATTCAAGTCAAGCACACATGTACATATTATAGAACAGTGTATCAAACAGATCCACCATGAGAGTGATACATGGAGACCATGGAATGGTAGTTAGAATCATCTCTCATAGTGATAGTTGTGATTGTGTTTCTTAGACCTGAAGTCACAACATTCATCACATGTCATTCATGATACTTTGACATCATCAAACGTAATCCTAAATATGGGTTGCCATAACAATGATTATTGGGTAGTTGTGACACATGGGGATTCAGTGTGACTGATGTAGATGGGATTTGTCCCTCCTAGAGAAGATTGATATCCAGGGCCTCTTGATAAGAGAGACTGAGAAATGTACGGTCATACTCATGTGATTCAATTAATGACATGTGAACTCACACACATCTCAATCAATATGCTCTAGTCCAATGAGCATGGGTTGAATGTTGAGAGGATGGTGATTCCATGCCTCAAGTTCAATGTAGATATCAAAGACAAAGGAACGATATGATCATTGAAACACTAGTCACGGATTATAGGTTGGAGTTCCCTTGTTGATGATCCTCTACTCTGACAAAATCTAGGGTTCCTCAAACAAACTTTCCAAATTACTTGGATAGCAATGATGTGTAACCTAGCACCACTCTTTTCTTGTGATATCATAATTGGTTATGGAGATTCACTACCAACATAATTCTAGACCTATAGGGTCACATACATAGGATACACATGGATTAAATGAATATATTCATTAATAATGTTTAGATTGAATAATAAAAATGTTTAGGTATTAAATTAAACAACTAAGGTTCAAAATTGACTACCTAGACTCTGAATCGATTGTTGAGACTATCAGTTGGAGTGTCAGGTCAATTGGAATCAATATTGGTTGAACTTTTCCTAAACTAGATAAATGAAATGACCATTCTCTTGTGAAATGATTGTCTCACAATGTGAAAGGACCGTTTCACTATGTCAGACGATCGGTTCATAGTTTGGGTTGTCTTATTTAGTTGCCAATTTGATTGGAATAAGTATTGATGATGATGTCATGTTTAGCATTAATTAGGCATTGAATACCAATATGATTCAGAACAGGAAACTACACAAAATGATTGTTTCCCTAAGTGAAACTATCAATTCTCTCATGAGACAATAAGTTCACTATGTGAAATGACCAATTCACCACTTGAAGGTTTTAGAAGATTCATGATTCTGGACCCTTCTACTCCCACACAAACTAGTCACCATGTCCCCCACCTCTATTATACATATAGGGGGACTGGGGGCTTCCCAAAACACACAATTGAGAATAAGTTCCTTTGACAACTGTTATTCGCCCTAGTTGTGGTAACCAATAGAGAGCCCAAGAAAGTTGTACCCGCTAAAGGGAGGGATTAGTGAGGGAGAGAACAATGGAGATCAATTATGAGATAGCATTTTAGTGACTCGTACGTCGACAAAATGGGACACCTCCTTATTGTTGGCTCAGGTAGCACAATGTGGAGTTCCCGGTGGTCCACATGGAAAAATATAGAGGTGGGAGGTCATTTTCTGCCACTAGGAGGACATCATCAACCACTGTCCATGGTATTGCACCAGGAGGCTAATGGAGAAGACTATTTCAGTGTTGTTGTTGATGAAGTAGCATGTTTCTTACTGAAGAAGAAGAAGAACAATGCAACTGCAAGGGTAATTTTAGTAGACTTGCTCTAGGACCATGCATAACCATGAAAACCTTCCTTCCAAAATACATTGTTATTGACATGATCTTGTAGGTATGGGAAACTTGCTTTTAATATTTTTTGATTTGGCTTCCTATATCCACGATTGATTCCCCTACACCTCAACCACATCCCATCCCATTCAATGTCCTTGTGGGTTTCCTTGCTTGGTAGAATGGTTCCTACTTATCGGGACCCACTCTTTTGATCAGCATAAATACCAACCATTAGAGATAATCCCAAAACCTAAACTCAGATTATGAAATAAAACAATGAATTCTAGACAAAGGTGAATAAATAATACAAGAAAAACATAGATAATTTTTTTCCTTTTTCTTTCTTCACAAATTCACAAATCAATGTCACATCAACGACATAATATTTTAGATATCACAAATCTTATTCAACTCCATTAACACCAGAATCATATCTTATTCTCAGATGTGGTTTAGTTTACATCAGATACATGTACATTGATGAACAAACTTAGTCTACAACCCATCTCAGGAAAGAGAGAGTACATGGACATTCTGATCTATCTAGATTATGCTATTTATATCTTCTTTGTCATGACCTCTCCGCTAGATAGCATTATACCTAGAAACATTTGAAACAACCTCATGAGACACATACAGAGCCCCAGTGGGTGGATACCTCCCACTCAATCTAGGTGAATGCATCAACATCAAATTAAGTATAATAAACTCAAAAGAAACATGCACATATTTAAAATTATAGCAGATAGTTCTATCATAAGTCAAATCTATAATACAATGGTAATCTAATCCAACATATATGATAATCAGTTAAACCAATTTTAACTTTGAAATAACTTTTTAGAGAATGTCTATGAACAAATCAACATACACTTCTTAGTTCAAATTAAGAACCGTACTGCATGAGAAATAAGTCTCTAAGCATTTTGAATCAATAAATAACAATAACATTTTCTTTGTGGCACTCCACCAACTGGACCAGGAACACATCATGTAGTCCTGAACCTGAAGTACACATAATACACATCTACCAAACAATACTATTAAATAGCAAGATATCCAACTCATATTCAGAATGGATATGAATACCATCATTTATAACTTGTCAACATGACATATCATAATATGAAATAGAAAATGTCCATATCAACATGATTACTTTTCTCAACAAGAAGCATAATCAACGATAACAAATCATCAAGTAGAAGTACAAGGAATGTAACAAACATTCAAATCATGTTCTACATGGCTTATCATCTTTTATTCATTTGCCCTAAAACTACTTGGCTTGTACCTCACCAAGTAGAAGTTCCCATGCTTGATTCTTATGTCAACGACTCACCGTCACTATCTTAGGGTTTAGCTGGCCACCCTAAGATATCAACAACAGACCCTGGCCACCTCAGGGTTGCCTAAAGATGCTTACATCCTCATCTCGGGTACGCGAGATAGGAACCAACAAAGAAGTATATCACATATCACAATATTTCACATATTTTCTTTCACATTTCACATATTTCATTTCATAAGATTCTATTCCATCAGGACATAGACTTTCACAACAAGGATTTCGGGCCAGAGCCACTCCAGATGACTCACTCCTAAATCCTGGTGGTCTAACCTTTAAGGTCTCGATCCACACTCTGAAAATCCTTTTGAAAATTCATCGATTACTACAAGGAGATCCATTTTGTTTCCCCAGTGTGGTCCTCTGGGGAAACTCCTAGTTTTAGGGAACCTAACTAGATGCTACATCATTTCACTTATTATTAATCTCTTTTACACATCTTATATTAATTCAAAACATCATATATCATATTTGTGTATTCTCCCATAACTAGAATAACGTGAAACATATTAAGTTTACCAATAAGGAAAATGATCAAAGCAAGAAGCACAATAAATCTGTATTTTGCACCACATATGATTATTTCTATCTTCTACTAAATCTCATAACAATCATTAACAGTGGGCTTTCAGCCCGAGACATAATCTTATTGTCCATAATTTACCCCATAAGAGTTTTATCATCATCAATGGGATTTTAGCCCTAAACATAATCTCATTATGCAACATTTACCCTTATCAGGGTTTCTCAAAATGTAAGGAGTGCATATTAAATTTAATTGCAACATATTCCTTATCAGTTCATTGTATATCACAATTCTTAAAAAATATTAGAAGAGGCATTAGAACTAGAAACAGTTAAAGCATATAGATATCATGTATCATTCATCATATTCAGAATAGATTTATCAAACAACATATGCTTGTTCCATCCAATCTCAATAGATGCAAATAAATTTCATGCATTAACATGCATAACAGACTTAGTTCTCTTCTTCTTTTATTTCACATTCTTCATATGGGGTTACTAATCAACAAATTTTGATTATCATTTGAATTCCATTAAAACACTTCATTCTCATAGTACAAGTATTCTATCAAACAATCACAATACAAGAACAAATTCTTATAAATCAATTTAAATGCTTGAACCTCATCTTTAAATTGAATTAAACTAAAATTATGTACATTCCTTAATCCTTCATTTGAGATTGTTATTCCTTAGCACCATCTAGCTCAACATTTTAGGGTTAGTGTTTTTTTCTTATATTCATCTACTATTTCTCATCTTTTTCCTTCAATTCATATTCATTAATCTCAACTTCTCTCATGTCATGTTCATTAAATTACTGGAACCAATCATTTTTAACTCACTTGATATACAATACTTCCCTTTTCATTGATATCCATCAAAGCCTAGTTTTAGTATGTTTCGTTCAGTTTGGCTTGAGCCACTTGTAATTAAAACAAATGATTAAAGACTTCATCATAATAACTTCATTAGTTTCATGTTTAACTTGCCGTGACAATCAATATATTTTTTCTTCTTCATATCACTTCTTATATTTTGATAAGTTTACCATGCCATTGACTTATAATGTCATTACCATAATCAACAGTGATCATTCTTTATTATACTAAAACAAATGCATTAGACTTATTTGATATTAGTAAGACTCATCATATTCAATTGAAGTATTAATACTTTCAACTTCAACATTTGATCACATTTACAACATCATATACAAGTTCTAGCTTTATCACTCTTAATTGTCTTACTAATAAACTTTTATGGTTTTCAAGTAGTCGTTCCTTAGTTCAACATATCCTAAGAATCATATAATTCAGTAATCCAATCATGATTCAAGCGTTCATTAGGGTTATTCACAAACATGGAAACCTTAGTTTCCATTTTCACACATTTCATTCATCAATCATAAGTATACATTGATTAATTGATTTATTTGATTCACTTCCTCAACACAAATCCTAATCAGGATATGTGGTCATTCAATTCCATTAACATTCCACAATGCACTTGTATAGTAAAACCTAGTAAAATTTAAATATGATTTTATGCATGTCAGTTCAATTCCAAGCATATCGGCCATTGGGATGATTTTAAGGAAAATTTCACATGAAATAGCATACTCATCCACCCATAATATTACCCATGGATCCTCAATCAATATATCAGGAACTAATCAAGTTCCAATCAATGAAAAATAATTAAAATTAGTAGAATTGGATCCCTGAATATCTTTCCCAAATCAAATTCAATCACATACATATACAACCAAGGTTTCTGATTGTTTTAGCCGGATAGAATTAGGCTTTCAGCATGAATACAAAGCTTACAAGGGATAAAAACACTCACCTCAGGTGTCAAGCACCTTAAAAATGGAGGTCAACCTCTGGATTTTTGGAAACCCAATCGAACTCTCACAAATGAATCCATTTTTTTCTCCTCTCAACTCAGAAACCCTAGAAATGGGGATTAGAAAAGAAAGAATGACAAAAGGGTGAGATGTGATGGGATTTCAAATAAAATTAGAGAAGGGACAGAATTTTGACATGTGAGAGTAGATTCACCATGAAATTCTATGCAAAGAAGCTAAACTTACTTGATTTCATCATATCTTTGATAGAGAAACCCTAGGTCAACATCTCCACCACTTTCTCTTCTCAAAACCCTTGATCTCCTCTCTCTCAAGAATTTCATTTCTTTGACAGGAATAACGAGTTATGAGAGATCCTTGTGTATTAGGTTAGTCATATAGACGAATTGAGGTTCTTAGAACAATTGCAAACAAGACCTTCACTATATTTTTATTTTTCTCAAACTAGTTGGTCGGCTGAGTTATAAACTCGACCGACACCACACTTTTGAAAACTCAAAAGTCGTCCAAAACTTACGAAACTTTAAATCAATATTTGAAATTAAGTTTATAAGAAATAGTAATTTTTTAGATCATTTGATGTTACCAATAAATAAATAAAAATCAAATACTACACTGCTATATTGCAGTCTACAGTATTGTCGGTCGAGTTTGTCCTTCACAGAAGTCGACCGACACCCCTCTTTGTAGAGATCAAACATCATCTAAAACTTGTGAAATTTTAATATAAGGTCTATAATGGATTTTTCCAAACTACGGTTAAAATTTGAGATCAATTGTGTATACCAATAAAAATATAAAATTCAACTATCACACAGATATATAAATATGAAAATATGGTCAATTGAGTTTGAAACTCGACCAACAAACAGGTCAGAACACAATTCAAAATTTCTAATATTTTTCAATAGTGTTCAAATTTGATATATACAAATCATATCCAAATTTTAATAAAATCAGAGTTACACATAAAATACTAAAAACAATTTAGTCAGACACTATACTTATCAAATTATGTATTCATATGTCATCAAAATCCTAATTTGGGCCGATTATGGTTTCCAAATCTTAGCCCTAATTATGTAAATCAAAGTATGATTAAACCTTCTCATTATATTTAAAATATCAAAACTTAACTACCATCACTAATCAATCTCTAAACGATGATCAACCTAATTAAGCAAACAATCATCCAAGTAAACCCTAATTAGATGACTAATTTGAAAACAGGTCATTACAAATTGTCCCCTCCTTTTAGGATTTCATCTTGAAATCCAAGAAAACAAATGGAATAGTATCATATCATCTAATCGTTCACCTCTATTGGCATCAAATCATAAAGACTTTCATTTTACCTTTCTTTCATATGACATTTGTTTGTTGCATTAAAGGGATATTTCATCCCTTGTCATCATCATATCTCTCCTTGAGTATTACAATCACTCACTTCACAAATTTTAGTAATACATCATTTATCAAGATATGATTCACATCACCATTCACATCCTTTTAAAAAAATGATTGTGTATCTCATGGGTTAAGATTTTGACTCATTCACATATTATCATCCGCATTCATCAATATCCTTCATAAAGGAGATTATTTTGTGTGCATCATCTTAGTTAATAGATTTTTCTTAAAATTTCTGATTGTATACTCAGATTCAAACTTATTAGAGATTATCTTTGTAATCCATTAATCTTTCATCTTTATTATATGAAATTTCATGCTTTCCATAGGTTCCATATTGAATTATAAAATCCTTTTCTTTTTTACCATTTTATCACCATTCTTCTCTTTTTCATCATGCATCTTATTATACTACCAAACTATGTTCATCGGGATACTTAGTCAGGGCATCCATAAGAAGTACAGTCAGTAGTGCCATACTAGCTTATTTCAGTACCCAAATACTTGACCAGAGTATCTGGATACCGCGTTCAGTCAGTATGCACATCATTTAGGTTATATTCATCATCCACATTATCATTTATTCCTAGATCCTATTGTCCCTGTAGACTCATCTAACCTAGGCTATAATACCACGTTGTCGAGACCCACTCTTTTGATCAACATAAATACCAACCATTAGAGATAATCCCAAAACCTAAACCCAGATTATGAAATAAAATAATGAATTCTCGACAAAGGTGAATAAACAATATACGAAAAACATAGATAATTTTTTTCCTTTTTCTTTCATCAAAAATTCATAAATTAATGTCACATCAAGGACATCACATTTTAGATATCACAAATCTTATTCAACTCCATTAAAACTAGAATCAAATCTTGTTATCATATGTGGTTTAGTTTACATCAGATACATGTACATGGATGAACAAACTTAGTCTACAACCCATCCCAGGAAGGAGAGAGTACAGGGACATTCTGATCGATCTAGATTATGCTATTTATATATCCTTTGTCACGACCTCTCTTCTGGATAACATTATACCTAAAAACATTTGACACAACCTCATTAGACTCATATAGAGTCCCAATGAGTGTATACCTCCCACTCAAGCTAGGTACATGCATCAACATCAGATTAAGTATAATAAACTCAAAAGAAACATGCAAACATTAGAAAGTCTAGCAGATAGTTCTATCATAAGTCAAATCTATCTTACAATGGTAATCTAATACAATAGAAATGGTAATCACTTGAACCAATTTTAACTTTGAAATAACTTTGCAGAGCATGTCTATGATAAAATCAACAAATACTTTTTAGTTCAAATTAAGAACCCTACTACATGAGAAATAAGACAAGTTCTAATTATTTTGAATCAATACATAACAATAACATTTTCTTTGTGACCCTCCACCATGCGGACCAGGAACACATCCTATAGTCCTGAAGTTGAAGTACACATAATACACATCTACCAAACAATACTATCAAATATCAAGTAATCCAACTCATATTTAGAATGGATATGAATACCATCATTTATAACTTCTCAACATGACTTATCATAATATGAAATAGAAAATGTCCATATCAACATGATTACTTTTTTCAACAAGAAGCATAATCAACGATAACAAATCATCAAGTAGTAGTACAAGGAATGTTACAACCATTAAAATCATGTTCTACATGACTTATCCTCTTTTATTCATTTGCCCTAAAATTACTTGGCTTGTACCTCACCAAGTAGAAGTTGCCATGCCTGATTCTCATGTCAACAACTCACCGTCACTATCTTAGGGTTTATCCAGCTACCCTAGATATCAACAACAGACCCTGGCCACCTCAGGGTTGCCTAAAGAGGCTCACGTCCTCATCTCGGGTACACGAGATAGGATCTAGCAAAGTAGTATATCACATATCATATTATTTTACATATTTTTCATTTCATATTTCACATATTTCATTTCAACAGAGTCAATTCCATTTGGACATAGACTTTAACAACAAGGATTTAGGGCCAGAGCCACTCCAGACGACTCACTCCTAAATCTTGGTGGTCTAACCTTTAAGGTCTCGATCCACACTCTGAAAATCCTTCTCATAATTCATCGATTACTACAAGGAGATCTATTTTGTTTCGTTAGTGTGGTACTCAGGGGAAACTCCCAGTGTTTAGGGAACCTAACTAGATGTTCCATCATTTCACTTATTATTAATCTCTTTTACTCATCTTAAAAGAATTCAAAACATCATATATCATATTTGTGTATTTTCGCGTACTAGAATAACATGAAACATATTAAGTTTATGAATAAGGACAATGATCAAAGAAAGAAGCACAATAAATCTATATATTGCAACACATATGATTGTTTCTATCTTCTACTTCATCTCATAGCAATCATCAACAATGGGCTTTCATCCCCAGACATAATCTTATTGTCCAACATTTACCCCATCATGGTTTTATCATCATCATTGGGCTTTTATCCCTATACATAATTACATTATGCAACATTTACCCTTATCAGGGATTCTCAAAATGTAAGGAGTGCATATTAAATTCAATTTCAACATATTCCTTATCAGTTCATTGTATATCATAGTTCTTAACAAATATTAGTAGAGGCATAAGATCTAGCAACAGTAAAAGCATATAGACATCATGTATCATTCATCAAGTTTAGAATAGATTTATCACACAACATATGCTTGTTCCATCCAATCTCAATAGATGCAAATAAATTTCATGCATATACATGCATAATAGAGTTCGTTCTCTACTTCTTTTATTTCACATTCTTCATACAGGGTTACTAATCAACACATGTTGATTATCATTTGAATTCCATCAAAATAGTTCATTCTCATAGTACAAGTATTCTATCAAACAATGAAAATACAAGAACACATTCTTGTAAATCAATTCAAATGCTTGAACCTCATCTTTTAATTGAATTAAACTACAATTATGTACATTCCTTAATCCCTCATTTGAGTTTGTTATTCATTAGCACCATCTATCTCAACATTTGAGGGTTAGATTTTTTTTCTTAAATTCTTCTACGAATTCTCATCTTTTTCCTTCAATTCATATTCATTAATCTCAACTTCTCTCATGTCATGTTCATAAAATTACCGAAACCAATCATTTTTAACTTACTTGATATACAATACTTCTCTTTTCGTTGATATCCATCAAAGTCTAGTTTTATTATGTTTCACTGAATTTGGCTTAAGCCACATGTAATTAAAACAAAGGATTAAAGACTTTATCATAATAACTTCATTAATTTCATCTTTAAATTGCCATCACCATCAATACATTTTTTCTTCTTCATATCATTTCTTATATTTAGATAAGTGTACCATGCCATTGACTTCTAATGTCATTACCATAATAAATAATGATAATTCTTTATTATACTAAAACAAATTGCATTAGACTTAGATGATATTAGTAAGTCTCATCATATTCAATTGAAGTATTAATACTTTCAACTTCAGCATTTGATCACATTTACAACATCATATACAAGTTACAGCTTTATCACTAATAATTGTCTTAGTAATAAACTTTTAGGGCTTCCAAGAAGTCATTCCTTAGTTCAACATATCATAAGAATCATGTCATTCAGGAATCCAATCACGACTCAAGGGGTCATTAGGGTTATTCACAAACATGGAAACCCTAGTTTCCATTTTCACACATTTCATTCATCAATCATAAGTATACATTGATTAATTGACTCATTTGATTCACTTCCTCAACACAAATCCTAATCAAGATATGTGGTCATTCAATTCCTTTAACATTCAGCAATACACATGTATAATACAATCTAGTAAAATTTAAATATGATTTTATGCATGTCAATTCAATTCCAAGCATATCGGCCATTAGGTTGATTTTTAGGCAAAATTCACATAAAATTGCATAGTCATCTTCCAATAATATTACCCATGGATCCTCAATCAATATATCAGGAACTCATCAAGTTCCAATCAATGATAAATAATCAAAATCAGTAGAATTGTATCCCCGAATATCATTCCCAAATCAAATCCAATCACAAACATATACAAACAAGGTTTCTGATTTTTTTAGACAGATAGAATTAGGCTTTCAACATGCATACAAATCTTACGAGGGAGAAAAAAAGTCACCTCAGGTGTCAAGCACCTTAAAAATGGAGGTCAACCTCTGGATTTTTGGAAACCCAATCAAACTCTTGCAAATTAATCCAATTCTTTCTCCTCTTAACTCGGAAACCCTAGAAATGGGGATTAGAAGAGAAAGAGTGAGAAAAGGGCGAGATTTGATGTGATTTTGAATCAAATTAGAGAAGGGACAAAATCTTGAAATGTGAGAGAAGATTCACCATGAAATGCTTTGCAAAGAAGCTAAACTTAATTGATTTCATCATATTTTGGATAGAGAAACCCTAGCTCAACATCTCCACCACTTTCTCTTCTCAAAACCCTGGCTCTCATCTCTCGCAAGAATTTCATTTTTTTGACATGAATGATGAGTTATGAGAGCTCCTTGTGTGTTAGGTTATTCATATAGATGAACTGAGGTGTTCAGAGCAATTGCAAACAAGAACTTCATTATATTTTTATTTTGCTCAGACTAGTTGGTCGACTGAGTTATAAACTCGATTGACACCACGCTTTTCAGAACTCAAAAGTTTTCTAAAAAATATGAAACTTTAACTCAATATTTGAAATTGAGTTTATAAGAAACAATAAAATTTTATATCATTTGGAATTACCAATAAATAATTAAAAATCAAATACTACACTGCTATTTTGCAGTCTGCAGTATGATTGGTCGAGTTTGTCCTTCACAGAACTCGACCGACACCCCTCTCTGTAGAGATCAAACATCATAAAAAAATTAGTAAAATTTAAAATAATGTCTATAATGGAGTTTCCCATCTACATTTAAAATTTGAGATCAATTGGATATATCAACAAAAAGATAAAATTCAATTACCACAATGCTATATCAATCTAAAAATATATTCGGTTGAGTTTGAAACTCGACCGACAAAAAGGTCAGAACATTCTTCAAAAATTCTGATATTTTTCAATAGTGTTCACATTTGATATATACAAATCGTATCCAAATGTGAATTAAATCATATTTACACATAAAATACTAAAAATAATTTAGTGAGACACTATACTTATCGAATTATGTATTCATATGTCATTATAACCCTAATTTGGGCCGATTAGGGTTTCCAAATCTTAAAACTAATTATGTAAATTAAAGTATGATTAAACGTTCTCATTATATTTAAAATATCAAAACTTAACTACCATCACTAATCAAGCTTAAAACAATGATCAACTTAGTTAAGCATACAATCATCCAAGTAAACCCTAATTAGATGACTAATTTGAAAATGGGTCATTACATTACTACTATCAGGTTTTCTAAGCTCCTATATGAAATTATGTTAAATATGTCAAGTTAAGGATGTTGTTAATAAATTGTGCTTTTAAAGGGATAAAATAGCATGATATTTCATTATACTTTTGTGGATATAACTCCATGTAAAAAACTAAAAATACAAAAGATAAGAAAAATTGAAACAAAATTAATGAATTTGAAATCAAATTTGTAGATCTACTTCCACCTGCAATCTTCCCTCATTAGTACATGTGACTTCCTAGTGTGGCAACTTAGTAAGATGTAATTTCTACTCTGTAGATGCCTCATACCCTTGAGGATAGGCTTCCACTATCAACACACATGATGAATCTAATGCTACTAAAGATAATTACGATTTGATGCTTTATTAGTGGACAAATCCTATGGACATCTTGAAGGAAGGTCATCCGATAAAAGGAAAGAAGCACCTTACACCTAGTGAACTATCATAGGATTTTCAACACATAATAGGCCACACAATGACTTATCTTTAGAGAATGATAATTTTGTGATATTCCTCCATAACTATGAAAGAGGCTATATTTTTCCACGTACTGAAAACATAGTGCAGAAAGCGTCCTAAACGGTCAACATCTCCAACCCCCATGCCAACTGACCTAGATCTTTTAGAATGCATACAATACAAACATATCACACTTGCTTCCCTCTCCTAGGGTAGCCTAAACCATGTGCAACTAAGATGCATTTTAATCCATATCTCTACCAAGTGGACAATTCCACGCTCTATTATTCTAATATTCTTCATTTTTTACAGACATTGGAATATCTTACACACAACCAATGTAAGTATGAACTCTTCCATGATGAAAACATCTGCATGTGTATGTATTTGTACAAACACTTGTTCCTTGAGGTGATGAAACATCATTTCCCTACAAAATTAACAAATAATTCCAACAAACTACCCTTCAAGTTGAGATGTAATGAAGGAAACATATATAGATTCAAGGAGTTTCATAACTTTCATAATTTCCTTGTTGCACCACACCTCCTCAGGAATAAAGCATCCATAATCATTTTTACCATTAATAGCTTAGTAACAAGATACACTAGTAAATCTATAAGACCCCTGACTTGGGTTCTGGGTTAACCCTATTTGTTTGTCTTGCTTATGGTGCTTAGAACCTTGATCTAATCTTTCAAGATGTAATTAGGGTTTGTGGAGAGCTTAAGTTTCACGTTTGAGCTCGTTTGGATGATTTTGGGCTTTGTGTGCTAGTTTTGGTGCAAATTACAATTTACCCAAAGTAGGGGGTTGATGTGTAATTTTTCACTTCTAGAGTATGTTGTCCATCCTTTTACATCATGTAGAGGCTAGGAGAGAGAAAGAAGTGGTCACCTTGTTTAAACCTTAGTTGAGGAGTGACATCCTTAGTGGTGATTAAGGTTTCAATGGTTTGTAGTGTCTCGACCATGTGTACATGGATGTGTGTAGAAACCCATGTTGTGACCTATGTTGCGACATAGGTAGTTTTTGGGTGTGTCTTGACCGAGACAATTCTATTGATCCTACTTTTGACCTAAGGTGTGTGGTGGAGTTTGGGATAATTTGTCTTCGTATGTCTTGACCTAGGTTGTGTGGTGACCTCTTGTCTCGACCCATTATTGCTTGTTGCTTTGTTGCGACAATGGATGGTGTTCCATGGTGGGTCACGACCATGACCATGTCAAGTGTGACCCAAGTAGGTTGAGATCCAATCTAGAGTTTATCACCATCTCGTGCATATATGGCTAAGGTGGTTGCATGTTGGTTTCTTGGGTGGACAAGTGTCCCTTTGGTGGTTAAGGGTGTTGACACCTCATCTCTCACGCTACCACCCTCCTCTTTTGCTATATAACCATTATATCTCCATGCAAGTGACCCATTTTGGTCTTCCTTCATCCTCCTTCTCTTTTACTCATCCTTTAGATCTTGGTGCACTACTACAGAAAAGGCCTTTGGCGTCGGTTATTTAGACCCTTTAGCGTCGATTTCCATGCAACACCCAAGTGGGCACCGCTAAAAGTCGACATCTTCAGTGTCTGTTTCTAACTGACGCCATAACCCTTCCCACCATTGAAAACGCGCCAACAAGGGAACTATAGGTGTCGGTTATTAAAGAAAATTGACACTATATCATGGTTAAAGATGTCGGTTAAGAAATACAAACCAAGCCATAACCCTTCCCGCCACCGAAAACGCGCTAGCAAGGGAACTATAAGTGTCGGTTTGTCGCTAATAACTGACTTCGTAACGGGATAAAAATGTCAGTTTTATGCTAATAACTGATGCCATATCCCTGTCAGCATGATCGTGCTTCCCAACATGGCCGTGGTACGTGGCCACAATAGGCGTCAATTCTTACAGATAACTAACGCCAACCATGGAAGAGACGCCAGTTTTTTGCTAATAACCGACGTTGTATGTCTTCAGTGTCGATTTTGTACAAATAACCAACGCCTATGTTATGATTTTTTTTTCTTATCAGTTTGCAGGCCTGCTGTATGGCTGGTCACCAGGATGCAGAACTTGCAGTTCAATTGTAAACTACAAGTTTACAACATCCATTGATATCAGCCAACACCAGGCCACAAACGTACAAAGTCATTCACATTCAGACACATGTATTGATCAGATACATGTAGAAACCTACAAAGTCATTTACATTCACAATTAGTTCCATTCATTTAATCTCTTTTCACATTCAGACATTCATGTATTGATCAGAAAAAGTCATTCAGATTCACACATATGACAATTCATAAAAAGTAATTCACATTCCAATAAAAATAATTATGAGAACAAAGTTTAGTAATATCATTCTTTATTCATCATCATCATAATTGTCATCATTGTCCCACTTATATTTAAAAATTCCCACTACTTGTAGGGCTTTTGCCCATTCTTCTCTTATAACATCTAATTCCTCCTTCGTATAGGGAGTATGTACATCAAATAACTTTCCACCTGTACTGAAGTCACTTTTAAACACCTGCAAAGAGAATGACATATATATAATTAATAATATATAATAAGATTGATATATTTCATATTATCTAATGAGACTATATATAATACCTGATGTATAGGATTGATTTCCATTACGGAATATTTGATGATTAGGTCCATAAATCGCATCACATAGTAGGCACATGCCCAACCGTTGTCTTGTGTAGCACACTATAAATTAAAACATACAAAATATTCAAAAATACAAATAAGCACAGTTCACATAAATAATATATACATTGGAGTCGGGAAATTACTTTCACATTCTTCCAAATTATTGGTTGATTCTTTTTCCTGGTGACCTTTCCTCCAACTTTTTTGAACTTTTCTAAAGCCCTACATGTTAATGTAATACATTAAATTACATAATTAAATAGTAATGTAATAACATATGTTAACAGATATAAAAATATGAAATATTTCTCATGGGAATAATAGCCTTTTCATTATGTGTCCATATAATGTATTCAATTCCTTCCCTACAGGATCTAGATAATAGACATTGAACGTCTTGGGAACAATAAATAGTAACTCCCAATGCCTACCACTATAGGTAAGAAAGTTAAAAATTAATAACTCAAAATCCACAATAAAAATGTAATTTTCTTAAGTCCAAATTACAAGCAAAGTAAACTTACTCAACATTGAATGGAGCTATTATCACTGTCTTCTTATTTTTACAAAAATATTCAAAAGCATCACAGCAGTATGAAGTAACTGAAGAAGGGTCTGTATCTACAAGACTAATCAAATATGGAACCAAAAATCCCACATGGAAAATGCAAAATATGTACATATCGTGTGTAAGTGGCTGCAAAACATGTATTACGTATGTATTAATATATAAGAAACCAGATCACCGTATATAAAACAAGGTATATGGATGTATAAACAAGATCTCACCATATCCACAACTCTATCATAGATGTGTTCAACCAGTCATAACAAAACAACTCCAAAATATATTGTATAAATAGCTTGTTATCGTATGATTGACCTACATTTATATGTATGCAAAACTTGTATTACGTATGCATTAATACAAATGCAAAACTTGTATAAATAGATTGTTATCGTATGATTGACCTATAGCATCCTCCGGAATAGTAACGTTTTTAGGGAAATTTGAATCATGTTCGCCTATCCATACTTCCATACCACTACAATTAGGACCTAACGAGGCGTGTAGGTCCCTTGGAAGCCAACATGGTACTTTAGGAGCTGGAGGTGGAGGCTGAGATGTAGCAGGTGTCTTCCTTTTGACATGTATATATAATTTCAGATCAATTGACTCATATATACACACTAATAAATTAACATAATGTAAATTTACCATACAATATTAGTATAGACTACATCTGCTTTGGGCCACATTATCACTCCGCCTTCTGCCTCACCAAGCATTTCAGAATTTGGGTCGGCATATGGCAGTGGAAGATCCCTCCAATCGAGGAGTATTTGTATCGGGCTCACACGAACTGCACCAGATGGTACTAGAGTCCCATGAAACATCTCCCCTGGAAGGGCTGGGTAAGCATGTGCATCTACAAGAATATATTATTGACATTTTAGATGGCATGCATGGCTTCAACCCCTACAAATTTACGTAAAGAATGTTATATACATATATACATAAACATATCATCTTGAAAAGACTAGCTACTATATATGTCATAAAAATACTTACAGTGGACTTGCTAGGTGGTGGGTCTAAAGGATTACTCACAACCTCTATAGTAGGAGAAGAGCAGCCCGACATAGGTATTGTGTGAGTGCCGGTCTGAGACACCTGCCACTTGGTAATTGCTTCATTGACTCTGTTATCAAGTGCTTCCTTGACTCTCCTATCAAGTGCTTCCTCGACTCTCCTATCAATTAACTGATCTACCTATACATGGATAAAAGAAATGCTAGCTTCTGATTGTTGAATTCTCTTTCGCAATAACATTCTAAAAAAAAAGAATAAGTTACCTCACCTTGTGAAAGTCCCGCTTTTAGGACTGATTTGTGCTGTGATGGCCCAATGAATGCTTGGATGCCCACACCAGTTCCTGCACCCCTAACACATCCAAGATGCTCTGGGTTACCCAGGGCAATTGTCAATTCATCCCTTGTGCCCTCAGGGATGAACTTTCCTTCCTTCCTCTGCTTGTGTAGCTCCCGCTAATCGCCATAAATAGAAATTGGTAAGCATAACAATAATCAATATTGATCGATTTCTCTAAGAGTTGAATTTTACCATTTTTGCAGTCACCTCAGCAGTTGCGGGCTTCGTTATATCTCCCTTCTTGTTTTGCCTCCGAGCTATCCACATAGCATGGCGAGGCAGAGGTGTGGGACCAATAGTAGAGGACTCATGAGTAGCAGCAGACTGAGCAGTAGACTCATCATGTAGTCTTTGGTGAACGCCTGCATAGCCTCTTGGACCCATTGTGTAGTCATGCACATTCAGTGCATGCCTTACTCTTTGAGCATCACTGATAGACTTGTTAGTAAGCACATTGATTTAGTTAGTGACACTAAAGGTTAATCTTGAATAGGTGAATACATAAGACTGTATATTAATTAAATTGGGAGTGACGCTTAATACCTTGAATTCATCCGTTTTTCTTTGGGTAACAAAGTCCTCCCAGACTTTGGTGTCCAAGTAGTTCGATTGCTCAGTGGGTGCCTTCTGCCTAAATTTATTTTTTAAAGAGAATACAAACAAAAATTATTAGTGTAGAGTTAGTAAATAAGTAATCAATGTATAGAATTGGAAATCAATCAAGAACCTCTTCTTAGAATCGTGTATGTAATCTCAGGTGAGATTTGTCCTATAGTTCCTTAGGACCCTCCCACAACATTGCATCACGAATTTACGATGCAACTTTTCATCCAGATCAAATATACTCTGCAAAATAGAATTGCTATTAACTAGTATCCTAAAAATTAGTAATCTACAAAAATAGAATTGCAAATAATAATAACTCAAACATAGTTCCTTCCATACTAAGTCTTTATTCCCCTTAGGAACTTTATGCTAGGATTCAAAAATAAAACTACAATGGCTGCGAGTGAGAACCCCAAGATATGAAATAAATGAGTTGTAGTTCACTCCAACTGGATTTCCTGCATGATCGAAATCCACAGCTAGTTTGGGTCCATTGCCCCTATAACTTGTTCATCATTGTGATGATCCTCACTTTCTCAATTTCTTTTGCTGCTCATCAAGTGCCCCAATTTCTTCAGGGAGTACATCACCAACCTAAAATTTGACAAAAAAAACACACTTACATGATATAACTATAAATGAACATATAGATAGAAACATCAGGGATATATTTTAAAAACTTACATTGTGAGGAGACACATTGACATCCTCACCCTCACGGTAATCATCAGCACGGTCATCAGGAGAATGCTTAGTCATCTGAAAGATCACATTCACATTGTAAAGTTCACATTGGAAAGTAATTCACATTGTAAAGTTCACATTCACATTATAAAGTAATTCATATTGTAAAGTTCACATTCACATTATAAAGTTCACATTTAGAAAAATAAAACATATAAAAAATATAAACATGCATGCCTCTAATATTGCGATCTTTTATCAATTAACAATCCTTCATTGATCTTCGCGCACATACAAGTCATCATTAGCTTCAATATTTGGTGGTGCTGGCAACACAACTGAGAATGAACTGGAGTCATCATACTTACCATAGTACTCTTCTTCATCTATAGGATCTTCGATGAACTATCATTTACCATGAAGAACAACCGACCATTTATGATTTGCAGGATCATCAATATAAAATACTTGTTTTGCCTATGATGCTAATATGAATGGTTCACACTTCTCGCCAATCTTTTCAAAGTTCACTAATGTGAAACCCAATTCATCCACTATAACTCCTTTGGTGTTATCAACCCAATTACATTTAAAAGTAGAATTCTGAAATCTACGTAGTAAAATTCTCATATGTCTTCAATAACACCGTAATATGACATTTTAGCTTCATGTGGACTCTTATCCTTTGCACTTGCAAAAAAAAATGAAGATGCTTGAAGGGTGACCCCACTATTTAGGATGACACTCTTATCATCTTGATGCTTTGTGTAACATGAGAATCCATTTATGTCAAACTCTTCATAAGACATAACATTTAATTTTGGTTTAAAGGTGAGGCATTTGATAGTTTCAATAAGATTATCTGGTGTTTGAGATAGTTGATGTAAGACTTTATCTTCAAACCACTTATTAAATGTCTTGTTATGCTCTCTAGCAAGACACATTGAATTGTCTCGAGGATGTTGTCTCCTGATGAAATTGGCATGTTCCTCGATATAAACACTCACTTCGTCGATGTTGTATAAAATATACAAGTGACCTTGTTCCAAATGCTCACGGATGATTACTTTCATTCGTGATCCCAAAATTCCTTTGCTAAAATGCCACTCAATATTCTTGTCATTAATAGGAGCATCATTAGCACTCAGAAAGTCATTGCAAAAATCCATAACCTCTCTCGCCACATAACCCTCAATAATACTCCCTTCAGGCCGATAATGGTTTCAAACATCACCTTTAAAAATGGTTATGTATCATTCAAAGGGATGCATCCAATGCAAGAAAACTGGTCCCAACATTTTCACTTCCCTAGTCAAGTGGACAATAAGATGTACGATGATATCAAAGAATGAAGGAGGAAAATACATCTCAAGCTGACATAGGGTAACAACCACTTCTCTTTGCAATTTATCAAGAGTATCACGATCAATAACTTTGCTGCACAGACTGTTGAAAAAGAAACAAAGTCTGGTGATTGCAAACCTTACATGCTTCGGCAATATAGATCAAATTGCCATGTGCAATATTTGTTGCATTAGAGTGTGACAATCATGAGATTTAAG
Organism: Alisma plantago-aquatica; assembly: GCA_963693085.1. Lineage (NCBI taxonomy): Eukaryota > Viridiplantae > Streptophyta > Magnoliopsida > Alismatales > Alismataceae > Alisma > Alisma plantago-aquatica. Next base: position 218,969,927 of record OY856410.1, on the reverse strand, counting down.
ACCTATCAACTTCATATCTTTCATTGATACCTATGTACGAATGTTGGATGCGTAATCATGTGGCACCTTAACAGTTACCACACATTCAAAAAAAGCTTTCTTCTCCTTTCTCGAAAATGTGTAATAAGTGAGAAGTAAGTATGTTCTCTGATTGCTACTAACTACTTCTGTTAATTCTGTCCTTGTTCCCATTTCACGTAGGTGCATTTTGGATTTTATCCCATCTTTAGTCTTACGTGGTATATTCAACACATTACTGATGACGCTATCATAGACATTTTTCTCAACGTGCATGACATCGATACAATGCCTGACTGCCAAAGAACTCGAATAAGGAAGATCCCAAAATATTGACTTCTTCTTGAATAAAGATTTTTCACTCTGTGTGGCCATCGTACATTGTGATCTCTTACCAAATTCATTGGCAAAGTCTTTTACTCTTTCATAAACATCCTCCCCTAGTATATTTTTAGGTGCACTCCGTTGCTCATTCTGTCCATTGAATGCTTTGTGCAACCTACAATACAGATGGATTTTTGGAAGAAACCTTCGATGACCAAGATATACAGTCTTGCCTCCATGTTTTAGTTGTATTGAATCAGTGTTGTCTTCACATATATGACATACTTTAGATCCTTTGACACTATATCCAAAAAAATTCCCATATGCTGGAAAGTCATTCACAGTGCAAAACAACATAGCGTGCAAACAAAATGTCTCTCTTCATGAAGCATCATAGGTCATCACACCTTCACCCCAAAGTTTCTTCAAGTCATCAATCATAGGTTCAAGATAAATTTTGATATCATTTTCGGTTGTTTAGGGCCTGATATCAGCAATGACAACATAACGTACTTGTTTTTCATACAAAACCATTGAGGAAGATTGTATATAACAAGCATAGCAGGCGAAGTGCTATGTTGGCTGGTCAATGTCCCGTACAAATTCATCCCATCTATACAAATCCCAAGTCTTAGATTCCTGACTTCACCAAATTTAGGGTACTATAAATCAATCTTCTTCCACTATGGGGAAATAGACGCATGTCGTAGGATCCCATCATAATTTTTATTAACATCTGCATGCCACCTCAAATTCTTCACATCTATCAGATTAGCAAACAAGCGTTGAAACTGTGGTATTATAGGTAGATACCACATCACCTTGGTAGGAGAACCAGTTTTGGACTCCCCCAAAGTCATCAATTTATACCTTTACGCACCACATTTGGGACAATCTTTAACATCCATATAGTCCTTTTGAAATAATACACAAGCATTCAGGCATGCATGTATCTTTTCGGCCTCCATTCCCATTGGGCACAAAAATTTCTATAACCAGTATGTTGAGATTGGCAGCTAGTTTCCTTTAACCAGTATTATGAGATTGGCAGCTCGTTTCCTTCGGGAAGAATTTCTTTCAACAAAGACAACAATGATGTGAAGCTTTTGTCACTCCATCTATTGTTGGCTTTCAACTTATACAATCTCAACACAGTTGTAAGCTTCATCAACTTACAACTTGTGTATAACGATATTTTAGTATCATGCACAATTTTTCTAAACATGGGAGGTGGATCGGTGTGCTCTACCCCACAACGGTTCAACATCAAATCAACGGTGTCTACTGGAACTGGTTCGTTTACATCTACGTCATCAGAGGCAATTTCTTCTTCCACACAAGCACTGCTATTGACATCCACTAATTTTAGGTTTGAAATCTCTCCATGCTAGTGCTATTCTGTATAGCCTTGTACAATCCCGTTGCACATGACATGACTTTTGATTTTTTCACCAGTGCTGACTTTCAAGTTGTTACTGCAATGCCTACATGGATAGTAGAACCTATCTCCAATTTGTTTCCTATGTTCCTTGGTAAATCTAATAAACTGATCAAGACCGGAAATAAACTCTGGGGTGCAACGATTTGGAATGCACATCCATGATCTATCCATTCTATGATCAAAGGGAAAACAAGTATATATTAGAACAAGATTAGAGTTTAGGGTTAAAAGATTAGGGTTTATGGTTAAAAATTTAGGGTTTAAGGTCTTATATATAATAAATGGTTAAAACAACCTAAGTGAGATTAAGTGTTCAAGAACAATCCCAAACCGGGGACTATCTCAGATGTACTCCTAATGAGTAAATCTTGGACGGGTTTCTAGCCAACATATACATGTGTTGTCATTCATATATATAATAAATGTGTACCACATATCCCATTCTTGAACACCTAATCTCCCTAGTAAGTGTATAATGGGTATTGGGTTTTCAAGAAAATTTTGCCAGCATTTCCCCGCTGTTCTCCAAGTACATATGTACTTAGAGAACAAACGGGGAAATGCTACCGAAATTTTCTTGAAAACCTAATACACATTATAAACTTACATCCTAAGTGAGATTAGGTGTTCAAGAACAGTCCCAAATTGAGGACTATCTAAGATTTACTCCTAATGTGTAAATCTTGGATGGGTTTCTAGGCCAAAAAATACATGTGCTGTCATTCTTATACCTACAATCCTAGTTTCATCATTCATATCCTAGTTCTTCAAGTTAGGGTGATTATCGATGTCTTTAGAAGCATGATTGGCAATCTAGGGAAAAGTTCATCATTTACATTCCAAGCATGTCATGTGTGTGCATTAGAGTTCAACATTAAGCAAGAAGGGTGATTAGGATTCTCAATATACTCAACAAGGAAACAAGTTACCAATTTTATAGTTAGGATAGTAGAGATACCCTAGCTTAGATCTAGATCTGATGGTTGATGATGAGCTTGTGATAAAGTTACATCACTAGATGATTATATAATTTCAAAAGGAATACACAAATAAATTCAAATGAGTATATAACTAAATAAAAAACAACACACAAAAAAATACAAATAAGTAGATGAATAAATACAAATATGCTGATAAACTAATATAAATCAATAGATGATCAATTAATTCCTGAATCAATACATAAATAAATACAAACATTAGATGAATAAATATAGATCAATTGATAAATAAAATTAAATCAATTGATAAATAAAGTTTAAAAAGTAGATGATTACATAATAATAAAATCAATACATAAATAAACACAAATAAGTAAATAACTTAATTCAAAATAAAAATCACCCAGTAGCAGCCTAGGCGTGCCTTGGCACCGCCCAAGTGTCAACCCAGTCCACCCAGGCCACCCAGAGGCCTAACTAGATAGCGGCGACAGTAAACAAGTAGGGTGACAGTGGAGGAAGCATACCTTTTGATCAAGAAGATGAGCGGTGCGGCAGCGGCGAATAGGCGAGTAGGTCATAGCTGGGAGGAGGGGTGACGATGAGAAGGGAGCCAGTGATCGAGAAGGAGTGGTAGAGAAGGTGCCAGAAGGTGGTAGTGTAGTGGCTAGCGGCAGTGGGAACAAGAGGATCGGTAGTGCACGCGGCAGCAGACGGTGGCAGGAGCGACAATAGGAGCGGCGACAACAGTTGCGGCAGAGAGAATGGCCAGAGAGTCCTAACTTGAAATTGACAATCAAACAGGGAACGAGGAAGAGTTTGTGGCTTGTGCGGGTGCTATTAGCTTAACAATAGGCATCAGTTTTTAAAAACAACTGACACTTAAAACAATAGGCGTCGGTTCCCACCAAAAAATCGACACCTATCTTCAATGATATTCGTCCGTTCTAACTAGAAAAACTGACGGCTATCTGCATATGCGGACAAAAAAAAGTTCTTGAATTATGACCGTTGTCGTCGGTTTCCGTAGAATAACTGATGCCAAAGGGGGGTGAAAATTTTCACGGGGACAGTGCGTTAAAATACATCGACGTCAGTTATTGTAAGATAACTGACAATAAAAATGGGCCAAATTTCTGTCTCACAAAAAACCTTTAGTCGTCAGTTGCCCTGTTAATAACCAACGCCTTATGTTAAATTTTAGAGGTATTATTTTCATTGAAAAATTTAGATTTGGCAGTCGATTTTAGGCATCGGTTGGTTATCTAGGGAAAAGTTCATCATTTACATTCCAAGCATGTCATGTGTGTGCATTAGAGTTCAACATTAAGCAAGAAGGGTGATTAGGATTCTCAATATACTCAACAAGGAAACAAGTTACCAATTTTATAGTTAGGATAGTAGAGATACCCTAGCTTAGATCTAGATCTGATGGTTCATAATGAGACTGTGATAAAGTTACATCACTAGATTATTATATAATTTCAAAAGGAATACAGAAATAAATTCAAATGATTATATAACTAAATAAAAAACAGTAGACAAAAAATACAAATAAGTAGATGAATAAATACAAATATGCTGATAAACTAATGTAAACCAGTAGATGATCAATTAATTCCTGAATCAATACATAAATAAATACAAACATTAGATGAATAAATACAGATCAATTGATAAATAAAATTAAATCAATTGATAAATAACGTTAAAAAAGTAGAAGATTAAAAAATAACAAAATCAGTACATAAATAAACACAAATAAGTAAATAACTTAATTCAAAATTAAAAAAACACCCAGCAGCAGCCTAGGCGTGCCTTGGCACCGCCCAAGCATCCACCCAGGCCACCCAGAGGCCTAACTAGATAGCGACGATAGTAAAGAAGTAGGGCGACAGTGGAGGAAGGATACCTTTTGATCAAGAAGATGAGCGGTGCGGAAGCGGCGAGCAGGCGAGTAGGTCATATCTGGGAGGAGGGGCGACGACGAGAAGGGAGCCAGCGATCGAAAAGGAGTGGCAGAGAAGCTACCAGAAGGTGGCAGTGTAGTGGCTGGCGGCAGTGGGAATAAGAGGATCGACAGTGTGCGCGGTAGAAGACGGCGGCAGGAGTGACAGTAGGAGCGGCGAAAACAGTTGCGGCAGATAGAATGGCCAGAGAGTCCTAACTTGAAATCGGCAATCAAACAGAGAAAGGGGAAGAGTCTGTGGCTTGTGCGGGTGCTATGAGCTTAACAATAGGCATCCGTTATTAAAAACAGCCGACACTTAAAACAATAGGCGTCGGTTACCACCAAAAAATCGACACCTATCTTCAATGATAGTCATCCGTTCTAACTAGAAAAACTGACGGCTATCTACATATGCCGACAAAAAAAAGTTCTTGAATTATGACCGTTGTCGTCGGTTACCGTAGAATAACTGATGCCAAAGGGGGGTGAAAATTTTCACGGGGACAGTGTGCTAAAATACATCGGCATCCGTTATTGTAAGATAACTGACAATAAAAATGGGCCAAATTTCTGTCTCACAAAAAACCTTTAGTCGTCGGTTGCCTTGTTAACAACCAACGCCTTATGTTAAATTTTGGAGGTATTTTTTTCATTGGAAAATTTAGATTTGGCAGTCTATTTTAGGCGTCAGTTTGTTATTAAGGAACCGACGCTAAATAAAAAGTGATACCCATGTCTGGACGCTCTTCACAGATAGATGTCAGTTTTTGTATTCAACCAACGTTGTATGCCTTAGGCATCGGTTTTATGTATACAAATGATGCTTGTCAATGTGATGTTATAAGCCATTTTTGTAGTAGTAGTGGAGCAATCGAGATTGGTCTTGGAGCTCTGTTGTCTGAAATTTCCTTGTATATGGTGCTTGTGGTGATCTTTGGTCATCTTCAACCCTAGTAAGTTCATACCTTTCTTTGGCAACATTTTCCTTGGATTCCCTACCCCATCTTCTTCTCCTTCCTTGTCCATAGACTGTGTTTTGACATGGTGGCCGTTCTTGAGAAGAGAACTCCTCATCACAAGGGTAATAAGCCATGTTTTGACAAGGTGACACCTAAGTGAGAATGTGTTTCTCCTATCTTATTTGCATCAACCTATGGTTCTTCATTGCCCTTTTTCTCATGCCATCTTTGACCTTGGTGTCTTCTTCATCTTGAGGTGATCTTGCGGATGATAGTGGAGCTTTGGTGGAGATTCTTTCTCCCTTGGTGATTATGTGCCTGGAGCTTGATCCTAGGAGTGATCTTTTTTAAGGTAGGTTATATAACTCTTAACCCTCTCTATTAATTCACTTTTCCTATAAGAATGTTGATGTTTCCTCTTTCTAAAATGTCCCCTTAACATGTTAATGGATGATGCTAAGCCCTAGGACTTATTTGATGTTAATACCATGTTTGGTTTGGGAGTAACCCGGAACCCTAGTTTTGATACCTAATTTTGGTGATTATGGTGTAATGGTGGTTTTACCTTATCTCTTGATCTAGATTTTGATCACATGCATCATGGACAAGTGTAGTGATGTTATATGAAGTTTAGATTCTATTTTGATGGTGTCAAACATGGTTTTATCTCTCTTGCACAAGGTTCTTTCATGAAGTTTTCATGACTCAAGTTTTAGAGTTTTGGTGACCGTTATGCATGAGGTTTTCCCCTCCATGTGGATAATGGATTCTTTTGGTTTCACCTTCTATTTTAGATGTGGAGATCTTCTCTTTGATAATGTTTGATCCCTAGTGGATGGTAGTACTTTGCCTTGGTAGTCACTATACCTTATTCCTCTTTGGGTCGAGACACCTTGGTGCTTGGTTTTGTTTTTTGGTCGAGATGTATGACCTAGTGTCATGCCCACAACCTAACCCTATTAGGTGGAAGGTCGTGACATGCCTTAGTGTTTGGGGTCATAACATGACCTGGTTTTGAGTTCAAGACAACTTTGATTTTGGGCAGAGTCATGATCTTGTTCTTGAGGTCGAGGCACCATGGTTGACGGTGGTCGAGACTCCTTTAGAATGGGTCGTCATGACCTGTCAAGCTGGTGGTCACAACACATTCTTGGTGGGTGGTGGCAACCCACATGGGTGGTGGTCGTGACATGCCTTGATGGGTTTGGTCACGACCCATGTGTGTTGATTGCTTTCACTTGAGTAACTTAGCTAAAATCCTCTTAGAACTACTTGGTATATTGATGCCAAAGTAAGAAAGAAGAAGGAAAAATATGTGATAATGATCAGTAGAAGTGATGATAAGGGCAAAGGAATGGCCAAGAAGTGTTATGAGGTTAAGATAAAGTCCAAGTGTTCAAAACTCAAGTCAAGGACAAGGGTAAGTGCAAAAGTAATCTATCATCTTCACTTAAAGGGACAAAGGAAGAAGAGAGAGAGAGAGAGAGAGAGAGATCTACTTCAACACCCAATAAGAAATGAGCTAGAAGTGTAAGGATCCAAGAGTTTCTACCACTACAGTTGGAATTTATCATTCATTGGCACATAATAGAATTTGTGAATTACTATTATACACCTGCCATTGCTTATAACATCATGTATCTTGTATGGATAAGAATAACTCAATGTTTCATTTTAAAAGATGAGATATTATATGGCAATGCCCTATGTCTTATGAAATATACTTGAAAGTTGTAGAGACTATTGTGTATGACACATATATTGACTGACTTGATGAATCAAATAATAGATACCTATAGCATTGTCATCTAGAGTGCATAAATGGGAAATACATATCTAGAATCTATATCTTGGTTATCTAGACGCTTTTGGTTATTGAAATAATAGAGACATGCATATATTATTTGTTGTGCAATATGACAAAATCATCTTCACTATATGTAGTGGGAGAGAGATTGTTCTATTAGGGCTCATACATACTAATATATGAAGACCTTTTAGAATAAATGCTAAAAGGAGTTACCATTACATTATTATATTTACTGATGCTATCTGTAGATATGGAAATGAATACCCTAATGAATCTCTTGATGTGTTCAAGGAGATCATAAATGAAGTCCATAACTAACTTGGTAAAAATATTAAAATGCATCGATATGATCCATGTTGAAATATTTCAAACCAAGAGTTTGAGTACCTTCTAGGAGATAATGATAATGTATCATGATGAACTACACCTGAAACAAAATGATGTTGTATCATGAAAGTATATTAAAAAGAAGGAATCACACATTATTAATTCATGGTTTGATTTTCATAAAATTTAGCTAATCTTCCAATTTTCTTTTGGGCACATGCTTAAACACTAAACAATGCACCATATAAAATGGTTCAAAACACACCATATGAGATTCGGCATGGGAGGCGTCGCAATATGTCTTTTATAGTAATTAGGATTTAAAGCTTATGAAAGAAATAGTTTCTGGAGAAGATTTGTCCATGAATCACATAAATGTTATTTTCTTAAAATACTACTCTTATCCCAATCCAACAAAAAAGTGCTTGTTGATCTGGATGGTTGCATCCGTGATGAGGAACTCAGTTCCAAAGGAGTCAATGGGAGTAAAAGTATAACTCAAAATGTTCGAGACAAATAAGAAAACATTTAACCTAAAGAAGTATAGTGGGAATAATGACAATCACATAGTGTTGTGGAATCTCACGTTCCTTATGTAATATAATACATCATAGTTCCAGTAGAACACACTTTGAGTTTGAAAGATTATGATAGCTTATAACTCTATGAGGCAGTAATTTGATCATAGGGATGAGTCAACAATCTACCTATAACCTATTGAGGGACCATAATATGAGAAATGGATCTAGGCCATGAGATTAAAAATGGAATCCATGTACATCAACAAGTTATGACTTCGTTGGATCCATCTGAAGGGGTAAAACCTGTGGGGTACATTTGAGTCTTTAAAAGGTGACCAACATGGAACGTTATATTGGTTGCAAAGAGTTTCATGCAAGTTCAAGGTGTTGAACATGATGACGTATTTCACAAGTTACCATGGTTAAGTCCATCAAGATCATGCTTCATATTGGATCTTAGTATGACAATGAGATTTGGCATATGGATGTTAAAATTACATTCCTTAACTGGAATATTTATAAGGATGTGTATGTGATACAACCTAAAGGTTTTATAAATCCAATATTACAAATAAAGTCTATAATCTACAAAGTTCAATCTGTAGATTGAAGCAAACATCTCAAAACTGGAATCATCTATTTGACAAGACAGTCAAAGAGTTTGATTTGAGTTGGAATGAAGATGAAATATGTGATTACAAAAGATTTAGTGGGAGCATATTTATATTTCATGTGATGATGGAGAATAACATCCTTAACCTGAATATGTGGAAATCTAGCAAGGAAAGTACTTACTATATGAAGGATTTAGGTGAATCATCCTACATGATAGGAATGAAGATATATAGAAATAGATCTGGAAAGTTTCTTGACATAAGAAAGAGAACATACATTAGCAAGATGTTAAAGGGTTCAACATGTAATAATCAATCCGAGCGAACTTAGAGTTAGTCTGTCAGGAGCCTAGTGTCCCAGTTCTTGTGAAGAACATGAACACATAGAGAAGATTCCATGACCATTCACAAGTGGATCTACATAAATCCATTGGTATGTACTTATCCCATTATTTCATATGTATTGGACATGCCAATAGGATATCATGTTATCTCGTATGTATTGGACATGACAAGAGGAAATCTCGTCATATCAAATGTATTGGATATGGTGAGAGGATATTTATATACCTATATGGCAATCTTGTATGTATTGGACATTATGAAAGGGTATATATTAGACACCAGTGAGATTCATTGGACTACCATAAAGAACATCCTTATGTGCTTGTGAATCACTAAAAGGATTTGTTCCTTGAGTATGGTAATAAGGAAGAGTTGGGTGTATAGGGTTACACCGATGCAAGCTTCCAAAATGACAAATAAATGACTGTAATCTATGTTTATGTTTGACCTTAAATAAAAATTGTAAGTTGGAAAGGGTTCTGAGATAATGAAATTTGTTTAACTCTAAAAAAGAAGTCGAGTATCTCTGTGTTATGAGAACAATATAGGTTATTGTATGAATCAACAAGTTCATATGGGTGAACTTGTATGAGCTTCCAATTGTTGATGACAAAGTAGAAATATTGATGACAACAATGGAGCTACTGGTTAGGCAAGGAACCTCAAATAGCATACTACAACACTTCCATCTCATGTGAAAGGTCTCATAGAAGGGAAATGTTAAACTTGCAATATACCAACTCGAATCAAACATTGATAAACTTTTATTAAAGTGCTTGCACAGAAGAAACATGATGGACATGTTAAGATCACTTGGAATAAGATTCATGAGTGATTGTCTCTAAGTGCAAGTTGGATTTTGTTGGCATGTATGCTCAAAGAGAAAATCTTTATGATGATTGGAGTGTGGCATTTGATGCTTGATTTGATAATACTAAAGGTAATTCCTTCTATTATGTTTGTCTCAGTCATGAGATGCTGACACATACATAGTAGATGTCTAAAGAATGATGTTACTTGATGACATATATCTTCACATAGAGGACCTGAACGATGAGATCATATGTATGATAAAAGTACATAAATTCTTGTTATGTCCCAAGTCGTAAATTACTATGGAAGCAAAATAGACAATAATAATACATAAGACTAGAGTGTGTGTTGACTGATTACAGAGTCTCATTAGTCATGATATGTGATATCAAGTCAAGCACACATGTACATATTATAGAACAATGTATCAGATGAACCCGCTATGAGAGTGATAATTGGAGACCATGGAATGGTAGTCAGAATCATCTCTCAAAGAGATAGTTGTGATTGTGTTTCTTAGACTTGAAGTCACTACATTCATCATAAGTTGTTCGATATACTTTGACATGATCAAATGTAACCCTGAATATGGGTTGTCATAACAGTGATGATTGGGTAGATGTAACTCATGGGGAGTGTGAGTGATGTAGATGGGACTTATAACTCCTACAAAAGACTAATATCCAAGGCCTCTTGATAAGCCCGATTGAGAAATATACAATTTTACTCATGTGATTCAATACATGATATGTGAACTCACACAAATCTCAAACAATCTTCTCTAGTTCAAGGAACATCAGTTGAACGTTGAGAGGATGGTGATTCCATGTCTCGAGTTCAATCCAGATATCAGAGACAAATGAACTATATGACCAAGGTAACACTAATCATGGATTGTAGGTTGAAGTTGTTCTCCAAATTTCCAAATTACTTGGGTAGCAATGATGTGTGACAAGGCACCACTCTTAGCTTGTGATATCATAATTGGTTATGGAGATTCACTACCAATGTAATTTTGGACCTGTAGGGTCACACACATAGGATACACTTGGATTAAAGAAGTATATTCATGAATGGTGTTCTGATTGAATACGAAATGTCTTTAGGTATTCCATTAAATAATTGAGGTTCAAAATAGACTGACTGAAATCTAAAAGGAAAGTTGAGACGATCAGTTGGAGTGTCATGTCAATTGGAATCAATATTGATTGATTTTTTCCTAAATTGGACGAATGAAATGACCATTTCTGTTGTGAAACAACTGTCTCACAATGTGAAATTCCTTTTCACTATGTGATTGGACCGGTTCACGGTCAAGGTCATCCAGTTTAGTTGCCAATTTAATTGGAACAAGAATTGACACTGATGGCATATTTAGCCTTAATCGCCCATTGAATAACGATCAGGCATTGGATACCAATATGATTCAAAATAGGAAATTGTGTGAAATGACCATTTCACTAAGTGAAACTATCAGTTTTCTGACGATATGAATGGTTCACTATGTGAAATGACCAGTTCACCATTTACAAGTTTTAGAAGATTCATGATTCTAGACCCTTCTACTCCCACACAGACTGGGAACCCTGACCTTAGCCTCTACTATACATAGAGGGTATTGGGAGATTTCCAACACACACAATTGAGAATCAGTTGCTTTGAATGTTTTAATTCTCACTAGATGTGGTAACGAATAGACAGCCCAAGAGAGTCCTACCCACTAAAGGGAGGGATCATGAGGGAGAGAATAATTGAGATCAATTGTGGGAGAGCATTTTTGTGACTAGTACGCCGACAGAAGCAGACAACTCCTTCCTGTTGGCTCAGGTAGCACAATGTGGAGTTCCTGATGGTCTATGTAGACTACTCTAGAGGTGGTAGGTTTTTGTCTGCCACTAGGAGGACATCGTCAACCACAGTCTGTAGTGTTGCACCAGGAGGCCGATGGAGAAGATTGCTTGTGTGTTGTTGCTACTGAAGGAGCGTGTTTCTTCCTGAATAAGAAGAAGAAGCACAATGCTACTACAAAAGTAATGTCACTGGACTTGCTCCAGGATCATTGATAACCTTGCAAACCTTACTTCCTAGATACATTGTTGTTGACGCGATCTTTCTGTTTTAGGAAACATGCATTTAATTTTTTATTATTTTGCTACCTATACCATGCCTGATTTTCCAACACCTCAGACACATCCCATACCATTCAATGTCCATGTGGGTTTCCTTGCTCTATAAAATGGTTGTTACTACTATAGGGTTTTCTTAGCTCCTATTTGAAATTATGTTACATATTGCAAGTCAAGCATGTTGTTAACTAATGGTGCTTTTAAAGGGGTAAAATAGGATGATAAGAGTACATACATTCTTGTTATGTTCCTAGTCAAAAATTAGTGTGGAACCAAAATAGAAAACAATAATACATAAGATTAGAGTGTGTATTGACTGATGATAGAGTCTCATTAGTCATGATATGTGTTATCAAGTCAAGCACACTTGTACACATTATAGAACAATGTATCAGACATACCCACCATGAGAGTGATACATGGAGACCATGGAATGGTAGTTGGAATCATCTCTCATAGTGTTAGTTGTGATTGTGGTTCTTAGACTTGAATTCACTACATTCATCACATGTCATTTGGTATACTTTGACATCATCAAATGTAACCTTGAATAAGGGTTTCCATAACAGTAATGATTGGGTAGCTGTGACACATGGGGATTGAGTGTGAGTGTTGTAGATGGGATTTTTTCCTCCTATAGAAGATTGTTATTCAGGTTCTCTTGATAAGCAAGAATGAGAAATGTACGGCCGTACGCATGTGATTCAATATATGATATGTGAAATCACACACATCACAATCATTATGCTCTAGTTCAAGGAACATGGGTTGAACGTTGAGAGGATGACAATTCCATGCCTCAAGTTCAATCCAGATATTAGAGACTAAGGAACTCTATGATCGCGATAACACTAATCACCGATTTTAGGTTGATGTTTTTCTCCAAATTTCCAAATTACTTGGGTAGCAATGAAGTGTGACTAGGTACCACTCTTTGCTTGTGATATCATAATTGGTTATGGAGATTCATTCCCAATGTAATTTTGGACCTATAGGGTCACACACATAAGATACACTTGAATTAAAGGAGTATATTCATGAATGATGTTTAGATTGAATACTAAAGGTGTTAAGGTATTCAATTAAATAAATTAGGTTCAAAATTGACTGACTGGACTCTAAACTGAGTGTTGAGGCGATCGGTTGGAGTGTCAGGTCAGAATCAATATTGGTTGAAATTTTCCTGAACTAGACAAATGAAATGACCATTTCTCTTATGAAATGACTATCTGACAATGTGAAAGGACCATTTCAATATGGGAGCCAACCGGTTCACGGTCCGGGTTGTCTGGTTTAGTTGCCAATTTGATTGGAACAAGGATTCATGTTGATGTCATGTTTAGCATTAATTGGGTATTTAATACCAATATGATTCAGATCAAGAAACTACATGAAATGACCATTTCTCTAAGTGAAACTCTCGATTCACTTATGAAACGACCAATTCACTATGTGAAATGACTAGTTCACCGTTCGTAGGTTTCACACGATTCATGATTCTGAACCCTTCTACTCCCACATAGACTGGGAACCCTAACCCTGGCCTCTACTATATATAGAGGGGTATTGGGGCTTCCCAACACACACAATTGAGAATCAGTTGCTCTGAAAATTTTTGTCCTCTCTAGTTGTGGCAACCAATAGAGAACCTAAGCAAGTCCAACCCGCTAATGGGAGAGATAGAGAGGGAGAGAACAAATGTGATCTATTGTGGGAGAGATTTTGGTGACTAGTACGTCGAAAAAAGGGGACAACTCCTTCTCGTTGGCTCTAGTAGCACAATGTGAACTTCCCAGTGGTCCGCATGGACCACTCTAGAGGTAGGAGGCTTTTGTCTTCCGCTAGGAGGACATCTTCAACCGTTGTTCTTGGTGTTGTACCAAAGGCTGATGGAGAAGATTGGTTGGGTGTTTGTAACATACTGAATCTTGGAGCGTACCCTAGAACTTTGACCTTTTAGGTTTGACCAAACAAGGTTGAGGTTAGTATGATCCTAATAATCAAATACATAAACAATGTAATCTAATATGTCATCTAATTCATTTGGTGATAATAAAATGATAAATAACTTAATTCCATACATAATATGGTTAATGGGCCTCTAATGGGCAAGATGATATAACCCATGTAATAAAGCCTCAAATTAAATAATAGACTTCAAATTAGTAATCTACACATCAAAATAAGCCTACATGTCAATTTTCATTTAAGTTGGACAAACCTTTAAATAATATGGTAATTTAGGAGAGAGAAATTGCCTAAAAGGTGTAATTAATAAATAAATTTAATAAATGACTCCAAAATAGGAAAATAATCTTAGATTAGTAATCTACATAATAAAGAAAGCCTTTGGGTGAATTTTCATCCAATTTGGGGAAAGTTTTCTTAAAAGGTAAAATTCGAAGAGAGAAAGTGTGTAGAACCTTCAAAATATTAAATAAATATACAGAAAACACCAATATGTAAAATTGATGGAAAATTCGTATTCAACACACTTACATAAACTTATGGATGAAGTTTCACCTCATTTGGATAATCCTAATGCCATTTATGCATGAGGAAAGAGAAAATAGGATTTAGTATATTTAACACATTAACATTTCTCAAAAGGAAAATATAAATGCATAATCAGAATCTACATGCTTTAATTATCCTCCATGCTAAATCTCATCTAATTTGGGTTTTGTTTTCAACCTCGTTTGAGGAGAGAGAAAAGTTAAATTAATGTACATGTAACTTTATTCGATTTTAATTTGGACTTTGATTTGTCACGCAATCGGCCTTGATTTTGCTTTCCAAGTTTGGGCTTGTTTTGGGCCTTGGATCTTAATCCAACGAGAATTGCTCTCTTTCCTTCCTCCGCTTCCTCTCTTTCCCTCATGAGCATGCACATGTCTTCTCTCGATTTTCCTTCTTCGATTACTCCCTTTCCTTTCTTGTTTTCCCTCTGTTTTCTTTTCCTTCACCTTCCTTATCCTTTTCCACGCTTGGAGACCCTATAAAACTAGGGCTTTTGTTGCCTCTTCCCTATTGTGGCTCGACACCCCGAGTTACCCTATTCTTGCTCTGCTACCTCCCCTTCTTTTCTTCTTCCCATCACCCTAGGGGATCAGGCCTCATCTTTGACGAAGTGTTTTTCATCTTCAAGTGATTCACGTGCAGCTGTGATTTTTGTTGTTGGTATGTATGCCCGGAGAGCCAATCATGGGATGATTGGTGGGATACATTAAGATTGATTTGACAAACATCAAAGGCAAGCTTCCAATTCTTTTTGGTTCAGTCATATGAGATAGTGATAGAACAAATTGAATGTCTAGAGAATGACAGTACTCAATGACGTGTGCTTTCAGGTTGAGGACCTGAATGATGAGATCATACAGATGCTAAGAGTTTGTACATTCTTGTTATGTCCCTAGTCGGATGTCATTGTGGAAGGTAGATAGACAAAAATGACACACAAGACTAGATTGTGGTGTTGGTTGATGACAGAATCTCATTAGTCATGATATAGAGATATCAAACCAAACACATAGGTACTTGTTAGAGAACAAGTGTACCGGACAGACCCACCGTGAGTTTGACACATGGAACCATGACATGGTAGTCACAGTCAGTACTCACAGTGATAGTGGTGAGTGTGATTCTTTGACCTTTTAATCACTACACTCAACACATGTCGTTGGGCACACTTTAACATCATCAAACGCAGTCCTGAAACATGGGTTGTTATAAAGGTGATGATTGGGTGGCTTTGGCACATGAGGTTTTTGAGGGGTGAGTGATAGATATGGGATTTGTCCCTCCTAAGGGAGTTTGATATCCAAGGCCACTTGATGAGTAGGATTGAAATAGGCATGCGCACACATGTGTGAATCAATATGTGATATTGATGTCATACATATCTCTTCCAATCTACTCTGAGATCAAGAAAGTGAATGATTGTTGACAGGATGACTATTCCATGCCTCGAGTTCATTCGGGATATCAGCGACAAAGGAATTATACATTCACTATAACACCATTTGCAGATTGTAGGACTGAAAGTTGTTCTCCAACTTTCTATTTCACTTGGGCAGCATTGATGTGTGACTAGGCACCACTCTTTGCTTGTGAAGTCATAAGTGTTAAGTACTTTCACGACCAACATGAAATGGACCTGCAGGGTCACACACATAGGATTTAACCTGGAAGAGGAGTTTTGTCCACAAACAATGTTTAGATTGATTGCTAAAGGAGTTTAGTAGTTCAATTAAACACTCAATCAATTGACAGCTCAGTATCATAATGTTCAAGGTGTTGGACTAAATGATTAAAGTATCGGATTGATTGAAACTACAATTGACTATTTCTGCACAATCTGCACTCCCAACCGATCGGCTCATGTGAAGAACTGATCGGCTCAGCTTGGTGAATCGATCGGCTCAGGTTGTGAGTCGATCGACTCATGGTTAGGGTGAAACGATTGCTTCAAGTGTTGAAACGATCGGTTCAACTGATGCATCCGAGCAAGTTGGGAAAGTAGGATTGGTGAGAATTTTCCTTTCATTTCACTTGCCCAATTTGATTGGAACAAGGATTGGTATTTGATACCAATTAGAAACAAAAGATGGAAAGTCAATCAGGAACTGACCAGGACCACGAACCAACCAGTTCAGAAATGAACCGACCAGTTGAGGTGTCCCAACCGATCGGTTGAGGTGTCAACCGACTGGTTCAGGTCCCCAACTGACCGTTTCAGAAATGAAACGATCGCTTCAGGTTGTGAGTTGGTTGTTTTGTGGAAAATCTTGAACCCTTCTACTCCTGCTTTAGTCCCGCATTGCCTGGGATAGAGAACCCTATCCCATGACCCTCCTATATATAGGGGTATTGGGGGCTTCTCAAAGTACAACTCAGTGCAACCAGTTGCTCTGTGAAGTTGTCGTTCTCTCTGGTTTTGGTAACCGAGAGAGCCCGAGAAAGTGCTACCTGATAAGGGAGGCACAGCAAGGGAAAGACAACTACAGAAAGTGACTGGTGGCAGGAGAGTGTGTCAGTGACTAGTACGCTGACAGGAGGGTGCGACTCCTTCCAACTCCTTGTGGGACAAGGAGATTGGAGTTCTAGGTGGTCCGTGTGGACTACTTCAGAGGCGGGAGGTTTCTGCCGCTCGGAGAATAGTTGTCAATCCCGACAGTCCCGGTGAGACCAGGAGTCGTCAGTCCCGGTGCGACCAGGAGCTGCACAGACACTATCCAAGGCCGGAGGTGAAGACCGCGCAAGTCACGAGGTATTGTCACCGAGCAAGCCTCGGTACAAGGTATGATTCCACAAACCATCCTTTCCTATTGTATAGACGTTGACACATTTCCTTGTTCCGGGTTTGGGGGAGAAATTTTTTTTGTTTTCGCTGCCTTCTCTACCTCCCCTAAAACCCAATAGTTGTCCCCTTTTCCCAGCACCCAATGAAGCATCATCGACGTTGATGGAGGGTAGTGGCCTTCCAGGTCATGTGGAACCAGGTAGAGTGGTCAATCTAATCGCTGCACTCTTGATCAGACAGTTGGCTTCTCCAATAATGAGTAATCCTCTAATTCCCCTTTCTCCTTCTCGTCATGGCGGGGACCTATTTCTGGAGCAGCAATTTTCCTCGCCGTCGCTGCTGCTTTAGATTGATGAGTCCGGTAAGGGACCGATGATCATCAACCGAGTTTGGTTTTTGGATATTTTGCACCATGACACCAAGTGATCCTTTGCATTGTGGTGTTTGCTGTCGTGCCTCCCTTGTGTGAGAGCAGGCAAAGGAGGAAGACGAGTTCTATTCTTTTTCCTGTTCTACCCTCTCATTTCCCTTCTTTCTTTGCTGGCCGGGTGAGGGGCATTCTAGTCTTTTTGCCCCTAGTTTCCTTTGATTTGGCTGGGTCAATCTGACCCTTGGTCTCACTGACAAGAGTGCCTCTAATTGGGCCAAGTCATGTGAGGCCCAGTCTCTTCTCTAGCCTATGTGTTTTGAACGTGGCTTATCCTTGAATTTCCATTGGTCAAAAACTGGAAAATTAAAAACTAATTGTTTTCTACTTAGAAAAATACAAATAAATACTCGTTGAATTCCGAAAAATGCAAGCTATCTAATGGTATTGGTTTTATTGCCTAAATCTAAACTAATTGATACACGAATTTTGATGGATCTAATTAATGGTGAATTAACTTTTCGAATTCATAACTAATAATTTATAAGTCAGGAAAATATAATAAAATATGTTTTGAACTCAGGAAAATATAACCTAAAATATGGTATGGTTTTGATAACCTAATTCCCCAGTAATAAAAAGGTAATTTTTAGTGTTTTGAATAAGTGGTGGAAACCTAACCCTAATCCCACATATATGCTAATAGGTGCTTTGGATGCCTAGGCTTGGACCTAGATTTGACTTTTAATCGTTTGACTATGATTTGAGGTATGTTGTATCCCCTATTCATTCATATTGAGAAATTCACATACTTTATCATTCTTTTGAATTTTGGCCTCCACAATATGTCTTATGTTTTGATACCATGGTTCGTGTGAACTATCTTGATTGTTATGAACTTGGATAATTTTTTGATATCATATCTTGTGTTGTGGTGCATGCTGGTCTCTTTTATTTTTATGTGCCACTTTTAAGTGGATGTTATATGTTTGTGTTGTCCATTGTGTGATGGTAACCTCTTTTTCATCTTCTGACTAAACTATTTACTTGCATCTATATTTACATGCAATGTGAATCGGTAGCACTAGAATAATGTAAATTACTTTGGTTTTTGGGTGTGTGCCCTTTTATTTATGGGATGGTGGTTGTGGTGCCCCATACCTGAGCTTCAAGGATGTGAAGCCTTGTCTCAACTTTTATATATATATTGGGAGTTTGACGGTGAGTCATTCTCTATCAGGTTTTCAAGGATGTGATGCCTTGGCTGCCTTTGCATATATATTGTTCTAGGGCTATGTTTATCTCGCATGCATGCATGTTTGATGATGTTTGTGGGGTGTGTACCCTACCTATTTATGTGCTTTTGTTGCACAATTTTTATTATTTTGTATATGGCAAGTATCCTCTTTTATCATGTTATGATGTTTCTTTTATTTTATGCCCTCTTTGGGTAGTCCTTATCTCTTGTATGGGAAGCCTTTTATTTTTGATGTCCCTTATCCTTTATAATTTTCTCAATTTGCTTTTTAGTATGCACATACCAGCCTTTGTTGATGTCTCATGTTGTTTCTCTTTTACTGGGGTACGCTTCCAACCCTAGGTGGAGGATATGGATAGCTTGACATGTGGACACAGACTTAGATTGTGAAGTTAAATCTTAGAGACAATCTTGAGCTGGTTTAGATTTCCTATACATGTATCCTTGTGATGTAAGTTTGTAACATTTTGTTTTATAATTGAATATAGTCAAGTTTTTATTTCGTTGTTATTCTTTGGCCTTTTGTTACCATTATATAAAGATTTGAAAATTTTACGCCCACTCCATCATACCTTCTGAGTGTGTTTGGACTGGAGGTTTTATTGTTCAAATTTTTAGTAGAGAAGTGGTTTCACTTCTTTACATCATGGTATCAGAGTCCATGGTACCTGAAATCTGACTATTTCAATTTTGTCTCCCTATAGAACCCTTGACTTAGTTAGTTACCTCTAAGTGAGATGTTGACCCTAGATTTGATCAATGAAAATCTTTTGTGCAACAAGGTTTGTTTGAGGATGAGAATGTTTTAGGAGTTCTAATTATGGAAATTGTGACTTAGATTCTCGTTTTGATTTTTGGGCCATAATTTCAGTTTTCAATCACAAAAGTTTTTCACAAAAAATTATTTTCCATATAATACTATATGTACAAAAGAAAATGCTTCTCTGAATTTTATCAATGTTTTCTTGACCTAAGTCACAATGAAGAAAACTCTAGTTTGGGTAGAATCTAACCCTAGTTTTATGACTAGGAATGATATAATTGTGTAGTTGACCTACCCTATGACTTTTGGATGTTTATGTAGGGTTGTTAGGTTAGAGACACAAGGACCTAAAAACTCAACCCTAGATGGTGACTTTAGATGGAAACATGAGAAATATTAATCTCTAAAAAATTTCATAACTAAAAGATGTGGGTAGCTCTAAAAAGTTGTTTAGTTTGACTTATTAGGTTGATCCTTGATCTATAGATTTTGAGGACGAAATCCTTGTAAGGGGTGCAGTGTTGTAACATACCAAATCTTGGACCCTGCCCTAGAACTTTGACCTTTTAGTTTTGACCAAACAAGGTTGAGGTTAGTGTGATCCTAATAATCAAATACATAAATAATGTAATCTAATATGTCATCTAATTCATTTGGTGATAATAAAATGATAAATAACTTAATTTCATGCATAATATGGTTAATGGGCCTCTAATGGGCTAGATGATATAACCCATGCAAGAAAGCCTCAAATTAAATAATAGACTTCAAATTCATAATCTACACATCAAAATAAGCGTACATGTCAATTTTCATTTAAGTTGGACAAACCTTTAAATAATATGGTAATTTAGGAGAGAGAAATTTCCTAAAAGGTGTAATTAATAAATAAATTTAATAAATGACCCCAAAAGAGGAAAATAATCTTAGATTCATAATCTATATAATAAATATAGCCTTTGGGTGAATTTTCATCCAATTTGGAGAAAGTTTGCTTAAAAGTTAAAATCAGGAGAGAGAAAGTGTGTAGAACCTTCAAAATATTAAATAAATATACAACAACCTCCAATATGTACAATTGATGGAAAATTCATATTCAAAACACTTTAGTTAACTTATGGATTAAGTTTCACCTAATTTGGATAATCCTAATGTCATTTATGCATGACGAAAGAGAAAATAGGATTTGGTATATATAACACATTAAAAGTTCTCAAAAGGAAAATATAACTGCATAATCGAAATCTACATGCTTTAATTAGCCTCTGTGCAAAATCGCATCGAATTTGGGTTTCTTTTGCACCCTCGTTTGAGGAGAGAGAAATTTTGAATTAATGTACATGCCACTTTATTCAATTTTGATTTGGAATTTGATTTGTCACGCAATAACCCTTGGTTTTGCTTTCCTATTTTGGGATTGTTCTGGGCTGTTGGATCTTAATCCAATGAAAACTACTCTCTTTCCTTCCTCTGCTTCCTCTCTTTCCCTCGTGAGTAGGAACATTTCTTCTGTTGATTTTCCTTCTCTGATTACTCCCTTTCCTTTCTTCTTTTCCCTCTATTTTCTTTTCCTTCACCTTCCTTACCCTCTTCCACGCTCGGAGACCCTATAAAAGTAGGGCTTTGGCTGCCCCTTCCCGATTGTGGCTTGACACCCCAAGTTACCCTGTTCTTGCTCTTCTACCTCCCCTTCTTTTCTTCTTTCCATCACCCTAGGGGATCATGCCTCATCTTTTCTGTCTGTGTACATCCGCGTAGGCTGGACAATGTATTTTTCATCTTCAAGTGATTCACATGTAGTTGTGATTGTTTTCCCCTTTTCCCAGAACCCGCTGAAGCTTCGTCGACCTTGGTGATGGGCTGGTAGCCTTCCAGGTCATGTGGAACTAGGCAGAGTGGTCATTGTAATCCCTACGGTCTTGATCGGATAGTTGGTTTCTCCAATTATGGGTAATCCTCAAATTCCCCTTTCTCCTTCTCGTCATGATGGGAACCTATTTTTGGAGCCCCAATTTTCCTCGTCGTCGCCACTACTTTAGATCGATGAGTCCAGAAAGGGACCATCGATCGTCGACCGAGTTTGGTTTTTGGATATTTTGCACCATTGTGCCAAGTCGTCCTTTGGATTGTGGTGTTTTGTGTTGTGCCTCCCTTGTGTGAGAGCAAGCAAAGGAGGAAGATGAGTTCTATTCATTTGCCTGTTCTACCCTCTCATTTCCCTGTGTTATGAGAACAATATAGGATATTGTATGAATCAAGAAGTTCATATGGGTGAACTTGTCTGTGCTTCCAATTGTTGATGACAAGGTAGAAATATTGATGACAACAATGGAGCTACTGGTTAGTCAAGGAATCTCACATAGCATTCTACAACACTTCCATCTCATGTGAAAGGTCACATAGAAAGTAAATGTTAAACTTTCAATATACCAACTCGAATCAAACATTGATAAACTTTTATTAAAGTGCTTGCACAGAAGAAACATGATGGACATGTTAAGATCACTTGGAATAAGATTTGTGGGTGATTGTCTCTAAGTGCAAGTTGGATTCTGTTGGCATGTATGCTCAAAGAGACAATCTTTATGATGATTGGAGTGTGGCATTTGATACTTGATTTGATAATAATAATGGTAATTCCTTCTATTATGTTTGTCTTAGTCATTAGATGCTGACACACACATAGTAGATGTCTAAAGAATGATGTTACTTGATGACATATGTCTTCACATAGAGGACCTGAATGATGAGATCATATGTATGATAAAAGTACATAAATTCTTATTATGTCCGAGGTTAGAAATTACTATGGAAGAAAAATAGACAACAATAATACATAAGACTAGAGTGTGTGTTGATTGATGACAGAGTCTCATTAGTCATGATATCTGATATAAAGTCAAGCACACAAGTACATATTATAGAACAATGTATCAGATGAACCCACCATGAGAGTGATAATTGGAGACCATGGAGTGGTAGTTAGAATCATCTCTCAAAGAGATAGTTGTGATTGTGTTTCTTAGACTTGAAGTCACTACATTCATCATAAGTTGTTTGATATACTTTGACATCATCAAACATAACCCTGAATATGGGTTGCCATAACAGTGATGATTGGATAGTTGTGACTCATGGGGAGTGTGAGTGATGTAGATGGGACTTGTAACTCCTACAGAAGACTAATATCCAAGGCCTCTTGATAAGCCCAATTGAGAAATATACAATTTTACTCATGTGATTCAATACATGATATGTGAACTCACACAAATCTCAAACAATCTTCTATTGTTCAAGGAACATCGGTTGAACATTGAGAGGATGGTGATTCCATGTCTTGAGTTCAATCCAGATATCAGAGACAAATGAACTATATGACCATGGTAACACTAATCATGGATTGTAGGTTGAAGTTATTCTCCAAATTTCCAAATTACTTAGGTAGCAATGATGTGTGACTAGGCACCACTCTTATCTTGTGATATCATAATTGGTTATGGAGATTCACTACCAACGTAATTTTGGACGTGTAGGGTCACACACATAGGATACACTTGGATTAAAGAAGTATATTCATGAATGGTGTTCTGATTGAATACTAAATTTCTTTAGGTATTCCATTGAATAATTGAGGTTCAAAATTGACTGACTGAAATCTAAAAGGAAAGTTGAGACGATCAGTTGGAGTTTCATGTCATTGGAATCAATATTGATTGATTTTTCCTAAATCGGACGACTGGAATGACCATTTCTCTTGTGAAACAACCGTCTCACAATGTGAAATTTCTTTTCACTATGTGAGTCGACCGATTCACGGTCAGGGTCATCCAGTTTAGTTGCCAATTTAATTGGAACAAGAATTGATGTTGATGTCATATTTAGCCTTAATCGTCCATTGAATAACGATGAGACATTGGATACCAATATGATTCAGAATAGGAAATTGCGTGAAATGAGCATTTCACTAAGTGAAACTATCCTTTTTCTAACGATATAATGGTTCACTATGTGAAATGACCAGTTCACCATTTACAAGTTTTAGAAGATTCATGATTCTAGACCCTTCTACTCCCACACATACTGGGAACCCTGACCTTGGCCTCTACTATACATAGAGGGGTATTGGGGGATTCCCAAAACACACAATTGAGAATCAGTTTCTTTGAATGTTTTCATTCTCTCTAGATGTGGTAACGAATAGACAGCCCAAGAAAGTCCTACCCGCTAAAGGGAGGGATCATGAGGGAGAGAATAATTGAGATCAATTGTGGGAGAGCATTTTTGTGACTAGTACGCCGACAGAAGTAGACAACTCCTTCTTGTTGGCTCAGGTAGCACAATGTGGAGTTCCTGATGGTCTATGTAGACTACTCTAGAGGTGGTAGGTTTTTGTCTGCCACTAGGAGGACATCATCAACCACTGTCTGTGGTGTTGCACCAGGAGGCCGATGGAGAAGATTGCTTGTGTGTTGTTGCTACTGAAGGAGTGTGTTTCTTCCTAAAGAAGAAGAAGAAGCACAATGCTACTGCAAGTGTAATGTCACTGGACTTGCTCCAGGATCATTGATAACCTTGCAAACCTTACTTCCTAGATACATTGTTGTTGACGCGATCTTTCTATTTTAGGAAACAGGCATTTAATTTTTTATTATTCTGCTACCTATACCACGCCTGATTTTCCTACACCTCAGCCACATCCCATACCATGCAATGTCCATGTGGGTTTCCTTTCTCTATAAAATGGTTGTTACTACTATAGGGTTTTCTTAGCTCCTATATGAAATTATGTTACATATTGCAAGTCAAGCATGTTGTTAACTAATGGTGCTTTTAAAGGGGTAAAATAGGATGATAAGAGTACATACATTCTTGTTATGTTCCTAGTCAAAAATTAGTGTGGAACCAAAATAGAAAACAATAATACATAAGATTAGAGTGTGTATTGACTGATGATAGAGTCTCATTAGTCATGATATGTGTTATCAAGTCAAGCACACTGGTACACATTATAGAACAATGTATCAGACAGACTCACCATGAGAGTGATACATGGAGACCATGGAATGGTAGTTGGAATCATCTCTCATAGTGTTAGTTGTGATTGTGGTTCTTAGACTTGAATTCACTACATTCATCACATGTCATTTGGTATACTTTGACATCATCAAATGTAACCTTGAATAAGGGTTTCCATAACAATGATGATTGGGTAGCTGTGACACATGGGGATTGAGTGTGAGTGATGTAGATGGGATTTTTCCCTCCTATAGAAGATTGATATTCAGGTCCTCTTGATAAGCGAGAATGAGAAATGTATGGTCGTACTCATGTGATTCAATATATGATATGTGAAATCACACACATCACAATCATTATGCTCTAGTTCAAGGAACATGGGTTGAACGTTGAGAGGATGACAATGTCATGCCTCAAGTGCAATCCAGATATTAGAGACTAAGGAACTATATGATCACAATAACACTAATCACCAATTTTAGGTTGATGTTGTTCTCCAAATTTCCAAATTACTTGGGTAGCAATGAAGTGTGACTAGGTACCACTCTTTTCTTGTGATATCATAATTGGTTATGGAGATTCACTCCCAATGTAATTTTGGACCTATAGGGTCACACACATAAGATACAATTGCATTAAAGGAGTATATTCATGAATGATGTTTATATTGAATACTAAAGGTGTTAAGGTATTCATTTAAATAACTTATGTTCAAAATTGACTGACTGGACTCTAAACTGAGTGTTGAGGCGATCAGTTGGAGTGTCAGGTCAGAATCAATATTGGTTGAAATTTTCCTAAACTAGATAAATGAAATGACCATTTTTCTTATGAAATGACTGTCTGACAATGTGAAAGGACCATTTCAGTATGGGAGCCAACCGGTTCACAGTCTGGGTTGTTCGGTTTAGTTACCAATTTTATTGGAATAAGGATTCATGTTGATGTCATGTTTAGCATTAATTGGGTATTTAATACCAATCAAACATTGAATACCAATATGATTCAGATCAAGAAACTACATGAAATGAGATAGATAGAGAGGGAGAGAACCTAAGCAAGTCCAACCCGCTAATAGGAGAGATAGAGAGGGAGAGAACAAATGTGATCTATTGTGGGAGAGATTTTGGTGACTAGTACGTCGAAAAAAGGGGACAACTCCTTCTCGTTGGCTCTAGTAGCACAATGTGAAGTTCCTAGTGGTCCTCATGGACCACTATAGAGGTAGGAGGATTTTGTCTACCTCTAGGAGGACATCGTCAACCGTTCTTCTTGGTGTTGCACCAAAGGCTGATGGAGAAGATTGGTTGGGTGTTTGTAACATACTGAATCTTGGACCATACCCTAGAACTTTGACCTTTTAGGTTTTACCAAACAAGGTTAAGGTTAGTATGATCCTAATAATCAAATGCATAAATAATGTAATCTAATATGTCATCTAATTCATTTGGTGATAATAAAATGATAAATAACTTAATTTCATGCATGATATGGTTAATGGGCCTCTAATGGGCAAGATGATATAACCCATGTAATAAAGCCTCAAATTAAATAATAGACTTCAAATTCGTAATCTACACATCAAAATAAGCCTACATGTCAATTTTCATTTATGTTGGATAAACCTTTAAATAATATGGTAATTTAGGAGAGAGAAATTGCCTAAAAGGTGTAATTAATAAATAAATTTAATAAATGACCCCAAAAGAGGAAAATAATCTTAAATTAGTAATCTACATAATAAAGAAAGCCTTTGGGTGAATTTTCATCCAATTTGGAGAAAGTTTGCTTAAAAGGTAAAATTAGAAGAGAGAAAGTGTGTAGAACGTTCAAAATATTAAATAAATATACAAAAAACACCAATATGTAAAATTGATGGAAAATTCGTATTCAACACACTTAAATTAACTTATGGATGAAGTTTCACCTTATTTGGATAATCCTAATGCCATTTATGCGTGAGGAAAGAGAAAATAGGATTTGGTATATTTAACACATTAACAGTTCTCAAAAGGCAAATATAATTGCATAATCAGAATCTACATGCTTTAATTATCCTCCGTGCAAAATCTCATCAAATTTGGGTTTCGTTTGCACCCTCATTTGAGGGGAGAGAAAAGTTAAATTAATGTACATGTTACTTTATTCGATTTTAATTTGGACTTTGATTTGTCATGCAATCAGCCTTGATTTTGCTTTCCAATTTCAGGCTTGTTTTGGGCCTTGGATCTTAATCCAATGACAACTGCTCTCTTTCCTTCCTCCGATTCCTCTCTTTCCCTGGCGAGCATGCATATTTCTTCTCTCAATTTTCCTTCTTCGATTACTCCCTTTCCTTTCTTGTTTTCCCTCTGTTTTCTTTTCCTTCACCTTCCTTATCCTCTTCCAAGCTTGGAGACCCTATAAAACTAGGGCTTTCGCTGGCCCTTCCCTATTGTGGCTCGGCACCTCGAGTTACCCTATTCTTGCTCTGCTACCTCCCCTTCTTTTCTTCTTCCCATCACCCTAGGGGATCAGGCCTCATCTTTTCTATCTCTGTGTATCCGCGTAGGCTTGACGAAGTGTTTTTCACCTTCAAGCGATTCACGTGTAGCTGTGACTGTTGTCCCCTTTTCCTAGCACCCACTGAAGCATCATCGACCTTGATGGAGGGCTAGTGGCCTTCCAGTTCATGTGGAACTAGGTAGAGTGGTCAAATCTAATCCCTACGGTCTTGATAGGACAGTTGGCTTCTCCAATTATGGGTAATCCTCTAATTCCCCTTTCTCCTTCTCGTCATGGCGGGGACCTATTTCTGGAGCCCCGATTTTCCTCGCCGTCACTGCTGCTTGAGATTGATGAGTCCGGTAAGGGACCAATGATCGTCGACCGAGTTTGGTTTTTGGATATTTTGCTCCATGATATCAAGTCATCCTTTGTATAGTGGTGTTTGCTGCCGTGCCTCCCTTGTGTGAGAGCAGGCAAAGGAGGAAGACGGGTTCTATTCTTTTGACTATGATTTGAGGTATGTTGTATCCCCTATTCATTCATATTGAGCAATTCCCATACTTTATCATTCTTTTGAATTTGGCCTACACAATATGTATTATCTTTTGATACCATGGTTCATGTGAACTATCTTGATTGTTATGAACTTGGATAATTTCTTGATATCATATCTTGTGTCGTGGTGCATGTTGGTCTCTTTTATTGTTATGTGCCACTTTTAAGTGGATGTTATATGTTTGTGTTGTCCATTGTGTGATGGTAACCTTTTTTTCATCTTCTGACTAAACTATTTACTTGCCTCTATATTTACATGCAATGTGAATCAATAGCACTAGAATAATGTAAATTACTTTGGTTTTTGGGTGTTTGCCCTTTTATTTATGGGATGGTGGTTGTGGTGCCCCATACTCGAGCTTCAAGGATGTGAAGCCTTGTCTCAACTTTTATATATATATTGGGAGTTTGACGGTGAGTCATTCTCTATCAGGTTTTCAAGTATGTGACGCCTTGGCTGCCTTTGCGTTTATATTGTTCTAGGGCTATGTTTATCTCACATGCATGCAGGTTTGATGATGTTTGTGGGGTTTGTACCCTACCTATTTATGTGCTTTTGTTGCATAATTTTTATTATTTTGTATATGGCAAGTATCCTCTTTTATCATGTTATGATGTGTCTTTTATTTTATGCCCTCTTTGGGTAGTCCTTATCTCTTGTATGGGAAGCCTTTTATTTTTGATGTCCCTTATCCTTTATAATTTTCTCAATTTGCTTTTTAGTATACACATACCAGCCTTTGTTGATGTCTCATGTTGTTTCTCTTTTACTGGGGTACGCTTCCAACCCTAGGTGGAGGATATGGATAGCTTGACATGTGGATGCAGACTTAGATTGTGAAGTTAAATCTTGGAGACAATCTTGAGTTGGTTTGGATTTCCTATACATGGATCCTTGTGATGTAAGTTTGTAACCATTTGTTTTATAATTGAATATAGTAAAGTTTTTATTCCGTTGCTATTCTTTGGCCTTTTGTTACCATTATATAAAGATTTGAAAATTTTACGCCCACTCCATCATACCTTCTGAGTGTGTTTGGACTGGAGGTTTTATTGTTCAAATTTTTAGTAGAGAAGTGGTTTCACTTCTTTACATCATGGTATCAGATCCCATGGTACCTGAAATCTGACTATTTCAATTTTGTCTCCCTATAGAACCCTTGACTTAGTTAGTTACCTCTAAGTGAGATGTTGACCCTAGATTTGATCAATGAAAATCTTTTGTGCAACAAGGTCTGTTTGAGGATGAGAATGTGTTAGGAGATCTAATTATGGAAATTGTGACTTAGATTCTCATTTTGATTTTTGGGCCCTAATTTCAATTTTCAATCACAAAATTTTTCACAAAAAATTATTTTCCATATAATACTATATGTTCAAAAGAAAATGCTTTCTCTGGATTTTATCAATGTTTTCTTGACCTAAGTCACAATGAAGAGAAACTCTAGTTTGGGTAGAATCTAACCCTAGTTTTATGACTAGGAATGATATAATGGTGTAGTTGACCTACCCTATGACTTTTGGATGTTTATGTAGAGTTGTTAGGTTAGAGACACAAGGACCTAAAAACTCAACCCTAGATGGTGATTTTAGCTGGAAACATGAGAAATATTAATCTCTAAAAATTTCATAACTAAAATATGTGGGTAGCTCGAAAAAGTTGTTTATTTTGACTTATTAGGTTGATCCTTGATCTATAGATTTTGAGGATGAAATCCTTTTAAGGGGTGGTGTTGTAACATACCAAATCTTGGACCCTACCCTAGAACTTTGACCGTTTAGGTTTGACCAAACAAGGTTGAGGTTAGTGTGATCCTAATAATCAAATACATAAATAATGTAATCTAATATGTCATCTAATTCATTTGGTGATAATAAAATGATAAATAACTTAATTTCATGCATAATATGGTTAATGGGCCTCTAATGGGCTAGATGATATAACCCATGCAAGAAAGCCTCAAATTAAATAATAGACTTCAAATTCATAATCTACACATCAAAATAAGCGTACATGTCAATTTTCATTTAAGTTGGACAAACCTTTAAATAATATGGTAATTTAGGAGAGAGAAATTTCCTAAAAGGTGTAATTAATAAATAAATTTAATAAATGACCCCAAAAGAGTAAAATAATCTTAGATTCATAATCTACATAATAAATATAGCCTTTGGGTGAATTTTCATCCAATTTGGAGAAAGTTTGCTTAAAAGTTAAAATCAGGAGAGAGAAAGTGTGTAGAACCTTCAAAATATTAAATAAATATACAACAACCTCCAATATGTAAAATTGATGGAAAATTCATATTCAAAACACTTTATTTAACTTATGGATTAAGTTTCACCTAATTTGGATAATCCTAATGTCATTTATGCATGACGAAAGAGAAAATAGGATTTGGTATATATAACACATTAAAAGTTCTCAAAAGGAAAATATAACTGCATAATCGAAATCTACATGCTTTAATTAGCCTCTGTGCAAAATCGCATCGAATTTGGGTTTCTTTTGCACCCTCGTTTGAGGAGAGAGAAAATTTGAATTAATGTACATGCCACTTTATTCAATTTTGATTTGGAATTTGATTTGTCACGCAATAACCCTTGGTTTTGCTTTCCTATTTTGGGATTGTTCTGGGCTGTTGGATCTTAATCCAATGAAAACTACTCTCTTTCCTTCCTCTGCTTCCTCTCTTTCCCTCGTGAGTAGGAACATTTCTTCTCTTGATTTTCCTTCTCTGATTACTCCCTTTCCTTTCTTCTTTTCCCTCTATTTTCTTTTCCTTCACCTTCCTTACCCTCTTCCACGCTTGCAGACCCTATAAAAGTAGGGCTTTGACTCCCCCTTCCCGATTGCAGCTTGGCACCCCGAGTTACGCTGTTCTTGCTCTTCTACCTCCCCTTCTTTTCTTCTTCCCATCACCCTGGGGGATCAAGCCTCATCTTTTCTATCTCTGTACATCCGCATAGGCTTGACAATGTATTTTTTATCTTCAAGTGATTCACATGTAGTTGTGATTGTTTTCCCCTTTTCCCAGCACCCGCTGAAGCTTCGTCGACCTTGGTAGTGGGCTGGTGGCCTTCCAGATCATGTGGAACCAGGAAGAGTGGTCATTGTAATCCCTGTGGTCTTGATCGGATAGTTGGTTTCTCCAATTATGGGTAATCCTCGAATTCCCCTTTCTCCTTCTCGTCATGGTGGGGACCTATTTTTGGAGCCCCAATTTTCCTCGCCGTCCCCACTACTTTAGATCGATGAGTCCGGCAAGGGACCATCGATCGTCGACTGAGTTTGGTTTTTGGATATTTTGCACCATTGTGCCAAGTCATCCTTTGGATTGTAGTGTTTTTTGTTGTGCCTCCCATGTGTGAGAGCAAGCAAAGGAGGAAGACGAGTTCTATTCTTTTGCCTGTTCTACCCTCTCATTTCCCTTCTTCCTTTACTGGTCGGGTGAAGGGCATTCTAGTCTATTTGCCCCTTGTTTCCTTTGTTTTGGCTGGTTCAGTCTGACCCTTAGTCTCACTAACGAGGGCGCCTCTGATTGGACCAAGTCATGTGAGGCCCAGTCTCTTCTCTCTCACCTATGTGTTTTGAACGTGGCTTTTCCTTGAATTTCCATTGGTCAAAAACTGGAAAATTAAAAACTAATTATTTGCTACTTAGAAAAATACAAATAAATACTCATTGAATTCAGAAAGCTATCTAATGGTGTTGGTTTTATTGCCTAAATCTAAACTAATTGATACATGAATTTTAATGGATCTAATTAATGATGAATTAAATTGTATAATTCATAAACAATAATTTATAGGTCAAAAAAATTGTAAAATATGTTTTGAACTCAGGAAAATATAACCTAAAATATGGTGTGGTTTTGATAACCTAATTCACTAGTAATAAAAAGGTGATTTTTAGGGTTTTGAATAAGTGATGGAAAACTAACCTAATCCCACATATATGCTAATAGGTTCTTTGGATGCCTAGGCTTGGAACTAGATGTGACTTTGGATCATTTGACTCTGATTTGGGGTATGTTGTATCCCCTATTCATCCATATTGATAAATTCACCTACTTTATCATTCTTTTGAATTTTGGCCTACACAATATGTCTTATCTTTTGATACCATTGTTCGACTTCCTGTAGCTACTATTTATAGGCAGTGGTTGGGGGAAGTTATCGTGCTCACAACATCACGTGTTCTCCGTATTTGTGAGTTTGATGGACGGCCGACACACATATCACCCGGTGCAAGGATGTTGCATGTTGGTCACGTGACGGGCGGCGCGCCTGCCGGTGTGTGGATGTGTCGCCCGACAAGCTTGGGTTGTCGACGAGTTTAGCTCCCTGTCGGGTAGAAGACGTGTCATCCGTCAGTTTCTTCTTGCGTGACACCCCTTTGTCGTGCGTCATTGTGTCGCTCCACCCTGTCAGGCAGAGGTCGTATCGGGCATCAGGAAGGCCGAAGCAGACTTGGACTTATTTGTGAGCTGGGACGGCCTTATTGTACCAAAATGAGGAAAAACTTTGCAAAAGATGGAAATATTGGATTAAGAGCATTGCTTGGCCAATTATTGTGAAAGTACTAATAAAAGAGAGGAAAATAGTAGAAAAGTGCAGTTTTGACAACAGAATAAAGGGCAAAAACATCACAAAAATTGGTGTTATCAACTCCCCCAAACTTAGCATTTTGATTGTCCTCAATCAATATTTAAACTTTATTTTGTGATACTTCTTCTTGCTTGGTATAGCTTTCAGGACAAGAGGTAAAACAAGTATAGTAATGCCTTTAGAGATAATGCTGCCTTACTGCAAACAAAAGATCATGTGTTTCCTTGCTTTATTATTTCAATAAAAATTTTCTCTACAACTTTAGCGAGACTTTGTTGTATGATTCCGAAGTTAGCTTACACACCAAACAGCTTTATTTTTGGGGCAGAAGGTTGTGTATAGGGTAGACTAAGGGTTTTTTGGGGGTTTTCTTGTTTCCCATCAGTCCATCTAGGTAAGGGTCTGTTAGCGGGCAAGTGGTCCCTGCAGTCCAAGCCAGTTGGTTTAGAGTAGTGATTTCACATCCTACGTACCACTGCCTCGGATCTACCATGCCTAAAGATGGGTACTTTTGGAAAACAAGTGTGTATATATATATTTTTTTCTTTTCTTTTATTGGGCACAACTCTCATACTTTTATTCACTCTCATAAGGCTTCTCTCTCTTTTTGGGATGTTTGTTGGGTAAGGGGAAAACGAAGAGATTTCTGCTGTTTGGGCAGCTTTTTCCTTCTCCATACTCGTCTCTTAGTTGTTTGCGAAATTATTATATTTTTCAAAATTTTTGGCATGGCAAAACATAATCTTTTATTCCTTTGAGACAACATTATCAAAAAGATATAACAGAACTTGTATCTCGTTAAGAACATAGAAAACTAACTTTGCAAGAAGTCGTAATAGGTTTTTACTAAAATAGCAACTCTGCACATGAGCATGGGGATAAAAGCAAAATTTTTCAAAAAATTTTATATGATCATGGCATTGTATATGAGCATGGGTACATCCATGATAAAGATTAGGAACAAAATGGCACAAGGGGTGGAGGCGAAGAAATTTTTTATACCTCCTTCACTGGTACATGGGTACCCCCCCCCCCAAACTTACTCCACACTCTGTCCCAGAGTAGTGAAAAAGATAGGGTGAGGTCATGTCATCCCAGTGAAGGTTAGCTAGCGGGTTTTCTTGTGCCTTGGAGAAGCTACAATATGCTCTTAGTGCAGCCGGGACAAGCACAAACCCTCAAAATTGTTGCCCCCCTTTACTCCTGGTACTTCCATTGTGGACATGAACAAAAGGACTGATCATCAATCCCAGTTCAGTCCATCTGAGTCCATTTTCATTCCCAGGAGTGTGTAGTCAGAGGGCCTTTCTCTTTTTATTGTCTTCCTCTTTTGGATATGCCCCTAAACCACCGCAGAAGACAGACTATGATAAGGAAATGCATTTCCCTTGCTTTCTTTAAGGCGGATGTTGGCCTAGCTGTCTCGGGATTCTGGCGTTTGCGTTTCTGTCCGACTGTTGTTGCTTTAACCACGGCGTCGATTCTTCTGTGGTGTTTGCCAACTCTTCCGGAGGTTTGTTGTGGACCATTCATACATGTTATCAAGTTCAAAGATTATTTAAATGTTAGGCAGAAAAACTACAAACTCGGTAAAACCTGTCTCGTGGGAAAAAGCTCGGGTATCGTTCAAAGAAAATCCAGGGCGATACGGGATCAGACGATGCGAAATGATCCACGCGACACAACCCGCTGCCCGACACGGGTATGTCGGGCGACAAGGTCGCATGCGGCAACTACTCGACAGGACGTCACAAAAGAAAGACGTGTCGCCAGATATGGCGAATCGGGCAAATGCAATCGGGCATCGTGCCATGCTTCTTATATGTCAGGCGATACAAGATAAATCGGCCAAGCTCGTCAACCTGATAAGCAGTGCGTGATATGAAAACCTCGTGTCGGGCAACAGACTGTCGGGCTATACCTTTGCTCTTTGGAGCCATCGCCCAATACAAGGGTGAAGGAAAGATGGCTGACACGCGAGCAAAACGGGTGGATTACTGCATGTGTTACAGGTGGCTGAAAAGAGTAAGTGTAGCAGCCCGACACATTGAAACCACCTTACTATATATAGAAAACTC
This sequence comes from Alisma plantago-aquatica, assembly GCA_963693085.1. Lineage (NCBI taxonomy): Eukaryota > Viridiplantae > Streptophyta > Magnoliopsida > Alismatales > Alismataceae > Alisma > Alisma plantago-aquatica. The sequence continues at coordinate 218,935,300 of OY856410.1, read as the reverse complement.
AGGTGGGGGTAAATCGGGCAGTTCTGGGGCGCGCATCGGCCGTTTGAGACATGTCATTCCCGAGACGACGGTCCCGTCAGTCTAATTAAGAGCATTTATCCCCATCCATGATACGGTTGTCGCTCATGAATACCATCCATCACGGCTCTTGCGGTGCCCAAGAAACTGCAGCCCGATACAAGCATGACCGTGCTCCAGTTGAGCCGCTGCCCGATACAGTTAAGGCAGGTTGCCAAAAACTAAAACTAGAAAAAGTGATTAAAGGGCAAAACATCATCGGCTAAAGGTTAAGCCCTTGACCTCAGGGGGTATTACCCTTCAAAATCTCATAGAACACATCGGTGGCCCATAAAACATAAGAGTCAGTGCATGTGGTGCATGCACTGACTCGGGCCTTATTACAGTCCATAATGTTTGTAATGTTCATTCTGCTGGAAAGTAAATGCATCCTATACTAGGAATTTAAAAACAGCTCAGGTTGCCTTCCAAGAAGTGCTGAGTTTTCCGTCCTCAGCCGGACGTCTTTTGGCTTCTTCTTCATCCTTCTTCTTCGCAGTCACTGTCCTGATTTCTTGGCTGGTTCTGTGTTGGACGGGATCTTCCCCGAAGGGTTCTTTACAATTTCGGCGAGCTGAGCAAGCTGTTGGTCGATTTGGCATTGATGTGTCTGCATGTCTACCAACTATACCTACAACGAGTTCAAAATGCCAGAATTGGATAACGCACTTTGCACTAGTTGGTTATTAATGGTATCATGTTTCTTAACGAAATCAAACAACTGGCCAATCACATCAGATTGGCCTGCTCCTTTGTCCTGTTCTCAGGTTGGGCCTTGGTACTTTCCTGATGCTTGGAAATTGCCTTTTGCTAATTTGAATTGGTTGTTCTTGGCATATTGGTCGGATCCTCCTCTTTTCTCAAAAGTTTGTGTTGGCTTGACCGAGGTGTGCAGCTGATGCGAATTTTCTACTACATCCTTATTATCGTAATTAAAACCAGGGTGATATGGCCTCTTGAAGTTCATGTAGGAGACATTCTCTGTCCTTTCGTCTCCTGAGTCAGAGTCGTTGTCCGCTTCTGGTCGGGTGTAGACACAATTGTCCACCCCGTGACCTCCTTCTCCGCACGTAACACATTTCATCACTTTTTCGACTGTCTTCTTACCTTTACCGCGAGCTTCTCGCAATTGTTTAACATCAGTAGCAATTCTCTGTATTTGCGAAGTGATTGACTCCAGCGCCTTAGACTCTAGGGCGGACCCTTCACCTACCTTCCTTGCTTGTCCTCTATCAGATCGATCAAACTCAGCATCGGCCATTAGCTCGACCATGCTCTTCATAATCATCTCAGACTTCTTTGCCTTCTTCCCTAGGAAGTCACTGCCTACTTCCGCGTTCAGTGACACCCTTTCATCGGGAGTTAATCCGTTGTAGAAGGTGGTGACAACGAAGCCCTTCTTGTAGTTATGATGGGGGCAATCCCTCTGGTACTCCTGGAATCGCTCCCAGGCATCGTAGAGGCTTTCGTTCAGCTTTTGCATGAAGGAGGTTATTTTCTGCCGGTTTCTGACCGTCCTTTCGGTGGGGTAGAACTTATTTACGAATGTGTCGGCTAACGCTCCCCATCCATTCAAAGACCGGTGGGGTAACCCGAGATACCAGGACAAAGCTTTGTCCTCTAGGGAAAAGATGAAGCCTTTGCAATATATGACCTCCTGGGGGACCCCCTACATCTTTACCGTGTCACAGATGTTCTTGAAGGAATCGAGGTGATGGTAGGGGTTATCATTTTTCGAACTTCCCCTGAAGCTTTTGTTCTGAATCATAGAGATCACAGAAGGCTTAAGCTTGAAATTTGTTGTGTTGAATCACGGGGTGATGACGGGACATCTGGAGTAGTTGCCTTTTGTTATGCCAACTCTCTCAGCGTCTTCTCTTCCTCCTCGGAACTTTCGCCGTCGTTGTCTCATCGGTAATGTGCATGATCCTGGTTTCTCCGGTTTTGGTGGCGGTGGCGACGCCTAGCTGGAGGGTGTTCTTCCTCAGAGCATTCTGACTCCTAGTCTTCGAGCCGATTATTGCCGTCATAGCGATCGTTGCCATCTGGCGGAGGTGATTCATGCCCAGATCTTCCTTGTTGTTCCCCTTCAGAGTGTTGTGGGTTGATGCGGGGAGGCATGGTGTTGAGGATTGCGCTTGATTGGACAGTCGAGTGGCGTCGGAACTCGGGGAAACATACTATTGTTCTTCAGGGTTCCTGAAATGGCATGAGAAATCAAGTTTAGAAAATTTGAATTTTTACTCTTAGGCAAAGAACAACAATAAGAAGAAAAAGAAAGAAAAATAGTGTTGTCAAGCTCATTTCTTAGCTTGAGGCACAGGAGTGTAGCTAGTGGATTCAGATTCGTCTACAGTACCATTTTTTTTTGCCTTGTCCCCAGCAGCGGCGCCAAAAAGTTGATCAGCCTAAATCGCGCGTCCAAAAGTGGTGGCGGATTTGAGGTAGTCGAGATTTTTCATTTATAAACCTGAATCCTTCTAGGCCCCCGCAACTTTGCTTACGGGGTCGAAGTGGATATACGGGGTCGAACACAGGGACAAGGGGGGTAGTGTTGAGAACCCAGAATCCACACGCTACACTCCGGCAGGTACAAAGAGATAATAAATTCCCCAAAAGGGAAACATCAAGACGTCACAAACAAAACAAGAAAACTATCTCCAACTGGAGCTACTAGAGAGATTTAAGGTTTTTAGTCATTTAGCAGTTTTTAGGGGTTTTCATGCAACAAAAACAGAAAGATAAAACTAGAGCTAGAGCAAGGTACGAAGGATAAGACTTCAGTAAAACAAGCGGCACCAGTAACATCTTGCATCCCTCCTCTCAGAGCGGGTACCTCTAACCAAGCACCAACACCCCTCTCGAGGTTGCTGGTCTTAAGTTAGAGTGGAATGTTACTGAAACAACTCCGTTCCAGGCATTCTCGTACTCCAGAATCGGACCAAACACTAGAGCCACAATACAACTCTCGAAGTTGTTGCGATGGGAAAACACGATTCGGTAGCTAAGCGAAACGCGATCCAAACATGCAAGCTAGAGTTCATATATCAAACATAGCAGTCATCCAACACATTGCACCAAACATAGAGCAGCAAGTAATTAAGCTTTTCTATTTCCATAAACATATAAAGGTTTGATTACAATACAGGAATTAAAGAATTAAATAACAGAAGTAAAGATAGGTATCACCTTCATGATGTAGAAGGACGATAGACTACAGTGGACCCTCCAGCCCGATACCGGTCAGGAGCCTAGCCCGATACAGTAGTGTCGGGCGGCACACTATGATGGTCGTCTGTATCGCTCAAGGGCCCTGGCCGATACGCTCATGTCGGGCGGCACACCCTCTCGGGCGGCACGCGTGACGGGCGAAGCGTATCAGGTTCGATATCGTGTTGGGCATGGAGCTACACGTTCTACTGTCGGGCACTTGTGTCGCTTATCTACATCGGCCGATATCGACCCGCAGTGTCGCCCGGGACGGTCCTAAGTGAATCATCCCCTCCCTCTCGGGATGAGGAAGAGCTCACCTAGAGTTTCCCGGCACGAGCACTGGGGCACGATACTCTTGCTCTCGCAGTTTTCCTCGGAAGATCACTCAAAGTTCCCAACTGTCTGAACTGTCTTTTCGACTTCCTATAGCTGCTATTTATAGGCAGCGGTTGGGGGAAGTTATGGTGCTCGCAACGCCACGTGTTCTCCGTATTTGTGAGTTTGATGGACGGCCGATACACATATCGCCCGACGTAGGGATGTTGCATGTCGGTCACGTGACGGGCGGCGCGCCTGCCGGTGGGTGGTTGTGTCGCCCAACAAGCTTGGGTTGTCGGCGAGTTTGGCTCCCTGTCGGGTAGAAGACGTGTCATCCGTCAGTTTCTTCTTGTGCGGCACCCCTTTTTCGTGCGTCATTGTGTCACTCCACCCTCTCGGGCAAAGGTCGTATCAGGCGTCAGGAAGGCCGAAGCAGACTTGGACTTATTTGTGGGTCGGGACGGCCTTATTGTACCAAAATGAGAAAAAACTCTACAAAAGATGGAAATATTGGATTAAGAGCATTGCTTGGCCAATTATTGTGAAAGTACTAATAAAAGAGAGGAAAATAGCAGAAAAGGGCAGTTTTGACAACAGAATAAAGGGCAAAAACATCACAAAAATTGGTGTTATCAACTATCTTGATTGTTATGAACTTGGATAATTTATTGATATCATATCTTGTGTTATGGTGCATGTTGATCTATGTTATTGTTATGTGCCACTTTGAAGTGGATGTTATATGTTTGTGTTGTCCATTGTGTGATGGAAACCTTTGTTTCATCTTCTGACTAAACTATTTGCTTGCCTCTATATCTACATGCAATGTGAATCAGTAGCACTAGAATAATGTACATTACTTTGGTTTTTGGGGTGTTCCCTTTTGTTTATGGGATGGTGGTGGTGGTGGTGGTGGCGGTGGTGGTGGTGCCTGGGTTTGTAAGGTTTGTTGTGTCTCAACCATGTGCACATCGATGGGTATAGCAACCTATGTTGCGACCTATGTCCTGACCTAGGTTGTTTTTTGGTGTTTCTCAACCAAGAAACTTCTCATGATCATGTTGGTTTTGACCTAGGGTGTGAGGTGGAGGTCGAGAGAGTTTGTCTTCTTGTGTCTCCACCTAGGTTGTGTGGTGACCTCTTGTCTTGACCTAGTAGTATTTGGTGCTTTGATGTGACCATGGATGGTGTTTCACGGTGGGTCACGACCAAGAACATGTTGGGTGTGACCTAAGTAGGTCGAGACCCAACCTAGATAGTATCACCATCTTGTGCATGTATGGCTATGGTGGTTGCATGTTGGTTTCTTGGGTAGACAAGTGTCCTTTTGGTACTTTATGGTGTTGATACCTCATCTCTCACCCTACCTCCCAGCTCTTTTTCTATATAGCCCCTTATCTCTCCATGAAAGTGAACCCTTTTGGAATTCCTTCTTCCTCCTTATCTTTTTCTCATCCTAGGAGCATGGTGGAGCAAGGAAGCTTGGTCATAGAGTTCTTGGTGGCCGGACTTTCCTTGCATGTGGTGCTTGTGGTGATCCTTGGTCATCTTCAACCCTAGTAAGTTCATGCCTTTTTTTTACCATGTTTTCCTTGGATTCCCTACCGCATCTTATTCTCCTTCATTGACCATAGACTTTGTTTTGACATGGTGGCCATTCTTCAGAAGATAGTTCCTCAACACAAGGGTAATAGGTCATGTTTTGACAAGGTGATACCCAAGTAAGATGGAGTTCCTCCTCTCTTTTTCCTTTTTCTTTGGATCGGCCTAGGATTCTCCCTTTCCCTTTTTCTTGTGCCATATTTGACCTTGGTGTCTTATTATTCTTGAGGTGATCTTGTGGCTGGGAGTGGAACTTTGGTGGATCTTCTTTCTCCCTTGGTGATCATGTGCATGGAGCTTGATTATTGGAGTGATCTTCTTTAAGGAGGGTTCTATAACTCTTAACCTTCTCTATTAATGAACTTTCCTATAAGCATGTTGATGTTCTCTCTTTCTAAAACGTCCCATTAACATGTTAATGGATGATTCTATGCCCTAATACTTGGTTGATGTTAATACCGTATTTGGTTTAAGAGTAACCTAAAACCCCAATTTTGATACCCAATTTTGGTGATTATGGTGTAATGGTGGTTTTCACTTATCTCTTGTTCTAGGTTTTAATCACGTGAAACATGGACGAGTGTCTTGATGGTCTATGATTCAATTGTGATGGTGTCAAATGTGGTTTTCTCTATCTTCTAAAAGGGTATTTCATGAAGTTTTCATGATTCAAGTTTTAGGGTGCTGGTGACCGTTTTTCATGAGGTTTTTCCCCTCCATGTGGATGATGGATTCTTCTAGTTTTACTTTATTTTTTGCCGTGGAGATTTTCTCTTTGACCATGTTTAATCCCTATTATATGTTGGTCATTTCCCTTGGTGGTCACTATACCTGGTTCCTCTTTGGGTCGAGACACCTTGGTGCTTGGTTTGGTTTTGGGTCGATATACATGACCTAGTGTCGCACCCGTGACATAACCTTGATAGGTGGAGGATCGTGACATGCTTTGTTGTTTGGGGTCATGACATGGACTAGTTTTTAGGTTGAGACAACTTTGGTTTTGGGTCGAGTCATGATCTTGTTCTGGAGGTTGAGAAAACATGGTTGGGGGTGATCAAGACTCCTTTAGAATGGGTGGTCACAACCCATAAAGTTAGTGGTCGTGACATGTGCATGATGAGTTGTCGTGACATCCCTTGATGGGTGGTGGTCGTGACCCATATGTGTTGGGTGGTAGCTACTCTTGGATGATGGTCGAGATCCATGTTTGCACACAAAATTAATACATTTATATGAGTAATGAATGAACTATGTTCGGTGTTGTTTGGATGATGGGTTATTCAACCTTAATCATGATCCTTAACCATCATGTGCTCCAAGAATATGGGAGATGGTGAAACTAGGGTTGGTGATGAGAAATAACTACAAACCCTAACAAGCTAAGTGTGGATCCCTAACCCTAATAAAAAGATATTAATGTGTTGCTTCTTTTTATTGGAATATATATAATATTATGATGATTTCTCTTTCCTACTTATGAACCCCTAACCATGCAGCAATATGTGTTTAAATATCATGGCTAGTGTATGCTATGGTGACTATGATATGATATAGGTTGAATGAGCCCCGATGAGTCATGATGAGATACATGTGATATAGGAGTGATGTGACTAGGGTCCTGTGACCTAGAAAAGGCTTATGCCTAGTGTGAAGTGATTACCCTCCAGTGATATGGTTGAGGGATTGATATCCCATAGTGATGTAACTTTGGTAATAGTCTAGTGTGGCTATGTGACAGTGATGATGGCCTTATGAATGGCACTATTACAATGTTATGTGATGATGTGACAAGTTCACACCTTATGCATTTTATATCTTCTGAATTTGTACTATACCCTTATTCTTGTAGAGTTTGTTATGGTTTTGATATGTTTTATCTTCATTGATGCTAATAGTCACTTAATTGGCATAACTTATCAAGTGGAACCATAATCATGTAGGTGTCATGTGTCATAGATCCATTCCAGTGTCAGTCTTAGTGTTGGATGGTGAAACACATTCTCTCTTAGTAGAAGCTCAGTCATATACTTAGTAGAATCTCAGTCATATACTGTTGAGTATATGCAATCACAGGATTGGTTGTGGGCCATAACCTGGTAGGAGTGCGGCTACAGGTTGTGGCTCAATATTGTATCCCAGTATATACTTTCATAGGATTGGCTATGTGTGATACCATGGTAGGAGTGTGACTTCAGGTCGTAGCGTAGTTTCACTAACATTGTGCCTATATACCAAGGTGGGCTAGGTTGTCTTGCGGATGACTCATATGTTATGTCACTGCAGTGTTATTCTCATGCTGACTGGGAGGTGTGGAGAGGTCGTGAATTCTGGCTCTTCCATGGAACTTGTATCGCACTGATTTTGACTTAACAATGGTTAGTTGGGATGATTGGTGTACCTAATCCTCTCGAGGCATAATCAAATATGTAATACAGTCGTGTAGTGTAATTTCATTAGCACAAATGTAGATAACATTGGTTGCATCCTTTCCTTGCTTTTATATTGTTTAGTTGATAAATGATATACATTTTATTCATATTCCTTCTGAAATTATTAATTATTCTGCTACTTAGTGATAACTTCCTCGTATTGCTTAACATGTTGTACCTAGTGGATACATATCGTTTAGCTGAATCTGCTCAGTTATTAATTATGTTATCTATCTGTTTTAGTTTATTTGTTCTTTAATAGATGTTAGTGGAGAGTTATATCACTCGCTGGGATGTTTGGTCTCACCCTGTTGGTTTTCCTCATCTTTTAGGTGGTTGTGCACGACGTGGTGGAGATCGTGCAGCTAAGGAGAGCAACAACAAGAGTAGTAGTTGATTAGGTTGAAAGTGTTGCTAGTCCTTCAGTGTTAGAGTCCTAGAGTCATCCATATACACTCAGGTCTTGGGGGTGCTTTTGATGTGTTTGTGGTTATGTTATCATCATGAGGTTTTTGGCATGTGTGCCTTTTTTTGTGTAGTCTTGATAGTTGTACATGTATATTTATCTGGAACATGTTCTTCTTGTGACAAGTTGTTGACAGGAAAGTTGGAAAAAATGATGCAAACACCTTGTGACATATGCTATATGATCCAGGTGTCCTGTTGTGGACTTATATGTGAAGGTTTTTAGTATATGTTGCTTTTATGAAGTCAGTTTTAATTTCCTATTGTATTTGGTAATCTGCATGCTTAGTGTAAATGTCAAGTTGGTTTTGAGTAATCTTTCTTTGTGTGATGTGGGGCGTCATAAAATCACAAGCACACTGGGATGTCCACCTACCAAGAAACAGAAGCTACATAATATCCACCATCTCTATTAATGTTTTTGTAAGGTAGGCTCAATAAAACCTAAATCCATCTCTACCAGACAACACCAATTATATATGTTATAGATATAAACTTATATACTTCTTTATTTTTGGTATTGGATTATATATGCGGATTTCACACATGTTTTAATATGCATGAACCCCTATTGAGGAGTGAAGTGCATCTTCGAGTAGATAATAATCAAGAATCACTAACATAGTTGTCGGCATTATAATTCATCTCCACCCAGTGGGCTTGTAATAGAGCTAGACAATTGCTATTATGTATTGCCAAAATTAGAAACATTTTTACTCTATATTGTATCACCAAGAATTGTTTTTAATATCTAATAAAGAATGGTTAAAATTCTATATCAAGATATGATTCTATGGAAGTGTGTCAATGTTGTATGGTCTCTATTAATTGATACTTGAGACAAGTGAATATAACATAAATATGAAGAACATAAGACTTGATGACTCACACAGGCTTACTTATGTCACTGTCATTTAGGGATCATATATGAGAATCACAATTCCTGAATCCATAAAGATGGTTAACAAGACTCTCTTGATTTTAAGTCAATAGAGACATATGAATCAAGTTTATTAGGCAAGATGACAAAACATGCTTCACTGGTAACAGTGAGAAGGATAGTGACATATTGGAACTGATTCATGTTGATTGGTATGTACCTTTTAGTATAAGTGTTATAGGTGGATGCAATTTCTTTATCACATTTAATAAATTCAATAGATATAGATATGTTTACCTTACTAGACACAAATCAGAATCTCATGAAAAGTATAATAAATTCATGAATGAAGTACAAAACCAAATTGGCAAGAATATTAGATTACTATGATAATATCATGATGGAGAATATTTAAGCCAAGAGTTTGATGACCTATTCAGAAACCATTGTATTGTGTAACGATTGAATCCACATGGAACTTCCTAACATAATAGCATGTAAGAAAGAAGTAATAGTACCCTACTAGACATGGTACAAGCACTGATGAGTTTAAATAATCTTCTAACTTCCTTATGGGGACATACTTTTGAAGGAAAAAATTCACCTCACGGACAACATCCTATAATAAGAGGAAAGGAGAGAAATGCCAACACATTGACAAATATGTGTTCCACTTTTTCTTGATGACTAAGGTGGTTCATGAAGAGATCCTACATCCACATGGATGACACAGAGGTTGAGGTCATTGGACAGATCTTTGAAAATGAGCAACTTCTGCAAGAAGAAGTCAAGATGTTGTTGTGATGACAAGGTGGTAATAATAAAAACCATTTCGATTCAATATCTTGAAGTGCAAGTTCTACATCAAAATAAGATGTGTCTAAATGTTGTACAACTAGTGTACATTAATGTTGTAACATCCCCAAAAATTTACAAACATAATTTAGAATTCTTAGTGGAGTTTTTTTGTAATGCATAAGTAACAAACTTCATTAAAATAATCCCAATTTATAAATTTCATTTACATTATGAAAATGATATATCTTGTTCTTATGTGCATTAAATAACTCACCCTTATCCTAATATGAAAATAAATGACATCTAAATCATTTATTTTCTCTCTCTCTTAAACTGATCCCTTTATTTTATGCATATAAGATAAAATGAAGTTCTTGTTTGGGTGTGCACTTCCAACCTCAAATTTAAACTCAACTAATTCATTAAAGAAAGGATGATTCACTCTGTCCATATTTTAATACATATATACTAAGATAATGATCCATATGAACTTAATGACCTAAAGATGATCAAACCAAAATATAATCATGTACGAATGGTCTACACCCTCTAGATGGCCTGTGTTTCAATTTTGGTATTCAATGGGCCTTATTGATCACCTAATTGATTTAATGAAGTTTGTATGTAGTTACTAATAGACTTAAATAAAAAATAACATTATTTAAGTGATCTAACCTATAGCCCTGATTTATTAGCTATCACATGCCCCTTTACTGAGTTGCGTCCAGGTCGAACTATAGGGCAGAGTGATTGGCGTACATGGACACCTTCCTCCTCACCTGTATCCCTAGTTTGGTCAGACTCCATAGTCAGTTCTCTCCCCACCACTCCAAAATCTCTTTCTTTCCACAACACCTCATCACAAACTATTTCCCTCCTCAAAATCCTCACATCTAATCGAGATCTCCCATACAAAATATGATAGCGATTCATTCCCTAGAGACCTCAGTCAACAAACTCAATCTTGAAGTAACAAAAAGTACTACAACCATCTAGCTACCTCACACCCCTTAATGTATAAGTAACGCTCCTAAAAGAACACATTCCCAACAATGAAAACTACATGCTTACCCTTCCACCATGGAACCTGCACCCCAATTCAATCCAATCATCTCCAGAGGTCTGTCCCCAACCTCTTAACCACTCCAATGCTTTATGAGGTTCCGAAAATCATCCTTGGGTCTCGCCAAAGCTTCAAAACCCTTTTTTGTCATTCAACCTCACTTGGGTTCTAGTTATCCTAGTTTTCACCTTTTTATAGTGATTCTTGATCATGAGGGCAATGCCCTTCTAGGTACCCATCGTTTGGCTTGGTTCAATTGTGTTTATCTTCACATTGTGATGTTGACAGGTTCCCAAAACCCCAATTGTCCTATTTCTATCTTTTCCGATCTTTGTATCTCTGATCTAGGGTTTATCCATAGAGGAGTGTCATTTTCACTCCTCAGATTGTCCTAGATCTTGAACCTAAGGCCATTGTGACAGCAAAATCTCAACAAAGTCAATGGTTGTAGTCTGAGACTCTTGGTTTTCCTATCAAATACAACGTGTCCTCAGAGGATGTTTTCTCATCCATGGTGAGTTTTGTTATAGATTATGAGTTTCACATGTTCTCACGCAATTGGAAAAGCTTAACTCTTTTGATGGATTGATTCAATAAGATACATAGAAATTCTCTTATTTTTGCTTCGCTCTTATCCCTGATATGTTACTCTATGAATTGGTACATATTTGGGTGTTGTTTGGATGATGGGCTATTCAACCTTTATCATGATCCTTAACCTTCATGTGCTCCAAGAATATGGGACATGGTGTTCCTAGGGTTGGTGATGAGAAATAACTACAAACCCTAACAAGCTAAGTGTGGAACCCTAACTCTAATCTAGAGATATTGATGGGTTTCTTATTTTTCTTGGAATTGATATAATATTATGATGATTTGTCTTTCCTATTTATGAACCTCTAGCCATGCAGTGATATGTGTTTATATGTCATGGCTAGTGTATGCTATGGTGACTATGATATGCTATAGGTTGAATGAGCCCTGATGAGGCATGATGAGACACAAGTGATCCATGAGTGATGTGACTAGGGTCCTGTGACCTGGCAGAGGCTTATGCCAAGTCTGAGGTGATTACCCTCCAGTGATATGTTTGAGGAATCGATATCCCATAGTTATGTGACTTTGGTAATACTATTGTGCGGCTCTGTGATAGTCATGATGGCCTTGTGAATGGTAGTGCTATAGTGTTATGTGATGATATGACAAGTTCACACCTTATACATTTTATATCTTCTGAATTTGTACCAAGTGGTAGTAGAGTCCTAACTTTATATGTGAGCTAGTTCAATATGAATCTAGTTTGTTCCACAGGTCTTTACAGTCCTCCAATGTTCCTGTAATTGGAATACATGATGAATAAGAGCACTCCCAAGTTGCAAAAAAAAAATAAAAATTTTGTCCTTGATTACATTATTTGTGATCATGATTTTGTTCTATTTTAAATAATTTTAGATATTTTTCTAATTCCCCTTCCTAATTTCAATTATTATCATGAGTTCTTGCAATTATGAGTTCAACACTGCATGACATGTTTAAGCATGTCTACTAATTTTAGATTTTAATTTTTTTTTCTACAGATAGTGTTTTGTCCAAATATTAGGTTTTGCTGCATTTGGTAGCACCAAAAATCTCAATTTTGGGGTTCATTATAGTCGTGTTTAAGCATGTCTACTAATTTTAGATTTTAATTTTTTTTACTACAGATAGTGTTTTGTCCAAATATTAGGTTTTGCTGCATTTGGTAGCACCAAAAATCTCAATTTTGGGGTTCATTATAGTCGCCCAAAACTTTGTTGTCACTGTCATGTGATATATATTCTTTGTTATTAGTTTTTCCTTACAATATATGTATTATAACTCTTAGATTTACTTTCATCAAGTTAGATTACAAACCACATTCACTTTTAGTCTACTTATTCTTCTCTTAATTATAGTTTCTATATGCAAATAGGATACTTAAAATTATATTTGAATTATTTTGAGTTTATCATTGTGGTATTCCAATGAGGAATGGCTCTTGATGACAAAATTAGGACCAATTCTACTTTTTTATCTGTGTTGGTCAGATTGTATTACATACAACTAATCTAGCTTTGTTAAATGTGGTAGCCCCATAAATCTCAATTTTGGGATTTTCTACTTTCTCCCATTTCTTTCATCTTCGTTACTTTCTTTGGGTAGTTATTTGTTGTTTATTATTTTTCATCCATGTATGTATTGTTGTATTAGATTTATTTTCATCCATATTGTATTAGAAACCACATTGAGTTTTAGTCTTTCAAATCCAATCTTGAATACAGTTGTTGTATGCATCCAAGACTGTTAGAGCATGTAACATGTAAATTGAGCATAAGGTGTATTTTACACATATTCTCAACTACAAAGATCTCGATAGAGTAGGGTTATCAACTGAAGAAATGCCACTATGGCCACTCTCATGTTGCTTCATACATTATCATTCAGAATGAACGTGGACCTTCATAACAAGGGTACCATATGCTTGTATTTGGCACGAGACAAAACTGGGGTCTACTACTGCTATCTATTTTGTCGCCAATGTTTTTCTCTAACCAATTTGAAGACTACACATGTTTTGGATCAATAGGTCCAATCTAAAAAAACAAACCTTGTAGTCCCAACTATAGCATGACATATGGTTTAACTCAATATCTATTCAATTGGTATTTTATGATCTGATATATATGGAGTAAGAATGGTATAATTTCCTAACCCATCATATCCCAATCTAACACATAAAATGTAGTAATACAAACCTACTAGCCTTTATGGGGGTGAGTAGGCAAGACCTAGTATAAACAACTTGTTGTGGGAAGTGACATAGGTGGACCTGTCTAGTAGGAGAGTCAAATACATCATTAAATGGGTTCACAAAATGAAAGTACCATTAGCTATGAATGTTACTTAGGCATTATTCTTGATCTGCATTAAAGTTATATAGCACACCGATCACTTTTATGAGACCAATCAGTTTATGAGGGTCTGAGAATCATATTAGGGTCTCACCAAAGATTCACAACCCTTTTTTTATCATTCAACCTCACTTGGGTTCTAGTTATTCTAGTTTTCACCTTTTTATAGTGATTCTTGATCATGAGGGCAATTCCCTTCTAGGTACCCATCATCTGGCTTGGTTCAGTTGTGTTTATCTTCGCATTCTGATGTTGAGAGGCTCCCAAAAACCCAATTGTCCTTTTTCTATCTTTTTCGATCTTTGTACCTCTAATCTAGGGTTTATCTATAGAGGAGTGTCGTTTTCACTCCTCAGATTTCCCCAGATCTTGAACCTAGGGCCATTAAGGCTGTAAGATCTCGACAAAGTTAATGGTTCTGGTTTCATATGATGTTTTCTCATCAATGGTGAGTTTTGGTTATAGATTTTGAGTTTCACATGTTCTCACGCAATTGTTAAAGCTTAACTCTTTTGGTGGATTGATTCATAAGATAGCTAGAAATTCTCTTGTTTTTGCATTCGCTCTTATCCCTGATATGTTATGCTATGAGTTGGTATATATTTGGGTGTTGTTTGGATAATGGGTTATTCAACCTTAATCATGATCATTAACCTTCATTTGCTCCAAGAATATGGGAGATGGTGTACCTAGTGTTGGTGATGAGAAATAACTACAAACCCTAACAAGCTAAGTGTGGAGCCCTAACCCTAATCTAGAGATACTGATGGGTTGCTTATTTTCTTGTAATGGATATAATAATATGATGATTTGTCCTTCCTGCCTATGAACCTCTAACCATGCAGTGATATGTGTTTAAATATCCTCGATAGTGTATGCTATGGTGACTATGATATGCTATAGGTTTAATGAGCCCTGATGAGGCATGATGAGACACAAGTGATACATGAGTGATGTGACTAGGGTCCTGTGACCTGACAAAGGTTTATGCCTAGTGTGAGGTGATTACCCTCCAGTGATATTTTTGTGGGAATGATATCCCATAGTGATGTGACTTTGGTAATAGTCTTGTGTGGTTGTGTGACAGTGATGATGGCCTTATGAATGGTAGTGCTATAGTGTTATGTGATGATGTGACAAGTTCACACCTTATACATTTTATATCTTCTAAATTTGTATTATACCCTTATTCTTGTAGAGTTTGTTATGGTTTTATACGTTTTCTCTCGATTGATGCTAAAAGTCACTTAAATGGCATAACTATCAAGTGGTACCATGATCATGTAGGTTCCATGTGCCATAGATCCATTCAATTGTTAGTCTTAGTGCTGGATGGTGAAACAAATTCTCCCTTATCAAAAGCTCAGAGTCATATACTATTGAGTATATGCAATCTCAGAATTGGTTGCAGGCCATACCTTGGTAGGAGTGCAGCTACATGTCATAGCTTAGTATTGTGTCCCAGTGTATACTTTCAAAGGATCGGCTACACGTGATACCATGGTAGGAGTGTGACTTCAGGTCGTAGTGTAGTTTCATTAGCGTTGTGCCTATATACAAAGGCATGCTAGGCTGTCTTGCAGATGACTCATATGTTATGTCACTACGGTGTTATTCTCATGTTGATCGGGAGGTGTGGAGAGGTCGTGGATTATGTCTCTTCCATGGACCTTGTATGGCACTAATTTTGACTTAACAGTGGTTAGATGGAGTATGAATGGTATACCTCATCTCCTCAGGGAATAATAAAATATGTAATATAGTCTTGTAGTGTAATTGCATTGGCAGAAATGCGGATAACATTGGTTGAGGCCTTTCTTTGCTTTTGTACAGTTTAGTTGCTAAATGATATACATGTTCTTCATATTCCTTCTTAAATTATTAATTGTTTTACTACTTAGTGATAACTTCAATGTATTTCTTAACCTATTGTACCTATTGGATACATATCGTTTAGCTGAATATGCTTAGTTAGTAATTATGTTATCTATCTCCTTTAGTTTATTTATGCTTTAATAGACGTTGGTGGAGATTTATATCTCTCGCTGGGATGTTTGGTCTCACCCTGTTGTTTTTCCACATCTTTTAGGTGGTCGTGCATGATGTGGTGTAGATCGTGCAACTGAGGAGGAGCAACAACAACAATAGTAGCTGATCAGGTTGAAAGTGCTGCTAGTCCTTTGGTGTTAGATTCCTAGATTCGTCCCTATAAATTCAGGTCTTGGGGTGTTTTTGATGTGTTTGTTTTTATGTTATCATCACGAGGTTTTTGGCATGTGTGCCTTTTGTTGTATAGTATTGATAGTTGTACATGTATATATATGTGGAACATGTTCTTCTTGTAACAAGTTGTTGACAAGAAAGTTGGAAAACATGATGTAAACACCTTATGACATGTGATGTATGATCCAGGTGTCCTGTTGTAGACTTATATGTGAAGGTTTTTAGTATATGTTTCTTTTATAAAACTAGTTTTAATTTCATATAGTGTTTGGTAATCTGCATGCTTAGTGTAAATGTCACGTTGCTTTTGAGTAATTTTTCTTTGTGTGACACGGTGCGTCACAAAATCACAAGCATACTGGGATGACCACCTATTAGGAAACAAAAGCTGCATAATATCCACCATCTCTATTAATGTTTTTGTAAGGTAGGCTTGACAAAACCTAAATCCATCTCTATCAGACAACTTCAATTATATATGTTTAGATATAAACTTATCTACTTCTTCATTTTTGGTATTGGATTATACATGTGAATTTCACACATGTTCTAATATGCATGATCTAAAAATAAATAAACCCCTACTGAAGAGAGAAGTGGATCTTCGAGTAGATAATAAGTCAAGAATCACTGACATAGTTGTCGGCACTATAATTCATCTCCACCCAGTGGGCTTGTAATAGTGCTAGAAAATTGCTATTATGTACTGCCAAAATTAGAAACATTTTTACTCTATATTGTTTCATCAAGAATTGTTTTTAATATCTAACAATGAATGGCCGAAATTCTATATCAAGATATGATTATATGGAAGTGTCCCAATGTTGTATAGTCTCTATTTATTGATTCTTGATGCAAGTGAATATAACATAAATATCAACAAGATAAGACTCGATGACTCACAAAGGCTTACCTATGTCACTGTCATTTAGGGTTCATAAATGAGAATCACAATTCTAGAATCCATAAAGATGGTTAACAAGACTCTTTTGATTTTAAGTCAATAGAGACATATGAATCAGGTTTATTAGCCAAGATGACAAAACATTCTTCGCTGGTAACAGTGAGAGGGAAAGTGACATATTGGTACTTATTCATATTGATTGGTATGTACCTTTTAGTACAAGTGTTAGAGGTGGATGTAATTTATTCATCACATTTAATAAATTCAATAGATATAGATATGTTTATCTTACTAGACACAAATCAGGATCTCATGAAAAGTATAATAATTTCATGAATGAAGTACAAAACCAAATTGACAAGAATATTAAATTACTATGATAAAATCATGATGGAGAATATTTAAGCCAAGAATTTGAGGCCCTATTAAAAAACCATTATATTGTACAACAATTGAATCTACATGGAACTTCCTAACATAACAGTGTGTAAGAAAGAAGTAATAGTACCCTACTAGACATGGTACAAGCATTGATGAGTTTGACTAATATTCTAACTTCCTTATGGGGACATACATTTGAAGTATAAAAGTTCACATCATAGACAACACCCTATAATAGGAGGAAAGGAGAGCAATGCCAGCACGTTAAAAAATATTTGTTCCACTTTTTCTTGATGACCAATGTGGTTCATGAAGAGTAACTACATCCACATGGATGACACAGAGGTTGAGTTCGTTGGACAGATCTTTAAGAACGAGCAACTTCTATAAGAAGAAGTCAATATGTTGTTGTGATGACAATGTGGTAATAATAACAACCACTTCAGATCAATATCTGGAAGTGCAGGTTGTACATTAAAATAAGATGTGTCTAAATGTTGGACAACTAGTGTACATTAAGGTTGTAACATCCCAAAAAATTTACAAACATAATTTATAATTCTTAGTGGAGTTTTTTTATAATGCATAAGTAACAAACTTCATGAAAATAACCCCAATTTATAAATTTAATTTACATTATGAAAATGATAAATGTTGTTCTTATGTACATTAAATAACTCACCCTTATCCTAATATGAAAATAAATGACATCTAACTCATTTATTCTCTCTCTCTCTTAAAATGACCCCTTTAGTTTATGCATAAAAGATAAAATGAAGTTCTTATTTATGTGTGCATTACCAACTTTGAATTTAAACTCAACTAATTCATTAAAAAAAGGATGATTCACTTTGTCCATATTTTAATACATATATACTATGATTATGACCACATGAACTTCTTGACCTAAAGATGACCAAACCAAAATATAATCATGTACAAAGGTTGTACACCCTCTAGATTGCCTGTGTTTAAGGAAGTTTATATGTAGTTACTAATAGACTTAAATAAAAAATATCATTAACTAAGTGATCTAACATATAGCTCTGATTTATTAGCTGTCACATGGACCTTTACTCAGTTGTGTCTAGGTCGAACTATAGTCCAGAGTGATTGGTTTACATGGACACCTTCTTCCTCACATGTATCCCTAGTTTGGTTGGACTCCATAGTCAGTTCTCACCCCACCACTCCAATCTCTCTTTCTTTCCACAACACCTCATCACTAACTATTTCCCTCCTTGAAATCCTAACATCTAGTCGCGCTCTCCCATACAAAATATGATAGGGATTCATTCCCTAGAGACCTTAGTCAGTTAACTCACTCAATCCTCCTTCTATAGAAAGTACTACAACCATCTAGCTATCTTACACCCCTTAACGTATAATTAGCGCTCCTAAAAGAACACATTCCTAGCAATGAAAACTACATGCTTACCCATCCACCATGGAACATGCACTCCAATTCGATCCAATCATCACCGAAGGTCTGTCCCCAACCTCCTAACTACTCAAATGCTTTATGAGGGTCTGAGAATCATCCTGGGGTCTCACCAAAGCTTCATAACCATTTTTTGTCATTCAACCTCACTTGGGTTCTAGTTATCCAAGTTTTCACTTGGGAAATACCCTTCTACGTACCCATTGTCTGGCTTGGTTCAGTTGTGTTTATCTTGACATTGTGATGTTGAGAGGTTCCTAGAACCCCAATTGTCCTTTTTCTAGCCGTTCCAAGCTTTGTACCTATGATCTAGGGTTTTTCTATAGAGGAGTGTCATTTTCACTCCTCAAATTGCCCCAAATCTTGGACCTAGGGCCGTTGTGACTGCAAGATCTCGACAAAGTCAATGATTCTGGTCTTAGATGATATTTTCTCATCCATGACGAGTTTGGGTTATAGATTTTGAGTCTCACAGGTTCTTGCACAATTGGAAAAGATTAACTCTTTTGATGGATTGAGTCAACAAGATAGATAGAAATTCTCTTGTTTTTTCCTTCACTCTTATCCTTGATATGTTACTCTATGAATTCATATATTTGGGTTTTGGCACACCCTTTCTTCTCTCTATCATCAGATAGGGGGTCCTTTTATCCAATCCCTATGTGTGATTGGTCCACATTAGTGTAGGAACAAATCCTAATAAGCATGAAATATTTTCCATAGCGTGTTGGAGTGGCTCTACTCAAATTTTTGATTGGGCAAAAATAAATATATTCATAATAAATTGCTCGATTATCAAAAAAATATTCAAAACTACTCGTTGGAAAGTATTTTAATGAAAATTTGATTTTCTAGTTATCAAAGTGTAATTTGATTATGTCAGTCCATGTTTTTCTAATGACCTAATCTTAGGGTTTAGGATATTAAATTAAGATGATAATTAATGTAAATCATGTTGATTTCACAAGTCCTAGGATTTAATCAGGAACAGAGAAACTAAGTTAGGATCTTCTTTGATCTAGGTAAGTGGGTCATACCACTATGCATATATATCTTGGATGTATTGCATGTTATGTATGATTTATGATTATGCTCGAAATTCCAAGTTAATGATTTAAATTAAGATAAAAATGATGCCTCTGATTAAATCATTTCATGTTGTTTGTTATATTCATAAATTTATATGGTTATCATGGATGATCATGTGTTTTATGCTATGATCATATAACTATTAAGACATTGATGTAAGTTTAACGTAAGTCATGTAATGTCAATTTCATGAATAAATGGGAGAAATCCGATGATCATCAAGATAATACACTTGAGTTGTGAATTGTTCCTCCTAGTGTTTTTTTGTCTTTATGACTTTGATGAGAACTTTGGTGCAACTGAAATGATCCCTAACTGGCCCAATGAGCACTTTGATGCAATTATTGACCGAAAAAATTTACATTAATGGCAAGATAAGAACAATGATGTTAATATTTAAGATAATAAATTAAATAACTTATTACACACTTCCTAAAACTATGGATCTTTATGGTCATTATGAGCTTCCTAAAAATGATGAGATTTTTGAGCATGATATGCCCTTTGTCGGCAGTTATATACAGAATGCATATAGTATCATTTATTAATTTATTGATGTACTGGAAGATAAAGCTCAATGATAATTCTTAATGTTAAGTCATGTCACATTTATTCCAGTTCAAGTATATATTCTTATTTTTGAATTCCTATAAAATTTATAGTGTCGCTTATGTTGTTGCTTTATATTGCATGTCCCTGGGACGTGATGTCCCTAGATTAAGGAGGAATGGAGAAATTAAGTGATCCCTTGAGCATAGCTGACATCAAAGGAGACTATAGATAGGTGGGGTTCCATCTAGTACTCAATAGATTTTCTAATCTAGTTATTATTTCTTGCTTTAGATTTTCTTAGCCTACATATATTAGGTTTGTGGTGAAGATGAGACATTTTATGTTTTCCATTCGAAAATAATGTATGATTTTTAAGACAGATTACGATGATTTATTTATTTATTTGTAATAAGTTTTGTGATATGATATCCCCCTTTAAAGTAACATGCTTCCACTCAGTCATCGTATATATGCCAAAAAGTGGGATGTTGCAAATGTATATTAGAAACCCTTTTGATGTAGATTATATACTAAAGTTTTACGACTATGACAAATTCCTTGACTGAGAGTTTTTTTAGGTAGAAAAATTTGTTGTGCCCACTCCCACTAAAACCTTACAGGAAACCTACTTACAAAGCCTAGAACCCAATGGATCCCAATGGCCAGAAAAATAAGGATAGTAAATCATCTCTACTCTCAGTCTATCCTTTTGATATTCAGTCACCTAGAAATAATATTCGTTCTCACCTCTAAGATCAACGGAAAAAGGACAGGGTAGGCCACCTCTTCTACGATACAACATCAAATCAAGGTAAATTGGGCCTAGGAACATGTAAATCTCTTTGTATGCCCACCCATCATGGTTTAAGGATACCAGCACCCCGTGTTGCTAATCACCTTTATAATTTTTCTGTCACTAACCTCAAATTTTTAGGTTGGTATTTTGAAGTTCTTTCATTCTCTATTCTCTGTCTTTTTCCAACCTTTCGGTGGTATGAGTGTAAAAGCACCTAGTTTCTTGATCACTCATATAATTTTCTTATCACAAGCAATTTTCACTCTAACCTTTGATTCACAAGTGATTTTCTCATCATTTTGATATATCTTAAATGTATAAGCCATTGTCTTTAAAAAATGTGCTTCATCAAAATATATGAAACAGCAATGGTTTCATGTGTCCCTAATACCTTCTAATGTGTAATTCGACACCTAAGATGATCTTCAATTTTTGTTTTTCCTTATTCATCTACTTTTTAGGGAAAAAATCATGTTTTCCTTTTATAAAATGTGTTGATGACCCCTTTATTTCCTTACGGGTCGATTAACATCCATAATTTTTTTATATCAGGAGAAATCTCTTGTTGTGTAGGGAGACATTTGTCTTTCCTTTCATATTATAACTGCCATCAACCATATATGATTAGGTTCACAAAAAAGATTTGGAAATATTCTTATGCTAAAGAAGTTGCTTTGAGCGTCAGTTGGATCTATATCTCGACTAAATATTTGTCAGTGTGTTAGTTGTTGTATATGCTTCATCAATTGTTTATCTATCTCAGTGGCGCAATGAGGAGGGATGATTAGTCTCATTACAACCACAATGTAAGACCTATAATTATTTCCATATAAACCCCCTCCAGGTGTCTAGCTAGTTTCAAACCAACAACTTAGGTACAACTAGAAACAAACTTTTCCAATGTAGTCACTTGTTAGGTGTAAGAAAGTTCTTTTGAGTGTGGAAGTCAACGATGATATTAAGAAGCAAGTATTACAAATAATTATCTAAAAAAAGTTGACAAGAAAAAAGATTAAAAGTAATCTTTTAGAAATAGAATTGAGCCAGCTTTGAGTCTTGCCAGTTGTAAGAAATAACCCCCTATGAGATCGATCAACCAAATGAGGATATCCAGTTAAAGTTCGGTCTTTGATAGCCGAGATGACATGCATAGGGCGGTAGCACTCAATCCCACTTGCATGTTGCAACTATCTACAGGCTACAACATGCTCTGGATCCTTATGACTGCAACGTATGGGCGTCCACATCGGCACAAATGGACCACTAGGGAAGGAATGTACTCTGTTAGATGCATTATTTGGTGAGAGTAGGAAAGTCCAAACATATTGGATACTAGACATAAACTTGTTCTATGCACGGGATGAGACCATATTCTGTTATGAGTTAAACATCAAAAATTTATTTACAAGGTAATTGCCCAAAGTAACACGCTCAAATATTTCACTGAAATTTTATGAGCAACTAATTCACACATTGAATGGGTGTTATAAAATATCACAAATGTAATTCCCGTGCTGGTCTTGTGTACTGAATAAACAACAATATGACAAAGATAGTCATACAAAATTTTCTGTGTAACAACATACATTCCACAAATTTATCATTAAATGTCAAATTATTTACATATGTCTTAGAGATTGCTTTAGAAGATTATGTGCATCCCAATTATGGAACAATTATATTGTTCACAATAAGGATATTCTAGCTCTTTGAATATACAAGAGCTAAAAATGGAACATCCATGGAGTTTCTCATTACGAAACTACTAACAATGCCTTTTTTATTGATCCACCCCTATCGACACCATTTCTTACAAAAGTCTACAGAGAAGAGTAAATGAAGTTTGTGTTTGAGGCTCTCCTAGAGTTTTTGAAGGATTCCATTTCCATTTCTACAGATCCAATACTCATAGAATCAAGTTCCATAATTTGTCTAGCTTCATCTTGCAATAGTTAGCTTCAACAACCATGGAAAACATGAACCTATCATTTAGTTGGTGTTATTTCATGCTTCGTACTATTTATTCCATATCCTATAGCCTCACGGCTATCAATCTTACATCAGAAACTTTAACAAGTTTGTGAAATATATCTATTGATTCAAATCAAAGATGAATATCTCTGATGAGCTTACGAGCATAAAGAAAAAGGTATTCAAAATTAATGATCATTAGGTCTAAGACATTTTGAAAAATAACATAAGTAAAACATTAAGGGCATGGATCATACTCGTAACACTACTTTCCATCCACAATTGGAGTGAACACTTATTCTACAATTGACGTAACTAAATAAGATAGCTATAAAAAAGGATGCATAATTACCAACCACAAGGAATCTGATCAGACCAATTATAGCTATAAAAAAGAAATGAAGTCTGAACTACATGCACAACTTTGATAGAACTATTAAGTATAAACATTTTGAAAGGAATGTGGTCAAAAAATTTCTGCATTGGCAATCCTTAAAAGTAAAAATTTCAACTTTGTGACCCAATATTGCTATTAGAGGGCCTGAGAGTTCTTAACTTTATATAAAACGTTCATGGGTTCCATTTCCTGCTGTTGTTTTCTTCATTTCTACAAAAAAAATTTACACTTTAGTGTGAACTCAAAAATGACCTCAAGCACATTAGTTAAGAAGTGACTTTTGGCAGAAAAATAAAAGACACATCAAAATCTGAATATACACGTCTTGATAGTGGTCTATGAACATAATATCATAAGTGTCACATCGTAGATGTATTTACAAGTTTTTGGAATGAGAGAGACAATAAGAGATTTACCAGCACCTTTAGAAGTCTTGTGACGTAATTTCCCTCCTTAAGGACAACGACCATCTCTTCATAAGAAAAAAAACTTTTTATTTGGAGAGAATAAAGTATTTTTAAAGAGGTACAACTTTACAAATAACATTAAGTGGACTTTACAGCTGAAAAAAAGAACTTTATACCATGGTAATAGCCATTTTTATTCATACACGTCACATTTACCTCTTTTAATTGAAACTAAGAGCAGTAGTTCATATTTTAATCATATGCAACAATGATAGCTTCTCGGTCATATACATGAATAGTGAAAACTATTGCAAAGTTGTTTTCATTAATCTTGTGGCACATATATAGTTTAATAAAATTCAATAAATATGTGCATAGAATATTAGATTAACTTGTAATTAAAGTATAAAAGGTCATGATGTGGTTTGAAAGAGTGACACTCCAAATCCATGCTACCAAGATTTCCAATTTTGGCACCTGCAATATGCTACATTCATCTTCTTTTGAATGATGACTGACTAAAAAATGTTTCATCCTCTAATCATATATATCACAGGTTTCTCTATAAAATTTCCAATCTTGGCACCCACTAATTCTAGTATTTTTCATTACTTTCTAGCAAAAAATAAGGGCATTAAGATAGAACTATGAAATTAGTTACTTTAGTATAGTTGGTTTTGTCTCATGTAACCACTCTATTTGTCTGCATCCATGATTAATGATATGAACAACTAAGATTGTGGTTTTGAATTCAAATAATTAATATTAATAATAAACCTATACAAACTTCATGAATTATGCTTCAGACAGGCAGATAGATACATACATACATAGACAGACAAATAGCTAGCTAGCTAGCTAGATAGATAGATAGATAGATAAATAGATAGATAGATAGATAGATAGATAGATAGATAGATAGATAGATATATGCGTGGAAAAATATAAATACAAAGATAGATTGGTAGATAGACAAAAAAAAGATAAATAGATAGATTCATTCATAAGTCTATCCCTAAAGGCAGATGCTAACAATTGTTATCCTTCCACCCCACACACAAGCTACCTACCAATAGGGAACAAAGTCGAAGAGAAAGATAGATAGATTTAGGAAGGAAGAGATAGAGAGAGACAGAGAGGGAGAAAAGGGGATTGTATGAGGGAAACATAGTAATTTGGGCATCATATTCATCTTGTACAAATTTATTATAAATAGACAATGCTTATTCAAGTACTCATACAATTTCGGACTCATCTTAAGATGATACGTTGCAATGTTAATTATAACCTTCATACATGGTGAAAGGTGAAACTACTGGTTCAAGCACCTTTTTCAATGCTATTGCTACAACAAAAAACCTCAAACCTGTAGTAGATAAAGAAATTTCATATAAGTATCTTGATTCATACTAAATCCTAATAAACATGAATAAGATAAAATAGAATCATATACATTTTAAAAGTGGGTTTGGTGAACCATGATGTGGCTGCATTTATAGATCTCTCATGGAGTTGGATTTGATATTGTTGGTTAAGTCAAGGACAACTTGCTTCTGAAACACAAAGGACCAGATGCTCCAACACACAATAGGTAATCACGTTGAATTGGGATTCAAGGATTTGATGTTAACCATTCACAAACATACATTTAAAAATAGAATAAGTGAGGTATGGGGAAGCATCTAGCATTACCTGTTCTGTATGGTCGACATATGGAAGAATGCCTAGTCCAAGGCCACATTGGTGCTAGCGTCTCTGTACATTTTTAGTATATGATCAATGCAACTCCTAGAAAGTTTCCAGCCTATAGCATATGTGGAACTGAGTATTTAAACTGCCAAACAAAACAAAAGAGCATGGTTTTTTTGGTAAGTATAAAACTCTCAACAGACGATAATTTGGAATTACATCCATACACATTGGTGGCAGGTGGGATGTTACATATCTTCAGAGATAATAGGAACAATGTTTTACTCGAGCCATGAATGTTTTTTACACAAGAATAAAGATATGACTTTGACAATAATATATGATAGAAACCACAACCCCAACCCAACAAATAAAAGGACACATAAATGGTAAGTTTTTGGCAAAGGCAAATAAATATGTATGAGAGGATTTAGGAGATGAATAACTTTTTTCAAGTGAGATTTCATTATTGATCTAAAAAAGAGTCTAGTTTATTGGCATGATTAGTTGGTATGGCTCCATTTGGTTCAAAAGAAAGGATATGGAAGGGATGTCGATGATGGCATATGGCAGGATGTGGTGAAGTGCAGGATGCAATTTTCCCATCCCTTGTTTAGATAGAATACAAGACAATATTTGGATATAACACAAGAAATGATTCACATTTGTTTATTTAAAACTACATTGCTAATATTATATCAAAATAGTGGATATCCCAATGTAAGAACTCGTTCCTAAATTACTTTAATTCCTAGTTACATCTTATTAAGCATCAATAGTTATTGATTTAATTTTCTCCTAATTAGGTCAAATATTAATAAAAAATATAAACTTTGTTTGTTATATTAATGTTGGGAATGATTAGGTTAGTAGGGTTATAAATTTAAATCCCTAGTTGCATGAAATCATCAATAGAGAATGTGATGATGAATTTGGTGTTAAGTATAACAGTCTAGTAAAAGATTTTTATTATTTTGTGTGTGACTCATGTTACTTTAATTTTGGATATGTATTGTATAACTAAATTGTTTATGTTATTGAAAAATTTCAGAATTTTTAGAGTTTCCTAGACCTATTGATCATTCGAGTTTCCCCAGGAAAAACTCAGTCGATCATGCTATACAGGCTTAAGTATAGCAGTGTAGTATTTGATTTTTTAAATTTATTGGATTATCCAATTAAGCTCAAATATTAACTGAAGGTTTAATACTCAATTTGAAACCATATATTAAATTTTTAGATTTTTTGGAGAAGTTTTGTATCACAACAGAATCTTGTATCGGTCGAGTTCTGAGAGAGACAAACTCGACCGACCAGATTTTTCTGGAAAAATAAAAAAAGACTGAAAAATCTTTATAATTAATTACTACAAGCTCCTTAATGAGTATACATGACTCTATTATGACACAAGAACCTCTCATTTCCGTCCCACACTTCAGAGCTTTGTAATCCTTGA
This sequence comes from Alisma plantago-aquatica, assembly GCA_963693085.1. Taxonomy (NCBI): domain Eukaryota; kingdom Viridiplantae; phylum Streptophyta; class Magnoliopsida; order Alismatales; family Alismataceae; genus Alisma; species Alisma plantago-aquatica. Next base: position 218,908,239 of record OY856410.1, on the reverse strand, counting down.
GAGTGGAAGTGGATTCTAGGGTTTGGAGAATCTAAAGTGAAAATTTTAGATTTCTAGGTTTTCTCTTTCCATGGTTGGTAAATTTTGTATAGATCATTAATCTTTACTAGGTTTATTTACTTTTATTATCTTCTATGTATAAAACTCGTCACTTCCCGGATTTGGATCAAAAGATTCCAAATTAATCTCTTCTTTCATTCTTTCTTCTTCAATTCTTCTTCTTCTAGGTTCTGGAGTGAAGAAGAGTAGGAAGATTCTATTTTCTTTAAGCAAGGACTTGATTCAAGAATTAGCAGTAGTAGTTGGGCTACGAATTTAAGTTGTTTCACACCTGAGGTGAGTGGTGTAGGTTCATTTGAAAACTATTAGTGAACTATAATCCTAAATCTCCTCATTAAACTACAATTAGTGAAAATTGAGAACTCTAATAATTCTTATGATTATTTGCTCATTTGACTTTGGACATGATTCTTGTATTGATCCTTGCAAATGAATCAAGTGAATGTTATATTATCTTTATCATGAATAATGTAAATTTAATTGAATTCATATTTGCATATTCTTATTACATATGTATTGCAAATACCACATATTGTTTAAATATGGAGTGGTGTCTATGATATGTGAATTTTTAAGTTGTGATTGTCTCATGCAAATTTATATGATGGAAATAGGATATGTAGGGTATCTGTAATCTGAATTCAAACATATATATATCTGAAACCCTAATCCACATATCCTAGGATTAGAATGAGAAGTCACATATGTGCCATTTAATAAACCCAATTTTCCTTAAAGTGAGTAAATGCACTTAATATCCATTATAACCTAATCATCTAGATAGGAGCCCTGAGTTGTAACACCCCATCCACAACAAAACACAATTATATGCTAACTAGCGGATTACCGAAAAACATGGGAAATTAAAACTGATTCACAATAAGCACCACAAGATGTAACATATAATATATGAGCCAACACTTTTCATTTCATAGCGTATTTCCAAGGTGATACAACATAATTTCCCATCATCTTGTTACATTAAATAACTATTTTCCAGGATGCTTTGCATCAAGATACATACCGAAAACCATACATCGATCATTGTACAAGAAACATCGAAAAGCTCTCCCAAAGACCTGAGTGTACAGGGACGACACATAGGACTCTATTTCTAGACACTCTCTATCCCACCAGGTACGATACCTCTACATATCATCTGTAGCCACATGATCTTCATCTCTCCAGGCACGTCCACCTAAAAAGGGTTATTAACCAGTGGGGTGAGACACACAATCCCAGCGAGAAACATAACCCTCTACCAACTTTATTATGATCACAAATAACTGATATAAGCAGATTATAGGAGCAGTATACTGAGCAGGGCTAATCTTACCAACAATCTTACCAAGATATTCATGAGGCCTATAACCAGGTATTCCTTATGGAACATGATTGACAAGAAAAACTTTATAATAACTCATCACATTATATAAGGTTCATATGATAAATTGCAGATTATAACTAGATCAACTTGTACAAACAAGGCCTCAACCAATGTTTCGTATTTTCCCTAAGCATGATATTATACGACTTGATTATGAATTATTATGCCCTGAGGAAGTGAGTCGTACCTCTCAAATCCAACCTTCAGTTGCAAAACTGAAGTCGGTGCCATACAAGTTTAATGGAAGAGTCGGACTCCACAACCTCCCACCTCGTGGTCAGTGCATGATGCAACACAAGCAGGACCGCAATCTCATGATTAAGTGGCCTCATCCACAGGGTCAGCTCCCGTAGGCTACCCTTTCTCTAGCCCGCCTTGGTACAGGTCTCAGCACTAGTATATCTGAGCCACGGGCCAGTTCATCGTGCTCCCTGAGCCATAAACGCATTCATGCTCTATCACACTGAGCCATGGGCCTGTTCACCATGCTCTAATACACATTTTGAGTCTACAACCGAAGTTGCACTCTAACCTCCTCATTTTTGGCTAGAGAAACCACACATATTCAATAATATGTGCTTCCAAGTTAACCCGCACGAGAACCTGTTTCACCATCACTAGCTACAGACGATGATGGATCTATGGCCAGGGCAAACTACATGAGAGATTCATCTATAATTAGTTAATGTATTTCAAGTAGATTGTTGGGGCAATCAAGTTGTATTAAGCAACCATATATAAAACATGAACAACATTAGATTCATTACATTGGTGTTACATTGCTAGTGTTATTTCCATTGCCCTCAACAATCATCACATTGCCATGGGATATAAATCCCTCACATCATCTCATAGTGCTACTGCCTCTCAAGCCTTCATCATTTCACATCATCATGAGATATCAATCCCTGAGTTCATCACATTACACCAGTGCCTCTCAAGGCATCATCAACATCATTAGGGAATATCAATCCCTCATGTCATCACTAGAGGATCACACCTCAACATGCCTTTCTAATCATACTGGTGATATAAGTTATCTCATCAAAAAGACATATCATTATTACTTAGATATTGCACATATATCAAGTGCTATACAAAGCATGTAATCATAAAATCACCATAGCTCTTACTTGGCTATGAATTCAATACACCTGCATGGTTAGGTTGCATAAGAAAGAGATAACTGGATCACAAAACATAGAACATAGGTCTTAGAGAACATATTATGATCATCGGGCTATCAAGAATTTAGGTGCATAGGATTGGAACAACATCCATGTTCATAGTTGTGTATGTAGTCAATTTAGATTATTGTTATCAAACTTTGAGCAGCCATAATGCCCCATATCTCATGAACATGTCTTTGATTATCATGTCATCAAGATTAAGGTTTATAGCATTGGAATATTTTCCATCATTATGAACATATGTAGATTAATGTCATAACCTGTGTATAAATCAATACATACTATTGTTACCACATCATGGGTATCCCATCATACCCTATATCTTAGAACATATGCACATCATCCCTAAGGATTAACTTTAAGGATCATACACCATGATCCAACATCCAACTTAATCATAAGTTCATCTATCATTAACCACAGGTAACCAATATACAAGGGTTCTCAACCTATCTTGTCATAGTGTATCATGATCAAAAGTGTAAGCTCAAGAAACATGCATAGGTTTATCGGGTTAGGCACAACCCTCACTAAAGGTGTCGCCTACCCTCACTAAAAGCATATAGCAACCAAGCAATCCCTAACTAAAAGGGAGTATCGGATAGAGTACTGATCTCACCCAAGATTGTTGACTACCAGCATGTCATACATTCATGCACAAAGGGGGCATCGTGCAACTAGGGCTATAACATGTATCATGCATCTACATGCAGGGTGGTATCAGGAAACCAGGCATTGTATAGCACATGGGTGCCATCTATCATCCAAATCCCTATCGCCCATTAGGGTTAGGGCTTCACATTGAGCAACCCTCAACTCTCTACCGCCTAAGGCCATATCGGCCAATATCATAGCACCCAACAAGCACACCTACTTGGTTAACACCTCAAGATACTCAAGGGGCTTCATACCACCCAAGGTACACTACTTCAACGTTGCCATGACACCCATGGTACCCTATCGTCCAAGGTACTGTCAAGCTCAACACATGTACCGACCAAACCTCAACCCTAGGACCATCCAAGCTATCAAGTATGAACACATGTTGGGTAATCATCCAAGAGAGAGGCCATGTGTCGAGCATGGCATATCGGCCAAGGTAACATATCTCCTTGTGGGGTATTAGTCACACACTTAGCCCTGATGTCACCCAAACCATGCACACCTACCACTTATAACGTTATAGGGTTGATGATATCAGGCATCATATCAAGGGATCGTCGATATCGCCCATCCTCATATTCTTGTCACTGATGGAGCACCATATTGGGCACCCAACATATCACCCAAGGAATCATTACAACAAGAGTACCCCTATCGGTCAGCTTAGGGTTAGGGAAACTCTATCATTCGAGGCTCCATGTCGTCCACGGGTCGGGTGACCACTAAGGCACCATGTCGGGCAACTCACTTAGAGAGTTTCGTGCAAGCACAAACCTCATTCCCAACACAAAAGCCCCTTCACCACGCATATAACGGTCAGGTAGGCAGCCATGATATCTCCCACCTAGGGTTTCATCATTCTAGGCTCAAGGGTTATCCATATTGCCCAACTATACTACCATTGTAAGGAGTCATATCGGGCAACATAACGTTCAGGGCAAACCCTAGATAAGGGGGGGAGGTATTGTTTAGGGAACCAAAAAGGTATATCATGCAAGGGTACAAGGACCATACAAAGTTGGTCATCTTCAACCTCAAGTCCATGTCATCCAACAAGGATAGATCATTCATGTTACTGAGGACTACCCTATCACCCAAGCTAGGGTCGAAGCTCCATATTGTCCAAGAAGATAAGGTTAGGGTATTATTTTGGCCAACCACCATCATCTTGGGTAGGTGTGAATATCATTCACAAGGTCAATGAAAAGTTCACTTATCACATCAACCAAGGCTCAACCCTAGAAGAGGGTATCAGGCAACAACCTCAAGGAGCCACCAATTAGAGCACATATCGGCCAAGGGATCAACTAATTGTCCACCAACCATATTGTCCAAACCTTAACCCTAGGGTAGAAAAGAGGTATTGGTAACCACATCATAGCTCCCAAACATCTAGTCCATAGGCTCACCTTTCAAGTCCAAAGGAGAGAAAGGGGTATTGCCACAAACCATCAACCAAAGCATAACTCATTAAACAAGGTACTGTATCGGGCAAAGCATAGTTGTATCGGGTAAAGCCCCATATCGAGCTAGTCATCTTCAACCTCTAGCCACCCATTACCATCTTGCACAAGGAAAACAAGATAAAGGCAGTAATAAAACGTAGCATTCCCATTAGATAAGATTCCAAGTTCCATATATATATATATATATATGATGGAGAAAAGGTAACAATTTAAGTACACAGACCATTATATACATATATGGAGAGTGTGCATAATAGAGATGGTTAAGAGTTATGTAACCCACCTTAAGCAGCAAACTCATGTTCTTCTCCAAGAACAACACCCATCCAAAGCTCCAAACATGCCTTCGGCACCATCATCATCACCTCAAGAAACAAAGGAAGAAGAAGAAGAAACCATGGTTATGTATAGCTCAAGAAGAAGAAAGGAGGGGATATAACCACGGCCTTGCTTACTCTTATCAAGGGCCTAACCATGGCCGAGAGGGGAAGAGGAAGGTGAAGAAGAAATCACAAGGAAAAACTAGCAAAGAAGCATGACTCACCAAGGTCGGATCTTGAGCAAGGAGTTTCCATGGCCAAGGAGCTTGACCATCCATGCTCCATGGGAGTCTTCCTTAGCTCCCAAAGCACCCATGCTCGTCCCATATAGGTAGGAGAAGGACGGTTGCCGAAAAGGATTGCTTGGCTAAGGAGGAAGGGAGTTATATACACCAAGGAAGAGAGACGTAGCAAGGGAGAGGTGTCATAACCACATAAACCAAGGGGCCACTTGCTCTAACTCAGAACCCCACTTGTTGCCACCCTACAAGCTCATGCATAGCCTGGTGATACACTCTAGGATGTGTATCGTGCAGCTGGGCAACTAACATGGCCAACACACCTCTCTTGGGCGACACACCTTCAAGCTTTAGCTGATACACTAAAGGACAAGGTGGCCTATGTGACACATTTGTGATATAAAGACCATATAGAGATGTCACTCCTCATATATCAACCAAACAAGGTGCCCCTACCTCCATCCACGTTCTAGATGATGCAAAACAGAAGGGAGGTGACTCTAGAGCTGATAAATTGCATATTGACCCTCCACTTTGGGTAATTTGCAATATACACCAAAACTAGCACATAAAGCATAAACATCAAGAAACCAGCTCAAACATGAAACATAGGTCCTCCACAAGGTGCCCCACAACATCATTCTCTTTCTAATGATGCAAGAGAACTAAAGGCATGATTTACATGAGACATATTGCAATATAACCCCTTACTTTGGGTAAATTGCACTTTGGTCCAAAACAAGCAAACATTGATCAAATAACATCCAAACGGGACCAAACTGGAAACATGAGCTTGTCACATGATAATAAAACATATAGAGATATTAGATTAAGGTTCTAAGCACATTTCATAAGCAAAGTAAAGAGGGTTAGTCCAAACCTGGGTCAGGGTCCTTACAAGTCATAAACCCCTAACAAGGATTTTGTCCCTGAAATCCCAAGCGGAAGGAAGACGAGTGTTACTTGCGTGTCGCATCATAAAACTCTATAAAGCTGCTAAGTATCACAGATCTGTGACCAACATACTTTCTCTTCTCCCAGAGCCACTCAGGGTTTCCTTGTAATGGTCATAGACTCAACCCTCAGTCTCATCATTCTTTGTCTGGTAACACTCTTAGATACTGGAACATTATATGCAACTCGTATTACTCAGTTATCAGTTCCTTCTACTGATGTATCATATTCCTCATTACGTTTCCACTGTGCTACTCTGATCTCACAGGCTTGGCACTTAAGCTTTGGATAACTTGTATCACTATCTTTCTGCTATATATGATCCAACTGTTCCTTCTCTTTTCACAAAGGATGTCTCTACTCAAGGGGAGTCTTTCTCAGAAAAGGTTATTACAAGATACATACTCTATAAAACACCTATGTGCACATGAAAGGTCTCATACGACACCTCACTATGTATCGCTCAAGGATCAACACGAAAGGATTTATACATATTGGGTTAACAACAACCACATCATCTCAGTTTCAAGCCTGTCATGTGTTCATGTCAGCTCCCAAGAGCACAACGAGTACCACCCAAATGGTAATAGATATGCACTATATCAACTGATTAGGATAGGATGCCCAACCCTTGTTCATCCATCTCTAACCGCTGCACATCCCGCTTGGATCTTTCGTTACTCGAAACTTGGCTAGGAGTATTCCAAGGAATCAAGCTCAACTAGATGAACTTTCCCAAGATGACCTTGCAACACTTCTTTCCCTTGGGTGCATACCTTCCGATGTCATGTTTATGCGGAGTATAAACCCCTAACATATGATAGCCATACTATAGGCAATTAGCCAGATCAAACCAAAGCCAACCTTTCCATCTGAGACAACTTCACACCTTTCCAAGGATATTCATTCCCAGGGTTATAACGACCCTTGACATGTCATACAAAAAGGGATTCACCCGACTATCACATCCAGGAAAGGAAAGGATACAGAGAAGAGTATACTTCATCCTGCACAACTAGGTCATCAATAAGGTGCTCGACACCAGACTATCTCTCTTCTGACTAACAGGAAGGAAACATCTGCCAAACGTACAACAAGCACTCAATGGAGGGTACATCCTGAACATGATCAACTAGAGAAAATAATAGGCAAGAAGAAGACAAAGCAAAATGGAGTGACTCCGTTCGACCTGTCACCACACACTGGTCATTCTACCATTTCTGGCCAGCTTATGCCATAAGATCTAACTGTTGCTTGTTGTCATCTGTTGCCTGATCAAACCATCCAATCCTCACTTGCTTATCCTTATCAGTGTTCCTCTGTGATGTCGAACTGCTACTTCGAGGGTCACCACATAGATCCAGACTTCTAAAACAAGCTTCTAGCTTGTAGGTTCAAGGTCAAGGATGATCGATTAGGACGGTTCACCTTCATACCTCCACAATCTAGGCATCTTGATTCTCAACCCCTTCTTAGAAGGCATGCCAAGAGGATCCTACTATCATCTTCCATCACAGACATCCCCATCTTGGAAACCAAAGTCTAAGATCAGCTGATACTTTTCAAAGTATCCAAACAACAATCACTTCAAAGGCACACATATCAAGTGACACATAGTCCACTTGACTACCACACCCTTGAAAGGAAGGGATGCAAAAGAACAAACTCCTCCCATCAACCCATCAACATCTATGGTTTCATATCACAGGGGAGGATATTATCACTTTCTTTGATCCTTACATGAGTTTTCAACCGCTTATATAGCGTTAAACCATGTTCCGTCTAGTTTTTATCTTGTATCTTCTTGGTTTCCTTGCACTGAGCACAGGAAACATCAAGACCATTACATGTTCTTATTCTTCTTCTCTTGTTACCATTTCATCATAATCATGATTAGTTCCTGATTATATCATATTTTTGTTTTCTCTTTGTGAAAAAGATCGTTATTCTTCACATATTCTTTATTGAACAATGATCATCTCCCTGGTTCTCTTTTTCTTATCATGAATTTCCACTTTATTCTTTCACATTTTTTCTTACGTTCATTGGTTGGTCTGAGATTATCTTAGGTTCCATCTTGTTTACTCATCACTTGTTCTTCTCTTTCTTCTAACTTTATCTTTGCTTTCAAGTACTTTCTTCATCTTGTGTAAGTTCTATGCTTTAACTTACGTTGTTATCACAAGTTAATCTGTCTTTTATCACATATATCTCTTGAGATTATAGTTTCAAGAACTTATCTCATCATATTCTTAATTTGTTATGCTCTTTAGATTGCTCCAGAATGACTACTTGATCAAAGTAATCAAGGAGGAAACAATCTAATGCTCCATACTTACCTTTGTCTTCAATATTTGAATACCTTGCTAGGGCATCAAGTACTGAGATTAGGTAGTATGCACCATATATTATGTCACAGTCAAACCTTATACACCATCCTAATCCTAGTCCTAGTGTCCCTATAGACTCGGCGAACCTAGAGCTCTGATACCAAACATTGTAACACCCTGTCCACAACAAAACACGATTATATGCTAACCAGCGGATTACCGAAAAACACGGGAAATTAAAACTGATTCACAACAAGCACCACAAGATGTAACATATAATATATGAGCCAACACTTTTCATTTCATAGCATATTTCCAAGGTTCTATAACATAATTTCCCACCATCTTGTTACATGAAATAACTATTTGTCAGGATGCTTTACATCAAGATACATACCAAAAACCATACATTGATCATTGTACAAGAAACATCGAAAAGCTCTCCCGAAGACCTGAGTGTACAGGGATGACACATAGGACTCTACTGCTAGACACTATCTATCCCACCAGGTACGATACCTCTGCATATCATTTGTATCCACATGATCTTCATCTCACCAGGCACGTCCACCTAAAAAGGGTTATTAACCAGCGGGGTGAGACACATAGTCCCAGTGAGAAACATAACCCACTACCAACTTTATTATGATCACAGATAACTGATATAAGCATATTATAAGAGTAGTATACTGAGCAGGGCTAATCTTATCAGTAATATTACCAAGAAATTCATGAGGCCTATAACCAGGTATTCCTTATGGAACATGATTGACAAGATAAGCTTTATAAGAACTCATCACATTATATAAGGTTCATATGATAAACTGCAGATTATAACTAGATCAACTTGTACAAACGAGGCCTCAACCAATGTTCCGTATTTTCCCTAAGCATGATACTATACGGCTTGATTATAAATTATTATGCCCTAAGGAAGTGAGCCATACCGCTCAAATCCAACCTTCAGTTGTGAAACCCAAGCTGGTGCCATACAAGTTCAATGGAAGAGCCAGACTCCACGACCTCCCACCCCGTGGTCAGTGCATGATGCAACACAAGTAGGACCGCAGTCTCATGCTTAAGTGGCCTCAGCCACAGGGTCAGCTCCCGTAGGCTACCCTTTCTCTAGCCCGCCTTAGTACAGGTCTCGGTGCTAGTATATCTGAGCCACGGGCCAGTTCACCGTGCTCCCTGAGCCATGAACGCATTCATTCTCTATCACACTGAGCCATGGGCCTATTCTCCATGCTCTTATAAACATCTTGAGTCTAGAACCGAAGTTTCACTCTAACCTCCTCATTTTCAGCTAGGAGAAACCACACATATTCAATAATATGCGCTTCCAGGTTAACCCGCAGGAGAACCTGTTTCACCATCACCAACTACTGACGATGATGGATCTATGTCCAGGGCAAACTACATGAGAGATTCATCTATAATTAGTTAATGTATTTGAAGTATATTGTTGGGGAAATCAAGTTGTATTAAGCAACCATATATAAAACATGAACAACATTAGATTCATTACATTGGTGTTACATTGCTAGTGCTATTTCCATTGCCCTCAACAATCATCACATTGTCATGGGATATAAATCAATCACATCATCTCATAGTGCTACTGCCTCTTAAGGCTTCATCATTTCACATCATCATGGGACATCAATCCCAGAGTTCATCACATTACATCAGCGCCTCTCAAGGCATGATCAATATCATTAGGGAATATCAATCCCTCATGTCATCACTAGAGGATGACACCTCAACATGCCTTTCTCATCATACTAGTGATATTAGTTATCTCATCAACAAAACATATCATTATTACTTAGATATTGCACATATATTAAGTGCTATACAAAGCACATAATCATATAATCACCATAGCTCTTACTTGGCTATGAATTCAATACACCTGCATGGTTAGCTTGCATAAGAAAGAGATAACTGCATCACCAAACATAGAAAATAGGTCTTAGAGAACATATTATGATCATCGAGCTATCAAGAATTTAGGTGCACAGGAATGGAACAACATCCATGTTCATAGTTGTGTCTGTAGTCAATTCAGATTATTGTTATCAAACTGTGAGCATCCATCATGCCCCGTATCTCATGAACATATCTTTGATTATCATGTCATCAAGATTACGGTTTATAGCATTGGAATATTCTTCCATAATTATGAACATATACATATTAATGTCATAACCGATATATAAATCAATACATAATATTGTTACCACATCATGGGTATGCCATCATACCCTATATCTTAAAACATATGCACATCATCCCTAAGGATTAACTTTAAGGATCATACACCATGATCCACATTCCAACTTAATCAGAAGTTCATCTATCATTAACCACATGTAACCACTATACAAGGGTTCTCAACCTATCTTGTCATAGCTTATCATGATCAAAGGTGTAAGCTCAAGAAACATGCATAGGTTTATCGGGTTAGGCACAACCCTCACTAAAGGTGTCGCCTACCCTCACCAAAAGAATATAGCAACTAAACAATCCCACACTAAAAGGGAGTATCAGATTGAGTACCAATCTCAACCAAGATTGTCGACTACCAGCATGTCATACATTCATGCACAAAGGGGGCATCATGCAACAAGGGGTATAACATGTATCGTGCATCCGCATGCAGGGTGGTATCGGGCAACCAGGCATTGTATAGCACATGGGTGACATCTATCATCCAAAACCCTACCGCCCATTAGGGTTAGGGCTTCACATGGAGCAACCCTCAACTCTCTACCGCCTAAGACCATATCGACCCAGATCATGGTGCCCAACAAGCACACCTACTTGGTTAACACCTCAAGATACTCAAGGGGCTGCATACCACCCAAGGTACACTACTTCAACATTGCCAAGACGCCCATGGTACCCTATCGTCCAAGGTACTGTCAAGCTCAACACATGTACCGGACAAACCTCAACCCTAGGACCATCCAAGCAATCAAGTATGAACACATGTTGGGTAATCATCCAAGAGAGAGACCATGAGTCACGAAAGGCATATCGGCCAAGGTAACATATCTCCTTGTGGTGTATCGGCCACACACTTAGCCCTGATGTCACCCAAACCATGCACACCTACACACTTATAATGTTCTAGGGTTGATGATATCAGGCAACATATCAAGGGATTGTCCATATCGCCCATCCTCATATCCTTGTCACTGATGGAGCACCATATTGGGCACCCAGCATATCGCTCAAGGAATCATTACAACAAGAGTACCCCTATCGGTCAGCTTTGGGTTAGGGCAACTCAATCACTCAAGGCTCCATGTCATCCATGGGCTGGGTGACCACTAAGGTACCATGTCGGGCAACTCACTTAGAGAGTGTCATGCAAGCACAAACCTCATGCCCGATACAAAAGCCCCTCCACCACGTACATAATGGTTAGGGAGGAAGCCATGGTATCGCCCACCTAGGGTTTCATCATTCTAGGCTCAAGCCTTATCCATATCGCCCAACAATACTACCACGGTAAGGAGTCATATCGGGCAACATAACGTTCAAGGCAAACCCTAGATAAGGGGGGTATCGTTTAGGGCACCAAAAAGGTGTATCATGCAAGGGTACAAGGACCATACCAAGTTGGTCATCTTCAACCTCAAGTCCATTTCATCCAATAAGGGTAGATCATTCATGTCACTCAGTACAACCCTATTGCCCAAGCTAGGGTCGAAGCTCCATATCATCCAAGACACTAAGGTTAGGTTATTATGTCGGGAAACCACCATAATCTTGGGTAGGTGTGAATATCGGTCACAATGTCAATGAAAAGTTCACTTATCACATCACCCAAGGTTCAACTCTAGAAGAGGGTATCAAGCAACAACCTCAAGGAGACACCAATTAGAGCACATATCGGCCAAGGGATCAACTAGGTGTCCACCAACCATATCGTCCAAACCTTAACCCTAGGATAGGAAAGAGGTATTGGTCACCACATCATAGCTCCCCAACATCTATTCCATAGGCTCACCTTTCAAGTCCAAAGGAGAGAAAGGGGTATTGCCACAAACCATCAACCAAAGAATAACTCATTAAACAAGGTACTGTATTGGGCAAAGCATAGTTGTATCGAGTAAAGCCCCATATCGGCCTAGTCATCTTAAACCTCTAGCCACCCATTACCATCTTGCACAAGGAAAACAAGCTAAAGGTAGTAATAAAATGCAGCATTCCCATTAGATAAGATTCCAAGTTTCATATATATATATATCATGGAGAAAAGGTGACAATTTAAGTAAAAGGACCATTATATACATATATGGAGAGTGTGCATAATAGAGATGGTGAAGAGTCATGTAACCCTCCTTAAGAGGATCTCCAAGAAAGGCATCAAGCTTCTTGGTCAAAGAAGCAAACTCACGTTCTTCTCCAAGAACAGCACCCATCCAATGCTCCAAACATGCCTTCAGCACCATCATCATCACCTCAAGAAACAAAGGAAGAAGAAGAAGAAGAAACCATGGTTATGTATAGCTCAAGAAGAAGAAAGGAGGGGAGATAACCATGGCCTTGCTTACTCTTATCAAGGGACTAACCATGGTCGAGAGGGGAAGAGGAAAGTGAATAAGAAAGCACAAGGAAAAACTAGCAAAGAAGCATGACTCACCAAGGTCGGACCTTGAGCAAGGAGTTTCCATGGCCAAGGAGCTTGCCCCTCCATGCTCCACGGGAGTCTTCCTTAGCTTCCAACGCTCCCATGCTCGTCCCATATAGGTAGGGGAAGGAAGGTGGCCAAAAATGATTGCTTGGCTAAGGAGGAAGGGAGTTATATACACCAAGGAAGAGAGAGGAAGCAAGGGAGAGGTGTCATAACCACATAAACCAAGATGCCACTTGCTCTAACTCATAACGCCACTTGTTGTGTGGCATCCAACTTATAAAAACGAAATTTACTTAAGCAAAAGTGAATCATTTGCAACGGATTACTGAAAATCACTAAAAAATTAAAACTTTTTGCAAACATATCCACACATAGGAAATCTTTTTCATCAAGAACCAAAGTATAATATTTACATTTTGTTCCATAAGTACACAACATGTACTATTTCTTCTCGAGGATTAAAACATCAGCTGTCCTATTCAACATTATATACAGACAGCATAAATCCTCAAGGAATCAAGCCAAAATCTCAGATCGATTCAATAAAAACACTGACTACTGACTCCAAGTACCTGAGAGTATAGAGACGACACATAGGACTTTCTAACTACATGCCTAGATAGAAAGTATCACCACCTGAGATATTACTACTATCCTTGTTACTACTGCTGCTGTTCTTTCTCTGTTAAAGGTTTCCTGCCTCTTTGTCCGCATCCACCTAAAAACATTGGATCCCACGTGGGTGAGACAATTGTAAATTGTCCCAACGGGAGATATAACTCTCTGCCAAAACATTTTTATTGTTGTTATATACATAAAACTGGACAGAGGATATGCAATTTAAAGCATTCTCATCTTAAAGCATTGTAACTACCTATAATAGAGAAATAGATCAAATTTTCTCTTAATAAGAAATAGGAAGAACATGTATATCATTTATCCCCCATAATATACCATCATGTCAAACTTCTCTTGTGACACTCATTATCTTGATATGTCACCCATGAGACATTCTTGTTTCAACTTATTGGCCTTAGCCAATTAGCTAAATAGATTTTAGTTATATTGGACATGAGAGTGTGCATCATCATGTCTTATTCGGGCATTGGTCTATACCAGTCCTATATAAATATTCTAGGAATTGGATTACACCAATCCTGTGCAACTAGTACAAGCATTAGACTTATATTATTCATGTGTATCCATTCCCAAGTATTGAACTATGTCAATCATGTGCAACTATTCCAGGTATTGATCTATGTCAATCCTGTATAACTATTCTATGTATTGATCTATGTCAATCCTGTGCAACTATTCCAGGTATTGATCTATGTCAAGACTGTATAACTATTCCAGGTATTGATCTATGTCAATCCTATGCAACTATTCCAGGTATTGGGTTATTACCAATCCTGTGGTATTATTCCAGGTATAGGGAGTTAGCCAATCCTGTGTTATTATTCCAGGTATTGCAAGTTAGCCAATCATGTGCATTCCAGGTATTGGGAGTTAGACAATCTTGTGTTGTTATTCCATGTATTGGGAGTTAGCCAATCCTGTGCATTCCAGGTCTTGGGAGTTAGCCAATCCTGTGTTATTATTCCAGGCATTGGGAGTTAGCCAATCCTGTATTATTATTCTAAGTATTGGGAGTTAGCCAGTCCTATATTATTATTCCAGGCATTGGGAGTTAGCCAATCCTGTGTTATTATTCTAGGTATTGGAAGTTAGCCAATCATGTGCATTCCAGGTATTGGGAGTTAGCCAATCCTGTGTTATTATTCTAGGTATTGGGAGTTATCCAATCATGTGCATTCCTGGTATTAGACTATGCTAATCATGTGCCTCTATTCCAGGTATTGAACTATCTCGATCCTGTGATTTTATTCCAGGTATTGATCTATATCAATCATGGGTAACCTTTAAAACATTTTGTTACCTCTCACTAGGCAAAAACCATCCTCATTGCTCATAAGGCCCATAAAGCATCTTGTCACCTCTCACTAGGCAACATAACATATTACTTCATGTAATACAATAGTAACACCTCTATTCCCTCAATAGGGTTAGGGCTTACTATTCATATCATATTATGATTTGTCATGTCCCATTACCCAATTTAGGGTTAAGGTTTCCCATCTCATATTAGGATTTCATAGTTATCAAAGTATATCAACTTTGAGATGCTAACTGTGAAGTCTTTCATATCTTGATGTATCACTTACCTCATTACTTCCAACTTTATTGAGTTATCAACTTATCTTGGATTAAGGTATTTCCCATCTTAATCCTTTCATCCACTAACCTATCACTCTTATCATGAAGTGCATAGGTCACGCATAAGTATGGTCCAACTATCTTTAATGATATGGACTCATCTTAGGTTAAAGCATTGCTTGCTATAAGGGTATCTACAATCAATCACTTTAGATTTCCCCCATTAATGTATTGGTTACCATTTCATTATTCGAATTAGGGTTTTCCATATCATTACTCTTTAATAGGGTTTAGGGTTTCACATACTATCATACTTCATTAGGGTGAGGATTGCATATAACATTACCCTTCATTAGGATTTCACATCTTATTGCCTAAAATTAGGGTTTACTATTCATCCCAATAAGAGTTTCTCATAGCATCACCCTCAATTAGGGTTTCTCATGGAATCAGCCTCAATTAGGGTTTCACATTGAATCAACCTCAATTAGGGATTCACATGGAATCAACCTCAATTAGAGATTCACATTCAATCAACTTCAATTAGGGATTCACATGGAATCAACCTCAATTAGGGATTCACATTGAATCAACCTCAATTAGGGATTCACATGGAATCAACCTCAATTAGGGATTCACATTTTATTATCTTGGTTTTAGAGTCACAACATTACCCTAGGTTTGGGTTGCATCTGATATTGCTCTAAACTAGGGATTGGGGTTCAACAACCTTCTTGATTAGGGTTTCATGATCTCTTTATTATGAATCATACCCTATTCATCACATGATCACTACTCATGTATGAATTCCTATCCATCATCCTCTCAACTTGATTAGGTTACATCAACCCTTCAATCAAGTACATACAATTATGATTAACATAATGTACCAAGTCATTGCTCTTATAGGAAATTAGGGTTTATCCCTTAATTGGCACTAATCACTTAGGTACTATTAGGGATTCAACCTTTGTACCTTCATTAATTACCATTACTAATCATAATTAGATGAATGGATCATTCATCATCTTAATTCTCAAGAGATTCAATTACATTGGACCTCCATTACATAAGGTATCCAATTGAATTGACCAATTGAATCTTCAATTACAAAAGGTGTCCAAGTGGATTAACCTATTGAGTCCTCAATTAATTTTGACTATTTGAGTCCCAAACGGTCTTAGTCATTCAAAGTTCAAACGGTTTGAAACCGTTTGGTAAAGGTGGTTCTTGAGACCGTTTACTAAAGCAAGTACTTGAAACTATTTTCTAAAGCACCTTTTAAAACCGCATGGGCTCAACCGGTTTGGGATCATTTGGTCCCAAATGGTCTTGAGACCGTTTGGTCCAAACCTCCTCAAAACCGCATGGACCAAAGATGGTCTCAACCTATCAAATCGATTTGGGGTTCTCAATGTTGATTCCTTCAATCATTGAATTCATGTAACCAATATTCAATTGGACCCATCACCATACTTCAATTGGGTTAATTAGGTCATCCTTCAACTGATCTGATCCTCAATTAACCCTCAATTGATCAACAATTAGGGTTTGAATCAACTGAATTAGGGTTTGGAATTGATGATCCTTCAGCATTAACCAATGCGAGTCTAGTTGCTTTAAAACTATTGGACCATCATCCAAATTGGACATGACCTGACCCCAAACGGTCTTGATGTCGTTTGGATGACTGACAAACGGTATTGAGACCGTTTTCCCATGTCAACATCAAAATCCAAGTCAATCAATCAAAGTTTGGATCATTGGATTGATCAATAAGTCAGCATTTGATTGTACTTCGACTTAGTACCTTTAGATCTTTAAACACCTAACCATAGTCAACCATGGACCTCCAAATGGTCTTGGGATCATTTGGATGACCTCCAAACGGTCTTGAGACCGTTTGGTCATCATATCATCATCAACCATGTCATTCAATTAGGGTTTGGATCCTAGGATTGGTCACTAAATCATCACTTAATTGTATTTCAATTTGGTATCTTTGGACCTTCAAACACTTGACCAAACTTAACCCTAGACCTCCAAACGGTCTTGGGTGACCCCCAAACGGTCTTGAGACCATTTGGGTGATCCCCAAATGGTTTTGAAACCGTTTGGATCAATCAACCCAAAGCATCAACTCATTCAATTACAAAATCAACACTTAGCCTATTAGGGTTTATACCATATGTTTGGATCTTCAAATACTTAACCATACTCAACCCTAGACCTCCAAATGGACTTGGTTGACCTCCAAACGGTTTTGAGACCGTTTGGGTGATCCCCAAACGGTTTTGAAACCGTTTGGGTCAATCAACCCAAATTTCAAACTCAATCACTTATGAAATCAGCACTCAACCCGATTAGGGTTTAGGTGATTGATGGACCTTCAACTCATGAACCAATTGGAGTTATCAATAATAATTGGTGGGTCATTAACCTAGATCATTATCAACAAGTACCCAAATGGTCAACCATGGTCAACATCACCAAACGGTCTTAAACTGTTTGCTTCTATGCGGTTTAGTGAAACTATTTCATTCCAAACAGTTTGAAACCGTTTGCTCCCAAAACACAAACCGTTTGGACATTTGATTGAAACCGTTTGGTCTAGATATTTGGGGAGGTGTGTGCTTATGATGATGTCATCATCATAAAGCTCTAGACCCACGAAACCTGTTGTGATTTCCATAGAAATTGCATCAATCAACCATATCAATAGTTGTAAATAGAGAAATGATCATTATTTGATGGAGAATTGAATGCAATAACAAAGTTAGGGTTTCAAGCTATAAAACCCACCTCTAATTGAGATCCAAAGCTCCATGTTCACGGAAACAATGGTGGATGCAACTCCCTTCACCATTCCAAGGCTCATCCTCAAGATTTGAGTGCAAAGGAATGGTTCAAATTGAAGAGGGGATCGAAATAGGAAGAAATCCATAATTTATTTTCGATTTCCACCATGGAATCAAGGTGAAATGGATCAAGAACCTTACCAACAGGTTCGGGGTCATCCTACTGACCCTCCCAAGCTACCTTGGTCGTTTCCCAAGCAAGGAGAAGAAGTGGGGTCGAAAAAGCCTTCCATTTGGCTTGTCAAGGGTCTTTTTATAAGAAATTCAAGGAGAGAGAAAGTGTCGTATAAAAATTCATTTAATCCCAAAAATGGTGTCGCCTCTTTCCCCTCAACTTCCTTAGGGACGAGGATATCTTGTTTGAATCTTATTCCTCTCAATTATCCATGATTTAAAGAAAAGCCAATCAAGCACCTTAAATCATATAATATTAATATCCATATGTGAGTGGATATTTCTTTTTCTTATAAAATTGTGAGTGAGTTATCCATTCCCTTGGATGTTTTCATGGTCCTTGCAAGGATCAACAATGTCCACGCACATCAGAATCCAACCATTTTAATTTTGGTTGAAGGCCCTTTAATTAATATATTTATTTTTTCCCTAAATCGAATTAGGGTTTCAATTAGGATTAAATCTTGATTATTTTAATATCAATATTCTCTCTCCTCCTACTAAATTTAAATGAGGCACCCCTATAATTTTCTTTGTTCTACATAGTGCCAAGAAACATTAGGAACCTTATTGAAGTCGTAATTTGCATATTGAACCCTAGGTTTTGGGTAAATTGCATTTTACACCAAAACTAGGTTTTAATGCACAAACATTGCTTTATCAGCTTTTCCTTGGTATTCAAGATTCCATAAGCCATATGTCGGCATCATCTTTACTCTCATGATGCTTCAGCACATGAGAAACATATTATGATGCACAATTTTCACTTAAACCCCTCAACTTGTGTGATTTGCACTTTAGTCCAAAACAAGCAAAACATTGATTTCAACAATGTTCAAAAAGGACTAGAATTGCAACATAAGTTCCTCTTGAGCCCTAATTACTTTTCAAAAGATGATATTAAGCATTTAATCACCTTTCTTAATCAAAACACCTAGGGTTAAAGTATAAGCCAAGTCAGGGATGTTACAAATTATAAACCCCTAACAAGGATTTCGTCTTCGAAATCCAGATAAAAGAAGACAAATGTATTTTATTCATCATACTATCTAGTCTTCACATATCATCTCCTTATTATAGAGACACCATAAAACTTTGATCAGCACAAAGTGTTTCCATACAAGATTCTCATAGAATCCACACACAAGGCACATGCCCCACTGTCCCTCATCATTGACTATAGAGTCAACTTTGTGTCATATAACACTTTTCTTATTCAGAGAAGCATCATACATTTGTTATTAATATCATGTTTATACAGAGCATAAACCCTTAACATATGATGTTCATATTATTATAATCAGATTAATTTCACAGTTGACCACTCCAGGTAGCCAACCTAACCCATCTGATAACTCACAGATACCAGAATCTTTCACCTTGGTATCTATCACATGTGTTGGAAACACATCATATATATTTCTTCCTTTCATCTTGGAACATTAATTGTTTCATATGTCCTCATCTTGGGACCAAAGTCCAAGATAACTAATACTTTTCTAAGTATCCATCACATGAACACATTTATCTTATGCACATCAAGTGTACTAAGACCCACTTGATTGCCATGTCCCTGAAAGGAAAGAAAACAAGAATTCATATTCCTCTTATTAATTCATGTATTTTCAATTATTCATGAACCATTTACTCTTTATATCATCCTAGGTACCTTGCCTTTAGCATTGGAATTTGTAAGGATGATTGAATGTCATTATCCCTTTTTTTTATCTAGCATGTTTATGATCATCTCATGATCTCATCACATTTCCCATTTCCTCATTATGGGAAAGATCTTTATTATGCTGGAAGCATTATTGAACAAGGTTCATCTCCCTCATTCTTATTCTTATCTTATGAGGAGTACACTTTTAGTTCCTCATACAACATGCTCATATGAGATTATCTCAGACTTCTCTTTCTTATGCATGGGATATGACACATTTATTCATTCCATATTTCTAATTTCATGATACTCATTAGATTGTCTCAGAATGACTACTTGATCAGAGCAATAAAAAAGACAACAATCTAAGAGTTTTCATACCCACTTTATCATCAATAATTGTATACCTAGCTAGGGTATATAAATACTGAGATTAAGTGGTATGCACTTTGTATACTATCATATTCCTTCTTTTCATATTATCACAAGCATAAAGCTTTACATCCCTGGATTTTGTCCAGGCACCTCGTATATACCTCATCTTTTCTTATAGAGGTAAGGACAACATAAAACATTTGTAATGTTTTACCATGCAAAACATAAGTCCTCATAGGACTAATCAAGGAGAGTTCACTCATTTCCTTTCTCAATTAATCTAGGAATTCATAAAATGACATATTTGAATGACATTATCTTGTGTAACTTGTCATACTTCATGATTTATTCACTGCCTCAGGCTAACTCTGCCTCAAAGATTGATTCAACAGGCTAAGGTTGAGCACAGACTCAATTTAAGTCCAGAAATTCATCATTTCCTTTTGCTTCAACCTGTAGATGCTAATTACAAATCATGTTGATATCTAAAACATCTTCATTGGGGTTGGTAATCTAGGTTACACTGCCAATGCTTGATCCACTATATACATTATTGTTGCCCTAAATTCTCCAACAGTAATACTTAAAGAAAGATTTTCTTATCATAGATGGATCAGCTAGGGGATTCTCAGGCAATTGTCTCTCTCTTGCTTGCTTCCATGCACCTCTTCTTGGTGCAACATTGCTGCTCCCAGCAGCAACCTCCTCATGTGACCCAGTCATCTTTAAGTTCTTCTTCTCTTATATGAGTAGAAGACACTATCAGATACAATGGATGACACCAGAACAGACTCTACTACCTTAGTATTATGTCTCTGTAGACTCAGCGAACCTAGAGCTCTGATACCATTAAATTGTGGCATCCAACTTATAAAAATGAAATTTACTTAAGCGGAAGCAAATCATTTGCAACGGATTACTGAAAATCACTAAAAAATTAAAACTTTTTGCAAAGAAATCCACACATAGGAAATCTTTTTCATCAAGAACCAAAGTATAATATTTACATTCTATTCCATAAGTACACAACTTGTACTATCTCTTCTCGAGGATTGCAACATCAGTTGTTTCAACATTATATACAGATAGCATAAAACCTCAAGGCATCAAGCCAAAATCTCAGATCGATTCAATAAAAACACTGACTACTGACTCTGAGGACCTGAGAGTACAGAGATGACACATAGGACTTTCTAACTATATGACTAGACAGGAAGTATCTCCACCTGAGATATTACTACTATCCTTGATACTGTTGCTGCTGTTCTTTCTCTGCTAAAGGTTTCTTACCTCTTTGTCTGCGTCCACCTAAAAACATTGCATCCCACGGGGGTGAGACAAATGTAAATTGTCCCAGCGGGAGATATAAATCTCCGCCAAAACATTATTATTACAGTTATATACATAAAATTGGATAGAGGATATGCAATTTAAAGCATTCTCATCTTAAAGAATTGTAACTATCTATGATAGAGCAATAGATCAACTTTTCTATTAATAAGAAATAGGAAGAACATGTATATCATTTATCCTCCATATTATACCATCATGTCAAACTTCTCTTGTGACACTCATTATCTTGATATGTCACCCATGAGACATTCTTATTTCAACTTATTGGCCTTAGCCAATCAACTAAATAGATTTTGGTTATATTGGACATGAGAGTGTGCATCATCATGTCTTATTCAGGCATTAGTCTATACCAATCCTATATAAATATTCTAGGCATTGGATTACACCAATCTTGTGCAACTAGTACAAGCATGAGACTTATATTATTCATTTGTATCCATTCCCAAGTATTGAACTATGTCAATCCTGTGTAATTATTCTAAGTATTGGGAGTTAGCCAATCCTGTGATATTAATCTAGGCATTGGGAGTTAGCCAATCCTGTGTTATTATTCCAGGTATTGGAAGATAGCCAATCCTGTGAATTCCAGGTATTGGGAGATAGCCAATCCTGTGCATTCCAGGTATTAGACTATGTTAATCATGTGCCTCTATTCCAGGTATTGAACTATCTCAATCCTGTGATTTTATTCCAGGTATTGAACTATATCAATCATGGGTAACCTTTAAAACATGTTGTTACCTATCACTATGAAACAACCATCCTCATGGCTCATAAGGCCCATAAAGCATCTTGTCACCTCTTACTAGGAAACATAACATATTACTTCATGTAATACAATAGTAACACCTCTATTCTCTCAATAAGGTTTGGGCTTACTATCCATATCATATTATGATTTCTCATGTCCCATTACCCAATTTAGGGTTAAGGTTTCCCATCTCATATTAGGATTTCATAGTTATCAAAGTATATCAACTTTGAGATGCTAACTGTGAAGTCTTTCATATCTTGATGTATCACTTACCTCATTACTTCCAACTTTCTTGAGTTATCAACTTATCTTGGATTAAGGTATTTCCCATCTTAATCATTTCATCCACTAACCTATCACTCTTATCATGAAGTGCATAGGTCATGCATAAGAATGGTCCAACTATCTTTAATGATACGGACTCATCTCAGGTTAAAGCATTGCTTGCTATAAGGGTATCTAGAATCAATCACTTTAGGTATTTGCCCCATCAATGTATTGGTTACCATTCCATTATTCGAGTTATAGTTTCCCATATCATTACTCTTTAATAGGGTTTAGGGTTTCACATAATATCATACTTCATTAGGGTGAGGATTTCATATAACATTACCCTTCATTAGGCTTTCACATCTTATTACCTAAAATTAGGGTTTACTATTCATCCCAACAAGAGTTTCTCATAGCATCACCCTCAATTAGGGTTTCTCATGGAATCAGCATCAATTAGGGTTTCACACTGAATCAACCTCAATTAGGGATTCACATGGAATCAACCTCAATTAGGGATTCACATTGAATCAACTTCAATTAGGGATTCACATGGAATCAACCTCAATTAGGGTTTCACATTGAATCAACCTCAATTAGGGATTCACATGGAATCAAACTCAATTAGGGATTCACATTGAATCAACCTCAATTAGGGATTCACATGGAATCAACCTCAATTAGGGATTCACATTTTATTATCTTGGTTTTAGAGTCACAACATTACCCTAGGTTTGGGTTGCATCTGATATTGCTCTAAATTAGGGATTGGGGTTCAAAAACCTTTTTTATTAGGGTTTCATGATCTCTTTATTATGGATCATACCCTATTCATCACATGATCACTACTCATGTATGAATTCCTTTTCATCATCCTCTCAACTTGATTAGGTTACATCAACCCTTCAATCAAGTACATACAATTATGATTAACATAATGTACCAAATCATTGTTCTTATAGGCAATTAGGGTTTATCCCTTAATTGGTACTAATCACTTAGGTACTATTGAGGATTAAACCTTTGTACCTTCATTGATTATCATTACTAATCATAATTGGATCAATGGATCATTCATCATCTTAATTCTTAAGAGATTCAATTATAGTGGACCTCCATTACATAAGGTATCCAATTGAATAGACCAATTGAATCTTCAATTACAAAAGGTGTCCAAGCGGATTAACCAATTGAGTCCTCAATTAATTTTGACTACTTGAGCCCCAAAAGGTCTTAGTCATTCAAAGTTCAAATGGTTTGAAACTGTTTGGTAAAGGTGGTGCTTGAGACCATTTGCTAAAGCAAGTACTTGAAACCGTTTGCTAAAGCATCGTTTGAAACCTCATGGGCTCAACCGGTTTGGGATTGTTTGGTCCCAAATGGTGTTGAGACCATTTGGACTCAAACGGTCTTGATACCGTTTGGTCCAAACCTCCTCAAAACTGTATGGACCAAAGATGGTCTCAACCTATCAAATCGATTTGGGGTTCTCAATGTTGATTCCTTCAATCATTGAATTCATGTAACCAATCTTCAATTGGACCCAGCACCATACTTCAATTGGGTTAATTAGGTCATCCTTCAACTGATTTGATCCTCAATTAACCCTCAATTGATCATCAATTAGGGTTTGAATCAACTAAATTAGGGTTTGGAATCGATGATCCTTCAGCATTAACCAATGTGAGTCTAGTTGCTTTAAAACTATTGGACCATCATCCAAATTGGACATGACCTGACCCCAAACGGTCTTGAGGTCATTTTGATGACCTACAAATGGTCTTGAGACCGTTTGCCCATGTCGACTTCAAAATCCAAGTCAATCAATCAAAGTTTGGATCATTGGATTGATCAATAAGTCATCATTTGATTGCACTTCGACTTAGTACATTTAGATCTTTAAACACCTCACCATAGTCAACCCTAGACCTCCAAACGGTCTTGGGTGAACCCCAAACGGTCTTGGGATCATTTGGATGACATCCAAACGGTCTTGAGACCGTTTGGTCATCATCAACCATGTCATTCAATTAGGGTTTGGATCCTAGGATTGGTCACTAAATCAGCACTTAATTGCATTTCAATTTGGTATCTTTGGATCAATCAAACCATTTGAGTCAATCAACACTAAACCGTTTGGGTCAATCAACCCAAAGCATCAACTCATTCAATTGCAAAATCAGCACTTAGTCGATTAGGGTTTATACCATATGTTTGGATCTTCAAATACTTAACCATACTCAACCCTAGACCTCCAAACGGTCTTGGTTGACCTCCAAATGGTCTTGAGACCATTTGGGTGATCCCCAAACGGTTTGGGTCAATCAACCCAAATTTTAAACTCAATCACTTATGAAATTAGCACTCAACCCGATTAGTGTTTAGGTGATTGATGGACCTTCAACTCATGAACCAATTGGAGTTAATCAACAATAATTGGTGGGTCATTAACCTAGATCATTATGAACAAGTCCCCAAACGTTCAACCCTGGTCAACATCACCAAACGGTCTTAAACCGTTTGCTTCTATGCAGTTTAGTGAAACTGTTTCATTCCAAACGGTTTGAAACTGTTTGCTCCCAAAACACAAACCATTTGGACATTTGATTGAAACCGTTTGGTCTAGATATTTGGGGAGGTGTGTGCTTATGATGATGTCATAATCATCAAGCTCTAGACCCACGAAACCTTCTGTGATTTCCATGGAAATTGCATCAATCAACCAAATCAATAATTGTAAATAGAGAAATGATCATAATTTGATGCGGAATTGAATGCAATAACAAAGTTAGGGTTTCAAGTTATAAACCCACCTCCAATTGAGCTCCAAATCTCCATGTTCACGAAAACAATGGTGGATGCAACTCCTTTCACCATTCCAAGGCTCGTCCTCAAGAATTGAGTGAAAAGGAATGGTTCAAATTGAAGAGGGGATCGAAATAGGAAGAAATCCATAATTTATTTTCGATTTCCACCATGGAATCAAGGTGAAATGGATCAAGAACCTTAACAACAGGTTGGGGTCGTCCTCCTGACCCTCCCAAGCTCCCTTGGTCGTCTCCCAAGCAAGGAGAAGAAGTGGGGTTGAAAAAGCCTTCCATTTGGCTTGTAAAGGGTCTTTTTATAAGAAATTCAAGGAGAGAGAAAGTGCCTTATAAAAATTCATTTAATCCCAAAAATGGTGTCGCGTCATCCCCCTCAATTTCCTTAGGGGCGAGGATATCTTGTTTTCCTCTTATTCCTCTCAATTATCCATGATTTAAAGAAAAGCCAATCAAGCACCTTAAATTATATAATATTAATATCCATATGTGAGTGGATATTTTTTTTCTTATAAAATTGTGAGTGAGTTATCCATTCCCTTGGATATTTTCGTGGTCGTTGGAATGCTCAAGGATGTCCACGCACATCAGAATCCAACCATTTTAATTTTGGTTGAAGGCCCTTTAATTAATACATTTATTTTTGCCCTAAATCGAATTAGGGTTTCAATTAGGATTAAATCTTGATTATTTTAATATCAAGATTCTCTCTCCTCCAACTTAATTCAAATGAGGCACCCCTCTCATTTTATTTGCTCTACATGGTTCCAAGAAAAATTAGGGACCTTATTGATGTGGTAATTTGCAAATTGAACCCTAGGTTTTGGGTAAATTGCACTTTACACCAAAACTATGTTTTAATGCACAAACATTGCTTTATCAGCTTTTCCTTGGTATTCATACCTCAGCATCATCTTTACTCTCATGATGCTTCAACAAATGAGGAACATATTATCATGCAAAATTTGCACTTAAACACCTCAACTTGGGTAATTTGCACTTTAGTCCAAAACAGGCAAAACATTGATTTCAACAATGTTCAAAAAGGACTAGAATTGCAACATAAGTTCCTCTTGAGCCCTAATTACTTTTCACAAGATGAGATTAAGCATTTAATCACCTTTGTTAATCAAAAACCTAGGGTTAAAGTATAACCCAGGCCAGGGATGTTACATGTTGCCACCCTAGAAGCTCATGCATGGCCTGGTGATACACTCTAGGATGTGTATTGTGCAGCTGAGCAACTGCCATGGCCGACACACCTCTCTTGGGTGACACACCTTCAAGCCTTAGCTGATACACTAAAGGACAAGGTGGCCTATGCGACACATTTGTGATATAAAGACCATATAGAGATGTCACTCCTCATCTATCAACCAAACAAGGTGCCCCTACCTCCATCCACATTCTAGATGATGCAAAATAGAAGCGAGGTGACTCTAGATCTGATAAATTGCATATTGACCCTCCACTTTGGGTAATTTGCATTTACACCAAAACTAGCACATAAAGCATAAACATCAACCAACCAGCTCAAACTTGAAATATAGGTCCTCCACAAGGTGCCCCATAGAATCATTCTCTTTATAATGATGCAAGATAACTAAAGGCATGCTTTACATGAGACATATTGCAATATAACCCCTTACTTTGGGTAAATTGCACTTTCATCCAAAACAAGCAAACATTGCTCAAGCAACATCCAAACAGGACCAAACTGGAAACATGAGCTTGTCACATGATAACAAAACATCTAGAGATATTAGATTAAGGTTCTAAGCACCTTTCATAAGCAAAGCAAAGATGGTTAGCCCAAAACTTGGGTTAGGGTCCTTACATGAACACTGTGATTTCCCCCCGAGGTCTGCACTGGGGAAATGAAACAGATTCCTTCTAATAGTCCTAGGATTATGAAAAGGAATGTCAGAGTGTGATTCTAGACCTTGAAGGCTAGGTCACTAGAATTTAGAAAATATTTCATGATGAGATGCTAACCTAAATTCTCTGTTGTTGAGTGAATGAAATGCATTGTATTTGAAACACTGTAATGGAAATTGTGATCTTTATGTGAAAGGGATCAATAGGGATATCTTTGTTTAGTATCTCATACGTGATGCCCTAGCTTTGACATTTATGTCATTCAACCTATCTCATGTATCTAAGATGAGGTCTGTAAGGTAGAGAGGATTTATGCTCTTACCTAGCCATTGTTTGGAAACTCTGAGGCAGGCCAGAGTCTGTTGTTTATCTTAGGGTTTCTGGTTAACCCTAAGATGTGGACAGGGAGTCATTGACATGAGAACCTAGTGTGGAGACTTTTACTTGATTAGGTACGGATCAAGTAATTTCAGGCCAAACCTAAACAATGGATCTTGATAAGCCAAGAACAAGATTTGATTATCAATATTCGATTACATGTTAGTTATATTTGTTATTTCATATTCATCTTATGTAGTTTATATCTATCATTATCTGCATGATATTTAGAATTGTTTGATTAAATCTGAAATATACTTGTCTCTGATAAAAAAAAGATTAGTTCAATGGTAGTTTTGTCTTGAACCTATTCCACTCACTCAGTGTGCTGATAAGTGGTGGTTCAAATTTTTATAGGTACTGATTCAACTTCAATTCATCCAGGAACTTCTCATCCATAGTCATCTTTTCTTCACCATCTGAGGTGGAGAATTGTCTTCTTATTGTAGGTTGTATGTATAGGATGTCCCTATACTAGGGAGTTTTGGGAGGGTGTGTGTGCTTGTAGTGATGTACTTTATCTTGATCTAGGATGCTTAAGTGAATGTAATAGTGTAACTTTCTACTTCATGTTGTATTAGAGTTTTATCTTGAATAATGCTTACATCTCAGGCTTGCTTATATATGATCTGTTGAAAATGAATAGTACTTAGTTGCTTGTGCGAGATCTAGAATCAAATGGAAAAAGTTATTTATGTTTTTCATATAATAGAATTCCTTGATTCCAAGTTTTAATTGCTAATTTGAGATTTAGTGTGGTTAGTTTGGATAACATTGTGGGGTCTCATAGGTTGGGTCCCACAAATTGTGGTATCAGAGCCTAGGTTTTTGTTAGTGTCTATATACAAGGACATTAGATGAGTCAATGAATCTTATTGGATCCTTCAAATTATCTAATGATATATGGCATGCTCTCTTTTCTTTCAGATCATGTCTGGTAGTGGTGAAGAACATGTAGAGATTCGCTATGTGGCACCTCCATTAGGTGGTGCTAAGGATGAACCAGGGCAGGAAGATCCTATTAAAGTAATGGATCAACACCATCTAGTGACTACCTTATCTACCACTGGTCCTCTCTATGCTATGGCACAAAGACTAGTGTCAGTGATGGCTCATGCAGCAACAGGGGTAGTCCCTCCATCGCCTGCAAGTGTTCCTAATCCATTGCATGATATTAGCAGGTCTTATGAGAGGTTGAGAAAGATGGGTGACTATGACTTCTATGGCATAGCTGATCCTGCAGAAGTGGATGCTTGGCTATATGAAAATGAAAAGGTGTTTAAAATAGCTCATGTATATGATGTAGAGAAGGTGAACCATGCTGCTTATCTCCTAAAAGGTAGTACAAGTTACTAGTGGAGCATGGAAGAGACGCACCTAGCTGAACAGAGTCTGACATGGGCTGAATTTATAAAGTGGTTTGAGTCCCGCTATTATCCTGCCACATACATACGTGACAAGATTTTTCAGTTTGAGACTCTGAGGCAGAGATAGATGATAGTGACTGAATATGAATTTCTATTTCTTGATTTGCTTAGGTTTTGTCCACATCTATGTGTCACAGATGAGGATAAGATCAGGCATTTTTAATAAGGTTTGAACTATGATTTGCAGGATATGGTAGATGTGATAGAATCTAGGATATATTTTCATGCCTTTGTTGATGCAGTCAGGCGTGTGGAGCATGTCATTCAACAGAGGCAGGAGTTTGAGACCCATAAGAGGACATGTGGTGAATTGAGCAGGCCAGGACCTAGTACACATTCGAGGATGACTAGGCCACCTACATATCCTTCTAGGAAGCCAGACACACCAGCTAGTGCACCGACACATTTTCCAAATGGCAGGGGTACTACTACTTTTAAAGCTAGGGGACCAGCACCACAGAGGACACTGAGTACAGGAACTGTGAAATGACCCCATAGGCTGAGTTTTCACTTGACACCACCACAATGTACAATCTACAACAGGTTTCATAAAGGTCCATGTTGGGGCCTTGATTTCAAGGGTTGTTTTGTATGTGGTTAGGAAGGGCATTCTGTTAGGGATTGTCCACATAGAACTCAACAACAATCAATGACTAGAGTATAGAGACCGATGTCACCACAAGGCTCAGGTAGAGGGTATGCATCACAGGCATGTTCCAGTACTCAGGGAGCCACAATACATTAGGGTAGAGGATGAGGTCAAGGTAGGAAGCAAGCGACAACCCATGCTTATGCTTTGACTCAGAAGGAGGGAGTTGTTTCTCCACATGTTGTGACAGGTCAGATTTGTTTAGTTACATCCATTCTTATACCTATTACAGTGTTAATTGACCCTGGTGCTACACATTGTTTTATGACTCAGGCTGTCATAGCTAGAGGTCAGCTTTCTCTTGAGGAGCTACCTTATGGTTTCTTGTTGGAGATACCTACTGTACATCCTATAGTTGTGATAGAGGTTTGTCCAGGATGTGTTCTGAGCTTTAATGGATAATGCATACAAGTGGACTTGTTGCCAATTGAAGTACATAGATTTGATATTATTCTAGGCATGAATTGCTTAGAGCAGTATCGAGTGAATCTAGATTGCTTTACCAAGGAAGCTATCTTCTCTAATGGAGATATTTCTTGGCTCTTTCAAGGCGATAGGAAAGTACTATTTACATGTTTGATATCTTCTATAGCTACTGAGGAAATGAAAAGGAAGGGATGCACAAGTTATCTTACACATGTAATGGATATTAGGGTTGAGAACCCTATCTTATCTAATGTACCCATAGTAAAAGAGTATAATGATATTTTTCCTGATGAACTATCAGGATTACCTCCAGTTAGAGATATTGATTTTGAGATCAATCTAACTCCAGGCACTCAACCTATTGCATAAGCACCATATCACATAACTCTAGTTAAATTAAGAGAGCTAAAGAAGCAATTGCAAGAATTACTTGATATGGGTTTTATTTGACCTAGCACATTGCCATGGGGAGCACCAGTGCTTTTTGTAAAGAAGAAGGATGGCACAATGTGTTTATGTATTTATTATAGGGAAAGAAACAAATTCACTATCAAGAATAAATATCCTTTTCCTAGGATTGATGACCTATTTGATCAATTAAGAGGGGCTATAATGTTTTTAAAGATTGATTTGCGATCAGGTTATCATCAACTCAGGATCAAGGTTGAAGATGTCCCTAAGATAGCTTTTAGGACTAGATATGGGCACTATGAGTTTTTGGTTATGTTGTTTGGTCTAACCAATGCAACAACATCTTTTATGGATTTCATGAATAGAGTATTTTGTCAATACCTTAATCAGTTCATTGTTGTTTTCATTGATGATATCATGATATACTCTATAAATAGGGAGCATCATGAGGAGCATTTATAGTTGGCTTTGCATTTACTAAGACAAAATAAGCTATATGCTAAGTTTAGTAAATGCGAGTTATGGCTATCTGAGGGGCATTTCTAGGCTATGTGATTTCCTCTAAAGGGATTTGTGTAGATCCTAAGAATGTAGAATATGTAATCCAGTGGGAGCAGCCCATGACACCCACCGAAGTGAGGAGTTTTCTTGGTTTAGTATGATATTACAGAAGTTTTATGCAGGACTTCAACATTATTTCCATGCCTTTAACTTGTTTGACAAGGAAAGAAGTCCAGTTGATACAGACAAATCAGTGTGAGCATAGCTTTCAACAGTTGAAGAAGCTATTGACATCTGCACTAGTCCTAACTCTTCCTGAGACAAGGAAAGGTTATGTTATGTATTTTTATGCTTCTAAGAAGGGTTTAGGTTGTGTTCTTATGCAGGATGGAAAGGTGGTGGCATATGCTTCTACACAACTGAAGAAACATGAAGAAAACTACCCTACACATGACCTCAATCTTGCTGCATTAGTCTTAGCATTGAAGACATGGAGACATTATCTATATGGAGAGCCTTGCCAGGTATATACTGATCATAAGAGATTAAAATACATCATCACACAGAAAGATCTAAATATGAGGCAGTGTAGATGGCTTGGCTTGATTAAAGCTATGATTGCACCATTGATTACCATCCTAGAAAGGAAAATGTGGTGGCAGACGCATTGAGCTGAAAGTCATCATCTTTTATTCCTTCTATAGAGATGAATTCCATGGAATGCATTAGAAGGGACATGCTTTTGTCTTTGAGGGAGATGAATGTGCATATGGATATGCCATCTTCTGGTGGTCTTCCGATACAACTCTAGATAAAACTTGTGTTGGGGCAACATATTAAACAAATGCAAGGCACTGATCCTTATATTCAGACTTTAGTGAAAGAGATGCAAGAAGGGGAAAGAGAAGGCTTCCACTTCACTAATAAGAATCTTTTATGTTTTTAGGGATGGTTATGTGTCCCATATCAAGCAAAGTTGAGAAATATTGTGCTTGAGGAAGCACATTCCTCTATGTATGCAATGCATCCAGGTAGTTCCAAAATGTATAAAAATCTCAAAGAATTGTATTGGTGGCCTGGAATGAAGAAAAATGTAGCTAATTTTGTTGCAAAATGTGGTATATGTCAGTAAGTAAAGGCAGAACATCAATGACCTGGTGTGTATTTGTAGCCTTTTCCTATACCAAAGTGGAAATGGGATCACGTGACTATGGATTTTGTAGTCGGATTACCCCATTCCTCTATGGGACATGATTCCATATGGGTTTTCATAGATAGATTGACAAAGACGACTCATTTTCTTCCTATCAAGACAACTTTTTCTTCGGAAAGACTAGCTCAGATATATGTTGATGAGATAATCGGACTACATGGAGTTCCACTTTCGATTGTATCATATAGAGGTCCACAATTTACTTCTAGGTTTTGGGATAGACTACATGAAGCAATGGGAACTGAATTGAAGTTCAGTACTGCTTTTCATCCCCAGACTGATGGACAGTCAGAAAGGACAGTACAAACCATATCATACATGCATAGGGCATGTGTTCTATAGTTCCTTGGAAGTTGGGACTCACATGTTATCCTGATTGAATTTGCATATAATAATGGTTACCAATCTAGTCTTGGAATGGCACCTTATGAAGCTCTATATGGTAGAAAGTGTAGATAGCAAATATTTTGGTATGAGACTGGTGAGAGATAGATGTTGGGACCTGAGATGATACAACAACCATCGGAGAAGATCATTGTGAGACACCAATAACTGAAGGTTGCACAGGATAGACACAAGAGCTATGCAGACTACAGGCGTAGACCTCTTGAGTTTCAAGTAGGAGACCTAGTATATCTAAAAGTTTCTCCTTGGAAAGGTGTACTTAGGTTCGGGAAGAGGGGGAAGTTAGCTCCTAGATATATGGGACCATACCCTATTCTGCAACGGGTTGGAAAAGTAGCTTACCGAATTGAGTTACCACCTGAGATAGAGAAGCTACATGATGTGTTCCATGTATCTATTCTAAGGAAGTATCATCTTGATACAGATAAAATCTTCTATCCATCTGATGTAGAGTTAGAAGATGATGTGACTTATGAGGAAGTCTGTGACGTCCCCGGATTTTCATTTCTCCAAACCCTACTGGGAATGAGATGTCCGAATCCGAGAACATCATCCAATCATATCAGAAAGCGATGCGGAAGCATAATACACATACATGAACATACAACCATAACATTTCTTAGTATTCGCATGTATATTTTTAATAACATGAATTATTACAAATGATTTACATTTACATATTGAATGAAAATTCTACAAGTCTGAACATGTATGCTAACAGGATCTTACACAATAGGTACAACCTGGACAACTTGCTCACATCCTGTACTTTTCTCCCATGCTAGCTCTGAACCTAAAACATACGTGAAACAGCGAATCAACTCACAAGGTGTTGTGCACGTGTGTAGAAAGATACATACTAATATGTTTGCATAATTGAAATAACTTGAGAAAGAAATAGTAAAAGAAAACATTGTTTAGAGCGATAATCAGGTAAACACATATTTTTAGATGTCTTTTGATGCATTTGTACTACTAAGTGGTGTCGCACTTCATTTTTCCCCGCCCAAGGGGATCGAGTGCCGACCTTATATTTAGAGGGGAGAGAGAGATGTCGCACTTCATTTTTCCCCGCCCCTTGGGCTATGGGGACTGAGTGCCGACCTTATATTTAGAGGAAGAGAGAGAGGATTGAGGGAGAGAGAGAGCATATATACACTTAGTAGCTACAAACCATCTATACTCCTTGCGGTTCTTATTGACATGGCGAAGATACTACAATTATAGTACATCCAAGCAATATTCTCAAGTAAAGACAAGCAATACATCATAGCTATTGCACACAAGAAAACTAGTCATATACTTAGATAAAGCCCACGTACCTGAGTTCAGAGAATTCTAATCACTCTTGCTCATCTAAATATCTGGTCATCACCTGGTTAATAACAAATTAAACATCATTAATACAAGATTCACCATTATTAATGGTATTTAGGTCCAGTTAAGGGTTCGGCCAAATCTAGGTCCAAACAGCCTAGAACTTGTGTCTAATATTTTTCTACTGATCAGGAGGTCATTATAGGGGTCTGGTTCAGATTTCATAATTTTCTGATGATAGGTGTATTTTATAGAATTAAAATGGGATTGGAAGCATCTAAATAGTATTAAATAGAAAAAGACCTATCATTTGGATATATTACTCAGATTAGAGTCTAAATATGGATGTATATCATCATTAGGGTTCTATGAAAATTTTATGAGAATTCATCTCAACCGGATATTATTTATTTCATTCAATGAATCCTAAAAAGGAGCTTTTTACTCAAAATTAATTATCATCATTGAAAGTGGTTCAAGGGTCTGATCTAGGTGTCCAGTAATAAAGAGAATATTTTTTTGAGAATTTTAGTATATTATTTGTATTTTTCTGATCATTGAGCTAATTGCTATGAATTATTCAATAACTGAGCATTTCTGGGTATATTTACCTTTTTCGGCCTATCTGGGACTGCCACGTGTCCACTAAGAGGGCGCAGCTTCACTTGTTGGCCGCCTGGTTCAGCTTTTGAGCCGGCCGGTCCTATGCTGGTCTGGGCTCGGTTCACTGCCTCTGGACCACCCGCTCTTCCACCCTCACGATCCAGCAGATGCAGCACGGGCGTGGGCAGGACGCCACGGCCGTGGTGTCGGGTCACAGCGCCTGCGCTCGCCCCCATCCTCCTCGTGTGCCACTACATCCAGGTCCTCCGGTGAGCTCCACCGCATCCAGGTCCTCCGGTGAGCTCCGCCGCAGCCAGGTCCTCCGATGAGAAAATCCATGGGTTCATCGTTTGGGCGCCGTGGTGGTGAAGGTCGGACAAAGAAGGAAAAGGGGGAGTTTTGGGGACCCTTCATGAACAGGTCTAGGTTCCGGAAGAGTGGTCTCGGACCTCACTGGTGTTCCCGGCAAGCCGTTGTCATCATGGCTCCGATCTGAGGGTCCCAATCCGGGTAGAGGGCCGCCTCCCCGGCATGTGATGTGAGGTGCTCTGTTTACTCTGCAAAACAGAGCTCCGCTGACCTGCTGCTTTGGCGGGACCATGGTGTCTCTCGAACTACCTTAGGACCCCAGAACGGAGGTATCCATATGCAGCACCTCCCTTTATAGTGGTCACCACTTATGTGAACTCACTGATCCCTTCCACTACCCAACCATGTCGGTGCCTCCTTCAGCCTCCAGGAGTGGCCTTGCTAGGCACCAACAAGAAGGTGGGTTCTGTGTCTCTGCCGAGGGGCACACCCATGACTGCTATCTGCAACCGAGGACAACCTGGGAGCCCAGACGTTGAGGGGCCATAGAGTTGGAACGAACTTGGGAGAGATCGATCTGGACAGATAGGGGGTTTGGTGTAAAGGAGATTATAAGCTCTCAGTCTCACTATTGCCACACATACTCCGAATCAGTGTAGAGTGCATCCGTTACTAAGGCATCGTACAGCGTGAGGTAGCCGGAAGACGTGGAGATCTGTTTTCTCTGCCTTTTACCCTCCGTGTTGCCTCACAAAGAAAGTAGCCAAGATCCAAAAATAGCGATGATCGTAACTAATCCAGCCAAGCCTTCGTGGAGTCATAATTATCACAAGAGCGACCTCTCCATTTGTCAATATATAAAAAATCTGATTCTCCTTCTATATTAATGATTCCATGAATTTTAAAACACCAATGCAAAAGATAGAATCGTTGGCCATAGCTAGTTCACCTCTTAGACCCCGCTCGTGACTAGAAGCTACAAGCTCCAAAATCATCCACTTATATTACTTTATAAAATACTCTATAGTGGATCCTTTCGAAAGATATTTCAAAATCAATAGTAAACCTTGAATATCTATATTTATTATGAGATTCCATCATTAATGTTGGAGGAGGTTTATGATCACCAATGTAAATTTGAAACCA
This sequence comes from Alisma plantago-aquatica, assembly GCA_963693085.1. Taxonomy (NCBI): domain Eukaryota; kingdom Viridiplantae; phylum Streptophyta; class Magnoliopsida; order Alismatales; family Alismataceae; genus Alisma; species Alisma plantago-aquatica. Next base: position 218,871,827 of record OY856410.1, on the reverse strand, counting down.
TAGAACCTCATATATGATCTCTGGTCACATATGTTCTCAAGCGGATGAATAAAAGTATATGTATCATAATTGAACTTAATCGCTAATTGTCATCATCAGTTGAATTTCTCTAAGAAGTTACCCCCAAGATCACACGAATCGATATTGATTACCAGAAATTTTTTGAAAGAATCTCAATTAATCTCACAGTCTCTAGGTTATCATGTTATACCTTGAATACAAAGTTTTAGACCAGTTTATGTTATCCATAAATTTCAACTTGTCATATATTAAGCACATATGAATCTAAAAACACCAAATTTGGGTGAAGGAATCCATAATTCGATTACCAATCCTCAATTTGGTATTCATCATCTACATATCATACATGGTCCTCCAAGACTATGCTAGTTATCAAAACTCTAAAATTTAGGGTCATCACAAAGTCCCAATTCAGATCATGGATAGGAAGATCAAATTGTTGCGTAGACGTGAGATAACTATGGTGAAAGTCTTATGGAGACATCATGGAGTTGAAGAAGCAACATGGGGACTTGAAGATGAGATGCAGAGATGCCATCCTGACCTTTTCTAGAGTTTTGGGATGAAACACTAAAAGGAGGGGAGATTTGTAAGGACTCGTTCTTAAATTACTTTAATTCCTAGTTAGATCTTACTAAGAATCAATAGTTATTGATTTAATTTTCTCCTAATCAGGTCAAATATTAATAAAAAAATATAAACCTTGTTTGTTAGATTAATGTTGTGAATGATTAGGTTAGTTGGGTTATAAATTTAAAACCCTAGTTGCAATAATCAATAGAGAATGTGATGATGAATTTGGTGTTAAGTATAATAGTCTAGTAAAAGATTTTTATTATTTTGTATGTGAGTCATATTACTTTGAATTCTGGATATGTATTGTATACCTCAATTATGCATGCTATTGAAAAATTTCAGAATTTGTAGAGTTTTTTGGACCTGTTGATCGGTCGAGTTTCTCCAGGAAAAATCAACCGATCATGCTATATATGCTTAAGTATAGCAGGGTGGTATTTGATTTTTTTTTAATTTATTGGATTATCCAATTAAGCACAAATTTTGACTGAAAGTTTAATACTTAGTATGCAACAACATATTAAATTTTTAGATTTTTTGGAGCAGTTTTGTATCACAACAGAACCTTGTATCGATCGAGTTCTGAGAGAGACAAACTCGACCGACTAGATTTTTCTGGAAAACTAAAAAAAGACTAAATTTTTTTTATAATTAATTACTCCAAGCACCTTAATGAGTATATAGGACTCTATTATGACCCAAACACCTCTCATTTCCGTCCCACACTTCAGAGCTTCATAATTCTTGAGAGAGGAGGGGATTCTAGGGTTTGGAGAATCTAAATTGGAAAATTCATATTTCTGGGTTTTCTCTTTTCAAGGTTGGTAAATTCTATATAGATCATTAATCTTTACTAGGTTTACTTGCTTTTATTCTCTCCTATGTATAAAACTAATCACTTCCCTGATTTGGATCAAGAGATTCCAAATTAATCTCTTCTTTCATTCTTTCTTCTTCAATTCTTCTTCTTCTAGGTTATTGAGTGAAGAAGAGCAGGAAGATTCTATTTTCTTGAAGCAAGGACTTGATTAAAGAATTAGTAGTAGTAGTTTGGCTACGAATTTCAGGTGTTTCACACCTAAGGTGAGTGGTGTAGGTTCATTTGAAAACTATTAGTGAACCATAATCCTAAATCTCCTCATTAAACTACAATTGGTGGAAATTGAGAACTCTAATAATGCATAGGAATGTTTACTTATTTGACCTTGGATATGATTCTTGTATTGATCCTTACAAATGAATCAAGTGGATGTTATATTATCTTGATCATGAATAATGTAAATTTAATTGAATTCAGATTTACATATTCTTATTACTTATACATTGCAAATACCACATATTGTTTAAATATAGAGTGTTGTCTATGATATGTGAATTTTTGAGTTTTGATTGTTTCATGCAAATTTATATGATTGAAAAAGGATATGTAGGGTATCTGTAATATGAATTGAAAAATATATATATCTGAAACCCTAATCCACATATCCTAGTATTAGAATGTGAAGTCACATATGTGCCATATAATAAACCCTATTTTCCTTAAAGTGAGTAAATGTACTTAATATCCATTATAACCTAATCATCTAGATAGGATCCCTGAACACTGTGATTTTCTCCCGAGGTATGCACTGGGGAAATGAAACAAATTCCTTCCAATAGTCCTTGGATTATGAATAGGAATGTCAGAGTGTGATTCTAGACCTTGAAGGCTAGGCCACCAAAATTGAGGAAGGATTTCAAGATGAGATGGTAACCTAAATTCTCTGTTCCTGAGTGAATGAAATGTATTGTATTTGAAACACTATTATGGAAATTGTGATCTTGATGTGAAAGGGATCAGTAGGGATATCTTTGTTTAGTATCTCATACGTGATGCCCTAGCTTTGACATTTATGTCATTAAACCTATCTCATGTACCTAAGATGAGGTCTGTAAGTTAGAGAGGCTTTATGCTCTTATCTAGCCAATGTTTGGCAACTCTGAGGCAGACCAAATTTTGTTGTTTATCTTAGGGTTTTGGGTTAACCCTATGATGTGGACAGTGAGTCGTTCACACAAGAACCTAGTGTGGCGACTTTTACTTGATTAGGTACAGATCAAGTAATTTCAGGGCAAACCTAACAATGAAACTTGATAAGCCGAGAACAAGATTTGATTATCAATATCTGATTACATGTTAGTTCTATTTGTTATTTTATATTCATCTTATGAGTTTATATTTGTTATTATCTGCATGATATTTAGAATTGTTTGATTAAATCTAAAATATATTTGTCTCTAATAAAAAAAGATTAGTTCAATGCTAGTTTGGTCTTGAACCTGTTCCACTCACTCAGTATGTTGATAAGTGGTGGTTCAAATTTTTACACGTACTGATTCAGCTTCAATTCATCAAGGAACTTCTCATTCGTAGTCATCTTTTCTTCACCATCTGAGGTGGAGAATTGTCTTCTTATTGAAGGTTGTATGTATAGGATGTCCCTGTACTAGGGATTTTTGGGAGGGTGTGTGTTCTTGTAATGATGTACTTTATCTTGATCTAGGATGCTTATGTTAATGCAATAGTGTAACTTTATACATGTTGTATTAGAGTTTTATCTTGAATAATGCTTACATCTCGGGCTTGCTTATATATGATCTGTTGAAAATGAATAATACTTAGTGGCTTGTGCTAGATCTGGAATTAAATGGAAAAAGTTATTTGTGTTTTTCATATAATAGAATTCCTTGATTCCAAGTTTTAATTGCTAATTTGAGATTTAGTATGGTTAGTTTGGATAACATTGTGGGGTCTCATAGGTTGGGTCCCACAAATTGTGGTATCAGAGCCTAGGTTTTTGCATAATCCATTTTTGCTTGAGAAAGGAAAGATAACATCAGATAATCATAATTACATGCCTCACAGCCTCTTATACCTTGGAAGCGTTGTCGGGATTAAAAGCATCAACTGGAGTGTTTTGGATAGGGCTCCAGCTGTTTCCGGACGAAAGGTGGTGACATAGCAAAACCTCTTCCAATTTTCTTCCGCCTATGATCCCTAGCAGGCAACAATGAATGCCCTAACTGGAAAAAGGCAGCGAGAAGATTCCAGAATTAACCACCGCTGGACGACTTATAATTATTGAATAGAACTCCCTACAACCTTAAACTAATAGTAGTATGCATTGAGGAGCGGTTTGTAATTTCAAAAAATGAATGTAAATATTACAAAGAAAACTCTGAACGGACTTTCTTATATAGTAGAGATTAGATTTGGGTGATAGTTATCCACGTAACAATCCTGCAAAACGCCCACTTTTTGTGCTTTTTGTGTTTCCGCGTTTCTTTTCATTCACGGCGGAGAACTGTTTGGTGGTCTCTTGTAAGTTGCAAGGACGGTCAGTGGTCTTATTAAGACTGGGAAAGGGCGCAATCTTATGTATTTAATTACTAGGATTTCGAAGGACCGAAGTGGATGTGAGGCAACAGATGCTTATCACTTCTTATTTTCTTCGATGTGACGCATTATGAAATCAAAAAAGATCTGGGCACGCGCAGTGAGCGTCAAGAGCAACTCATGCATGGGAGAGGAGTAGTATTGTTGAGGGAGAGGCTGATTTGGAGTGCATGACAAGTTTTAATTAGATAGGTTGATAAAGGTTGTGTAATATGCAAATAAATTTGTTTTGTTTATAATTTTTGAACCGTAATGAATTTTTTGACGAAAAAAAAAACCATTGGATTTGATATGAAAAATGTAGTTCAACAATGTTAATACTGATGTATTTTAATAAAAAATATAAAAATAATATGAATAGGTGATTCTGGGTGTCAATGAACCATTTTGGACGTCAATTAACCATCTTTGGTTGTCATTAGCCATTTATGGTCGCCAATAAGTTATTATTGGGCGTGAAATACCTTTATGCCTATTTAATGCGTACAACCATATTTAGACTCCATCAAGTTATTTTTAGGTGTCAAACAAACCAATTTGGGCAACATTTTTATACTTTTAGGTGTCGATAAACTTTTTTGGGAGTCAATTAACTATTTTTGAGAGTCAATAGTCATTTATAGGCATCATTATACTTCTGGGTGTCAATGAACCATTTTGCGCGTCATTAAGTGATTCTTAGGTGTCAAACTGACCTATTTGGGCGTCGTTATTTTGTTTTGGTTGTCCATACCTTATTTGGGCTCCATCTATATACTTTTGGGTGTCAATAAATTATTTTGGGTGTCAATTAACTATTTTTAGGTATCAATAATCATTTATGGGCGTCATAACATCTAAAAATGGCTAAATAGCGTCCAAAAATTGTTAACATTCTTGAGTGTCATACAAACCTATTTGGACATGGTTACATAATTTTTATTGTCAATACCTTATTTGGATTCATCTTTACACTTTTGGGTGTCAATTAACCATTTTGGGTGTTAACTAACCATCTTTCGGTGTCAATAGTCATTTATGGGCACCCTTATGTTATTTTTGAATGTGAATTACCTTAAGTTTTGGTTGTCAATTATCTTAGATGTGATATAGCACGTACAATATTTACTTAGACGTCATTATATACATTAGGTGACAATGAACTATTTCTAGGTGTCAATGAACCATATTTGAGTGTCAATTAACTTATATATATCTTTTTATATTTTTTTCTCAGAAATATGTCAACATTAGGTTTGTTAGATTGCATTTTTTGTAACGAATCCAACGATTTTTATTTCATTAAAAAATTCATTACAATTCAAAAGTTATAAGCGAAACAAATTTATTTGTCTGTTCTATAATTTCAAAAAAAAAATACCCAATCACCATCTGCCACATGGAGGCAGTTGGGGGCTCATTTGGGCATGGTTTCAGCTGCACGTGAGGGGCTTGTGATGGATGTGAACGTGAAGAAAGTTTAACTCCCAAAGAGAGCTTCAGCGTAAGTAGGAGACCGCTGCATTTCATAATTATAAAAGCCCTTGTTTATGACTCCAACTCTCCAAGGACAGGTCACTGCCACGCCACTCCTGTTGCCATTTCACAGACGAACTCCTTCATCTGCTTGACGTACCTCTAGCCAAACACCTCAGCCAACTGATTGGTAGTCGTGTGCAACACTTACCCACAGTCCCTACAATTTGATTTGAGAGCTGGCCCTTCGTCCGCCGACCTCAAACAGGCGTGTACATGGAGGACAAATGTTCCACGATAGATTGGGCCGACGGTTGTGATCGTGGAGCGAGTCGATTACTATGCGTTGGAGGGGCTATGGTGGCAGTTGGATGCTGAGGTCGCACGGGACGGCGATGGTATCGCATAAAATTTGTAGATCAATCATGAGCATGTACATGGTTTATACCTGTTACCCATGTTCTCAACTACCGGCTTGTTTGGTTATTAGCGGTTGCAACACAGTAAGTGAATTTGAAAACAGGAATCACAAAATATGTTTTGAAACTAGGATCTAATTTGGTTGGACTTGAAGTCATGCAGTTCCAACTCATAGTGTCTTCCACTTACATGGGTGTGGCTGGACGTAAATCCAGTTCCCACCTGCAAAACGAACTCAGACATGCACAAAAATCTGGAAAACTGACAATTCGGTTTCCGGTTTAGATTGTGGCAGCCGTGATATCTCCATCCTTTGACGGTATACTTACCTTCTTTCAAATCACAGTTGTAACTATAGACCTGGGCATAAGTTTTACGGATGCCATCCTAACCAGAGGTAATCACACTTTTAAAATACATACAACAAGACGTAAACAAACGGAAGTGCTTGCTTGAAGTTGCTATCAACCAAACGATTAGAGGTACAGTTAATTACACGATTTGTTTTTCCTGTTTTTAATTTTGTCAGGTGTCTTATAACTACGTGCAACCAAATAAGTTCTAAATACCAATCATTTGATTGGATGATGTTATAACTGAACTCGTTTATTTGTAGAGTGTTTGGAAGGAGATACTCGAAGGCTGTAAGTATCCGTGGACAAGGCGATACCCGAAAAAGCCCATTCCTAGAAGGTAGTATTACAGCAGTACCCAGCAGTCACGAGAAAATGGTGGGGGGCTGGGGCGAGTAAGGATGGTGATGGAAATGACAGAAGGTGTGCAGTGGCGGAGCCATGAATTTGACTTGGGTGAGACACAAGTATAAAATAAAAAAAAAATTATTGTAAACATAATCACTATCGATAAATAAAAATTGATGTTTAAATTTTCAAAAGTAACTCATCAGTATAAGAACGATATATGATATTAAAATAATTTACACTATCAAAGAGATCCTCGTCTAGATTTCATGGTCTGGATTCTCTGGATAATAACATCTGTTTCAAGATTTTTGGAGATATCTTTTTCAGAATAACCCACCAAACAATCATTGAAATACTCATCACCCATCCTATTCCGCAGACGATGTTTTGCAATTTTCATGATAGAAAATACTCTCTCAACAGATGCAGTGGCCACAGGCAGAAGCATTGCTAGCTTTAGAATACGATATACTAAATGAAAATCTTTATCTTGCTTTGTCAAAACCATCTTTTGGGTTTAGTTCTGTGAGGCTCCTCAATTCTTTATACGAAGGATTGTGACGAACAAGAAATATATAGTTACCAAGCTGACATCTCAATCTTTCAATCTCTTGCAAGTTGAAATCTGATGGATAGAATTGTGCAAGTATAACTATCTTGTCTTCATCATAAGCACAAAAAATATTACATGGATCAAGGCAAGCGACACATAATAGCAACTCAGTGTTACTCTCATTGAAGCGGTCATTAAGCTCATTCAGCAACAAATCTATCACAGTGTTGTATATGTCAAATCGAAAATAATGCAGATTACTCTTAACCTCATGGACACATCTCGTTCTTCCCGGCATAACATAGGTATCATCCATATTCTTTAATGGTACTTCATACCTTGTGCAAAAAACATTAATCACGTTATTGAAAGACTCCCATTCAACATCTTCAGTTCTTAAGAAATTCAACTGCAACTTCACTGTCTTGACAAGAGCCATGGAATTCATAATATCTTGGTCTTTTCATTGTAATGAATTTGACAATTCATGTGTTATTCCTAGGAGTTTCTTCATTAAAAGCATCATGATTATGAAATCAAAAGTCTCCATATCAAGGAGTTGCTTGTGATCCTTTGCTCGATGTTTTGCCAATTCACTATCTTCAGTTAAAATCTGCAAAACCTTGAGAATAGACAGGTACATAACACTTAACTTAACTAAAGTGTTGTAATGTGAACCCCATCTAGTAGCGGCAGATCGTTTAACTCCATGTTCTTGATTTTTTCCTCTTCCAAAAGAAATTTCACATTCTTCAAGTGCTTTGGTCACTCTATCAACTTCTTGAGCTCGAAGGTACTCAGTCCGTTTACATGAGCAAGCAATGCAATTAAGTACTTGATGAACTGTTTCAAATAGACAAGCTACCTGTAGGTGATTTTTTGCAATAGAAACAAGTATCAACTGTAATTGATGCACAAATCAATGTACATAAAATGCACAAGGATTCTCTCTTTGTATGAGAGCTTTCAACCCGTTGAATTCTCCTTTCATATTGCTTGCACCATCATAGCCTTGACCTCTCAAACTATTGATGTTCAATCCAAATTTACTAAAGATGACATCTATAGCTCCTTTTAGTGACATAGAACTATTATCAGTAACATGCACCAAACCGAGAAATCTTTCAATAATCATTCCTTTAATGTCAACATAATAATGAACTATGGTCATTTGTTCTTTAACTAATATGTCACGTGAATCATCAACAAGAATAGTGAATAGACCATCACAATAAGATATATCAGAAATTATTTCCTCAGAAACTAGACTTGAAATAACCTGAATGATATCTTTCAGAATAGAAGGAGACGTGAGTTTTAGGATTTCAGGAGCATTGTTTAGTACGACTTGTTTAATATCATCCCCTTGATTTGCAATCCAATAAAGAAGCTCAAGAAATTTGCCTTGATTAGAAGAATCCTCAGACTCGTCATGCCCATGAAAGGCCAAACCCTAATTTAACAAATATCTTATGCAATCAATGGTACCTTTCAGCCGCAACTGGTATTCACTCTTTTGTTCTTCTGTATGCTTAGAAATAAGAACAACTAGTCGTTGATTATCATTCATTAAAGAAAGGCATTTTTCTTTTGTTGTATTGTGAGGACTAGTCGACCCGCCTACATGATTACCAAGTCTCTTTTTATCTTTCCAATATCTAAACCCATCAATGATAAATGATGGATCAGTGTGAGAAGAGGGGAAAACATAACAAAGTAGACAAAATGCAGCATCTTTGGCAATACTATATTCCAACCAATTCTTATGTTCATCAAACCAACTTCACACAAATTTACGTCTCTTAGATCCACAATTTTTCGTTGGGAACACATTTTTGTACATTAGGGTGATAATGAGAAATTGGGGTCTAACACCAGGATCAGTAATTATATCTTCTACTTTAAAATCAAGCCCACCACCAGAATGTTGAGAACCAGGCTGAGAAACTAATGTAGAATCACCCACTTCCATATTTGACCCACTTCCCTTTTCATTGACTGATGTTCCGACAGAAGGTTTTCTCTTAATTACAAATTTTTCCATCTTTGATTGACTCCTATTTAAATAAACATAAAAAGGAATAACAATTAATGAAACATAAATTATAGTTAGAAATAGTCACACCAAGAATTTGTAAGTAACCATTTATATACCAAACATGGTAAAAGAATTATATTTCAGTGAGACTCCTAGTCTCCTACCAAGTTGCATAAAGAGGAGTACTTAAAATAATATGTAAGTACTATTTACCTAATTACATTTATCAATGTTCCAATACAAAATATATTATCTGACTTGCAATCGTGGATATGCACAAATTACAGTTCTTTTCCATCACTAAACGATTATGTATCAAGAAAACAATACCAACTGGTAATATATTTTAACTAGTCACAATCTTTGAAAGATTGTTCTGAATTATGAATATGGGTTCCAGTGTTGTTCTATAATGTCAAAGAACTTTATATTGCATGACAAAAAAAATGAACAAATTGACTTGACGAGGGCACTAAGTGAAGTCTAGGGCATGGATTATGTAATGTATATTAGAGCCATCGAAGAAAAAAAAAGAAAAAATAAATAATGAGAACACGAAGCGATGAACTACAAAGTAAAAAAAACTAACCCACTGATATCTTCTGCAGCGACGAGTGCGGGACTGCGGGGCAAAGTTGTTGCCTTTGATTAAAAAATCAATTGCTTTGGAGTTTGGACCTTTGCCTTTGGGTATTATGTCATTCTGTTGTTACTCAGGGTATAGCTCTAGTCGACTAGCCGTATAGCTCTAGACCTCAGGGTGCGGCAGGGTTGCAGTGCCGCAGAGCACAGGTATCAGTAGTCACCTCTGCAGTCTGGTCTTGGGGTTTGCCTTGGCACCTCGTGTCACCCAGGTCTTTGTCCGCGAGTCGGTCTCACGCGAGTCGCGAGAAAAGGAGACAGAAAGGTCAGACGATATTTTGGGTAAAGATACAACGAGATTTTATATTGGGAACCGTCTCACAAAAAAGATATACAAGTTCAACTTAGATCCGGATTTCACAGCAAACGAGTTGCATGTATACTAGGAATAGGATACTATTATCTATTCCTATTGTTCCAGGCCCACTACTTTATTGTACAACTTTTTTCTCAAAAGTAGGGTGAGGCACGTGCCTGAGGGTGCCCAAACGTGGCTCCACCACTGAAGGTGTTCTTCTATGGGAACGAACGAGCGCTCGAAAAGGGCGTAGTTTATCTTCTAGACTTCTCTATGTAATCAACCATTGCTTGATAGTTCATTTCCACAGCGTGAGTTGAACTTCCATCCAACCAAATACATGAAGTTGGAAGACACCATGAGTTGGAAGAACATATGTTCATTTTCCATCCAACCAGACAAGCCCTTCGAGAAGATCTTGACGGAGTTGGGTTTTCGGGTTAAGTAATGCCAATATGACTACTTCCCTGCAATACCACAGTTAACATTCTAGCTAGATGTGGAACTACATACAACACCTAGATTGTGTTTGGCACGTGATGGAAGTTGGCTTAAGGGCTGTCATTTTGCATTAGTCAGGATATTTTGAATCCCAATCCAGGATATTTTGTGTTTGAGGAAAACCGACTCTAGAGAATATTACACCCTTTGGTTAATCCTAGCAGACTCTCAATTTTGGTCTTAAGTTAGCCCCTCTTTGATAAGAATTGGGAACTAATTCAACCATGATCCAACTTACACAGTGACATACTTGTAGTTATATGGGACTGATTTTGGCCCTTCCATTCTAAAACTCATTGATCCTTCATCATGACACCCCCGACATTCTCATTTTCCCTTCGTTCACCATGTCCATCCGACGATGTGCTATGGTTGTGTTCCTCATGTTGTGTTACATATAGTTTGGAGGTATCCACAACATTTTATGCATGATGTGTTATCGGCATCATCACTTCTGGTGGCTAGGGCTTGGTGTGTCCAGGGTCTTACGTTCTTCACCATGTGTCCATTTTTTAAGAACTGTGAGGTACATTCATTCCCCACTGCTAGTTTCCTTTTTCCATTTTAGTGTCACTTTCACCTTGTTGTGTGAGGCACAATCATGCTATCTAAACCATATCATGTGATACTTTCAGATTTATATTTGGTACTGTCTATTCACTTTGTTTCCTCATTTGTATTTGGGATAGAACACCTCCACTAGGAGTATTTTCTTTAGTATGGCGCTCCCTCCATATCTATCATTAGATTTCATGTTACAACTTTTCTGACTCTAACTTGTCGTTGCTATCAAGCTTGTTGCGCATGAAGAAACAAGGAACGATTGCTAAGTCATGTGACTTTTCTTATTAAGGTAGTTCATTGTATTGTGTTTATTTTGATTAGAGCTCTAATACCTTTTTGATGTAGTTGTTGATACTGATATGTGTAGTTATTTTGTATGAATTGACTTGATTTTCTCTTATTTTTGGATGTGGTTTATGGACATGGGTGTGTATTTATTCCTTCTTTTCACAACTACCAAGATCCACACATAGTTTTTAATTAGTACTTATTTATTTGTATCAAGATACATCATTTCAGCGGTTACTTGATCCTATTATGCTAATTTATTGATGGGGGAAGTGTTTTGTTTTAGAATGATATTTTTTCCATTCAGTGATCCCTATATGTTAGAAATGTAAGATTTACTTTTGATCAGTGTGAGTAAGGTAGAACTTAGGGGTAAGATTTTCCATTTTGACTATGAGGAATGAGACTCGAGAGCGGATCCACTCCCTACTAAATTATATAAAAAGGAAATATACCATATATTAAACACCACTATAAATTTTTGCAAAAAGAATGATAATCAATTTATTTAAAATGTATGTATCATGATACCAAATGTAGCAACAGAAACAAAATATCTATCTTATAAAACTTGATATTGTCTCATAAACCTCACCGTATAGGTTCATACATATGAAAACTATCTAAACTAAAGGATTAGAGGAGGATCAACTAACCACCTTGTGAAAGTCTCCTAGAAGCATTTAGTTATGCTTGATGAGGTCCTGGTCCAACTTGGTTATCCCCTCCTTGACCAACACCTGGGGTTGGAAGTGTGTTCCGGAAAAAAGAAGAAAAGTAGATACATGAGAAGGTCGTTGGTATGTGCATTCTAAATCGAGTAATGAGCAATGTTATGAAAAAAAGGACGTCAAATAAGAAAGGATTCCCATGGAAAAAGAAAATGACTATCAACTTGGAATAAAAGAATATGGATTCAATAAATTGAGAAATAAGAACAAGGAATCCATGTCTTTTAAATGTTACAGTACTAGAATAATATAAATATGTTGGTAAGAAATAATACATCTACCGTTAATATGGATGAGCAGGAACATATACACATATGCTTTGAGTAGGACACGATACACATCTTCTCTAATAATATCACTTGTAGGATTTATCATGTCTGCATTATCAAGTGTGAAAATTTATGTATCTATATAAAATAACAAGTGTCGCATTATACTATTAGTCACCACATTATGCATGACAATAGGGTAAGAAATTCTAAATAAAAATATGAGGGATGAGAACATCCAATCAATATATGTGGGGTCAAAGGACCCATTAAAGAAGATTCAACAATGTTGATGATGTGAGGGAAACAATCAAGATACATTTTGAAAATAATATCAAAGAACATGTAGCAATCAAATTCGAATTTTAGGTCTTCAAATAGATAAAAAGATGAAAATAGAGGTGATTGCTCAAGTATGAATAATATGGAATGCAAACATACCTTGACTTGAGTGTTAAGTTAGAGATCTTGTCCTAATCTTCCAATTCTAGTGTCAAGTCAAACCTACATACAATATTTGATCCATCAATTATGATTTAATATATGATGCATTAGGTGAAACCCTAGAAATCCAAATCCATTGGAAAAACCCTAGGTTGACTCTTGTTAATAGCTTAACATTTGCGTTTAGGGTTACTTATTAACATCCTGACTGAAAATCTCAATTGTGTTAATTACAATGTTTCCCTTAATTAATAATATGAGTTCAAGAGATATCAAAACCCCAAAAATCTAGTCCTACAACCTTGGAATCAGGTGACAAATGCATGCCAAAATATAGATAATATTGTCTTGAATCAAATAGATATTTTTATCTAATTTTTTGATAACCAGGGAATTACTTATGAATTTTGGATATATGGACCAATTCAAAAATTAGGACAAATCCTCCTAAGCAATTAATGCCATGTAAGATGGGTCGGTTGACCTGGCCCAACCACCAGTGGCCAACTCAGCTAGATTGTGTGTGTTCAAAGAAACAAGTTACAGGAGAAACAACTAAAATGTCCTTAAAAGGAAGAAAGGGAGGTGAGGCCGTACAAGGGGGAAAGAACAAAGGGGGTCATCCCCTTCCTCTCACGTACACCATGGCTATGTGAAGAATTAGAAAACTAACCATGGAGATTGGGTGATTGCATTGGGTGATCAAATCATGAAATGAACGAGATGAAAAAGAAGAGAAGGGACAGACAATCCTTAACTGATGATGAATTGCACACCAACAAATCACAGTGTCGTGGAGAAGAGCCGCAAGGTCAGAGAAGAATACTCGATCGGCTGTGAGAAAAATAATGATGCTAGGAGAAATTGAGATTAGGGAATGATTGTTTGGGTTAGTGCGGAACTAGAGCAAGGGTTTTCTATTTATAAGGTTGGGTATATGGTGGTTTGTGTGTAGAAGGATCAGAGACATGGGAGAGGGACATTGAGAGTTTCTAAAATATGCAACAGTAGGAGTGAAGTAGGATATGGATGGATGAAAAATGAAATTGGCAATCTAATATAAGTTGTTTTGCAAGGTTTCATTGAGAAACAAGGGAGAAACGTCTAAAAAACTACACCTTCCTTTGGTTGCGCACTGTTCATCCACGACTGTCTCCAACTTGAGGTAGGAGACAAGTTGTGGGCCACAAAATCATGATCTAATAGTCCTCATCTTACGTGCTCCAAGTTAGAAAAGGACAAACATTAATGTATTTGATTTTGGTTATGAAGCCTTTTTCTTTCGACGCATTAATTATTTAAATATTTCCTTAACTAATTAACAGTTTATTTAATGTCCAATTAGACCCAATCTTGCAGAATAGATAATTTTGGGATGAGGAATCCAATTTTGGCATTAATTATAACTTTTGAAGACTCTTAATATTTTATTTAATATTTTTAAATCTTATCACTTATTTTACTCCTTTAATGAATTAGAGGCATCTAGAAACTCTCCAAAAATATGAAACTTAGCCTACAAGTAAACTTAACCATGACATATACAACTTTACAATTAATTTTCACTTTTGAGGTTATTTTCACATGTTATTTATATTTTAGGATTTAATGTGCATTCTCTCTTCTAAATATAAAATAATATTTTAGATTGTCCAAATTAGACGCCAATTGAAATATAGGCTAATTTTGGTATGTACATTTCGATTTTGATGTTTATTTCCACTTTTGGTGATTTTGAATAATTTATTTAATAATTTTGGTTGTTATCCTATTTTCTTTTCGAAATATAATTAGATAGTTATTAATATGCAAATGATATGAAACTAGGCTCCCAAGTCATTTGGGACCCCAAGAACACATTTTCATTATTGTATTTTTAATTTTAAGATTTCTTTTTATGAATTATGGCTCCATTAGGAATTTTGACACACTATCATTGTTTTTGTTAAAATATTACGTCTTTATTATCAAAAAGTTACTTAATAGGGTCCTAGTATTTCATTTTGGTACAAAAAAGACTTATATATTCTTATTATTGACGAAAATCCACCTTTTACAAAATTAACATATTTTATTTTTATATCCCTTTTTAATTGATATGATTGTACATAAAAATTCCAAATGTCATTTTTAACACATGTATTAATCATATTTTCCTCCATTATGTGAGAAAAGGAAATGAATGTAATATATTTCATGAATCAACTTTCATGTTAGAATATATTTAAATTATTATGTCAATGTCTATTAAATTTTATGCTTGCTTGGTCACATCTATAGAACAAACCTAACTAGCTTTCTAATCATGGGATAGGATAGGATTCTAAGTTTTTCTTCGTTACAAGGATAGTGTTACATTTTTACCTTTGGTTCACCTAGTTTGGTTTTGTTCTAAATACCTAGTTGTTTTATTGATTTTTCATGGAATGTCTTCCACTTTTAATCTTCAACAAATTTCTTGTCATGCTATGTGTATAGAAAAAACAAATGATTATGTGGTTGTTTTGTCCATACAATATAGATGACTTTTTCCAATGGTTGCTTGACCAACTATTGAATAATGATTATTTGACTAATTAGTTGTTTTCTTGATTTTCTTGAAAGTATTATGAAAAACATTTCCCAATGATGAACACTCTATTCATTTTTGTATTGCATCAAGTTGGAACCTGTATTTTTTAAAATGTTTTTTTTAAAGCACCTTGTTATTGTTGCTTCCATTTGATGGTGTTGCGCCATTTCTCATGAGATCCTACTCCCCAATGTTGTTATCTTTGGTTTGCAGTAAGTGAGTTGTTGAACGATATGATTTTTTGTACTCAATTTTGTTTTGTATACACTATGTTATGTTTGAGAATATACTTTTTCCATAATCAAAATTCATGTGCATCCCATTACTATTTTCAACCGGTTTAAACTATTTTATATATTAATTAGTTTCTCCAACCATGTCAATTTTGATGGCAATAACCTAAAGTAGACACAACTTGTGATGCATGTGATGTCTTTACATCTTATGTAGTCTTGGTATTTCTGGTTCCTGCTTTATAATTGGTCTTTTCATTGTCTATTCGTGTTGAAAAAAGGATTCTTTGTACCGAGGTTTCTTAATAACAAACACTACCAGAGAGACACTTATTGATTCATACCTAAATGTTTGGCTATCATTGAATCTTAGTAGACAGAAGTGGAAACTAGACTAGCCTATCTGGTTCGCAATGATAGTTTGGAAAATTTGGTAGAATAGATGTCAGTTAGTTTTCCAAAACATCAAAACCACGCTGAGGGGTCTTTCAATTCAACTCATCAAGAAGTTCTTCTCTATTTAATGGATTTTCAAAGAAAGAACCTGATAAAAGAATTGACCCAATCTGCATAAGAGATTTGGGAACCACCAGACCAAGATTGGGAAAAGTGAACATGAATTTTGTGGTGAAGAGGAAGAAGAAGGTAATGGTGTTTTCTTATATTGCGAGGAATAATGAAGGAAAGTGGCTCTAAGGTGGTTGTTTCTCTGGCACAGTAGAAGACACATTACATGATGAATTTTAGGCCATCTTAGTTGGGATAATGTAAAGTAAGTAGATGGTCAGCAAGATCATCATCTCCTTTGAAATCAAGCAAACCATTAGCCGGCTTGGTGGAACGTTAGTTACCCCTGCTAAATACAAACCCCTATATTCAACACTAAGTGCGATATGTGTTATTTTGAGTTTTTTTTCCTCATTTTCGATAAATGCTTATATAATAATGTGGATGATGGTATAGCCAAGGGGGCATTGTCCCAATGGGTTGCTTCTTATAAGTGGCAGTAGAGTCCTGACTTCATATGTGAGCTAGTTCAATATGAAGCTAGTTTGTTCCATAGGTCTTTACAGTCCTCCAATGTGCCTATAATGGGAGTACTTAAAGGAGTGTCATTTTCACTCCTCAGATTGCCCTAGATCTTGAACCTAGGGCCATTGTGACTGCAAGATCTCAACAAAGTCAATGGTTGTAGTCTCCGAGGATGTTTTCTCATCCATGGTGAGTTTTGGTTATAGATTTTGAGTTTCACATGTTCTCACGCAATTGGAAAAGCTTAACTCTTTTGATGGATTGATTCAATAAGATACATAGAAATTCTCTTGTTTTTGCCTTCTCTCTTATCCATGATATGTTACGCTATGAATTGGTATATATTTGGGTGTTGTTTGGATGATGGGTTATTCAACCTTAATCATGATCCTTAACCTTCATGCACTCCAAGAATATGGGAGATGGTGTACCTAGGGTTGGTGATGAGAAATAACTACAAACCCTAACAAGCTAAGTGTGGAGCCCTAACCATAATCTAGAGATATTGATGGGTTGCTTATTTTTCTTCTAATGGATATAATATTATGATGATTTGTCTTTCCTGCTTATGAACATCTAGCCATGCAGTGATATGTGTTTAAATGTCATGGCTAGTGTATGCTATGGTGACTATGATATGCTATAGGTTGAATGAGCCCTGATGAGGCATGATGAGACACAAGTGAAACATGAGTTAGGTGACTAGGGTCCTGTGACCTGGCAGAGGCTTATGTGTAGACTGAGGTGATTACCCTCCAGTGATATGTTTGAGGGATTGATATCCCATAGTGATGTGACTATGGTAATAGTCTTGTGTGGATGTGTGACATTGATGATGGCCTTGTGAATGGTAGTGCTACAATGTTATGTGATGATGTGACAAGTTCACACATTATTCATTTTATATCTTCTGAATTTGTACTAAGTGGCAGTAGAGTCCTAACTTTATATGTGAGCTAGTTCAACATGAAGTTAGTTTGTTCCATAGGTCTTTACAGTCCTCCAATATGCCTGTAATGGGAGTACATGACGAATAAGAGCGCTCCCAGGTTCCAAAAAAATAAAAAATTTGTCCTTTATTACAACATTTGTGATAATGATTTAGTTCTATTTTAAATTATGTTAGATATTATTCTAATTCTCGTTCCTAATTTCAATTATTATCACGAGTTCATGTAATTCTGAGTTCAATACTGCATGACATGTTTAAGCATGTGTATTGATTTTATATTTTAATTTTTTTTACTACAAATAGTGTTTTTTTCCAAATATTAGGTTTTGGTGCATTTGGTAGCGCCAAAAATCTCAATTTTGGGGTTCATTACAGTCTCCCATAACTTTATTGTCACTGTCATGTGATAGATATTCTTTGTTATTAGTTTTTCATTACAATATATGTACTATAAATCTTAGATTTATTTTCATCCAGTACAAACCACATTCACTCTTAGTCTATTTATTCTGCTCTGGATTATAGTTTCTATATGCAAATAGGATACTTAAAATTATGTTTAAATTATTTTGAGTTTATCATTATGGTATTCCAATGAGGAATGGCTCATGATGACTAAATATGGACCAATTCTACTTTTTTATCTGTGTTGATCAGATTGTATTACATACAAATAATCTAGCTTTGTTAAATGTGGTAGCCCCATAAATCTCAATTTTGGGATTTTCTACTTTCACCCATTTCTTTCATCTTCATTACTTTCTTCAAGTAGTTATTCGTTGCTGTCTATTTTTCATCCATGTATGCATTGTAGTGTTAGATTTATTTTCATCCATATTGTATTAGAAACCACATTGAGTTTTAGTCTTTCAAATCCAATCTTGAATACAATTGTTGTATGCATCTAAGATTGTTAGAGCATGTAACATGTAAACCGAGCATAAGGTGTACATGTTTCATCTATTTTACCCATATTCTCAACTACAAAGATCTCGATAGAGTAGGGTTATCAACTTAAGAAATGATACTATGGCCACTCTCCTGTTGCATCATACATTATCATTCAGAACAAACGTGGACCTTCATAACAAGGGTACCATATGCTTGTATTTGGCATGGGACTAAACTGAGGTCTACTATTGTTATTTGTTTTTTCGCCAATGTTTTCCTCTAACCAATTTGAAGACTACACATGTTTGGGATCAATATGGACGATCTAAAACAACAAACCTTTTAGTCCCAACTATAACATGACATAGGTTTAACTCAATATCTATTCAATTGGTATTTTATGATCTGATATATATGGAGTACGAATGGTATAATTTCCTAACCCATCCTGTCCTAATCTGATGCATAAAATTTAGTTATACAAACCTACTAGCCTTTATGGGGGTGAGTAGGCAAGACCTAATATAAACAATTTGTTGTGGGAAGTGACATAGGTGGAACTGTCTAGTAGGAGAGTCAAATACATCATTAAATGGGTTCAAAAAATGAAAGTACCATTAGCTATGAATGTTACTTAGGCATTAGTCTTGATCTGCATTAAAGTTATATAGCACACCAATCACTTTTATGAGACCAATCACTTTTATGAGGGTTTGAGAATCATCCTAGGGTCTCACCAAAGATTCACAACCCTTTTTTGTCATTCAACCTCACTTGGGTTCTAGTTATTCTAGTTTTCACCTTTTTATAGTGATTCTTGATCATGAGGGCAATCCCCTTCTAGGTACCCATCGTCTGGCTTGGTTCATTTGTGTTTATCTTTGCATTGTGATATTGAGAGGCTCCCAGAACCCCAATTGTCCTTTTTCTATCTTTTTTTATCTTTGTACCTCTAATCTAGGGTTTATCTATAGAGGACTGTCATTTTCACTCCTTAGATTTCCCCAGATCTTGAATGTAGGGCCATTGAGACTGTAAGATCTCGACAAAGTTAATGGTTCTGGTCTCAGATGATGTTTTCTCATCCATAGTGAGTTTTGGTTATAGATTTTGAGTTTCATATGTTCTCACGCAATTGGAAAAGCTTAACTCTTTTGATGGATTGATTCAATGAGATGGTTAGAAATTCTCTTGTTTTTGTGTTCGCTCTTATCCCTGATATGTTACACTATGAATTGGTATATATTTGGGTGTTGTTTGGATAATGGGTTATTCAACCTTAATCATGATCCTTAACCTTCATTTTCTCCAAGAATATGGGAGATGGTGTACCTAGGATTAGTGATGAGAAATAACTACAAACCCTAACAAGCTAAGTGTGGAGCCCTAACCGTAATCTAGAGATATTGATGGGTTACTTATTTTTCTTGGAATGGATACAATATTATGATGATTTTTCTTTCCTGCCTATTAACCTCTAACCATGCAGTGATATGTGTTTAAATATCATGGGTAGTGTATGATATGGTGACTATGATATGCTATAGGTTGAATGAGCCCTGATTAGGCATGATGAGACACAAGTGTTATAGGAGTGATGTGACTAGGGTCCTGTGATCTGACAGAGGCTTATCCCTAGTTGAGGTGATTACCCTCCAGTGATATGTTTGAGGGATTGATATCCCATAGATATGTGACTTTGGTAACAGTCTTGTGTGGCTGTGTTCTAGTGATGATGGGCTTGTGAATGGTAGTGCTACAGTGTTATGTGATGATGTGACAAGTTCATACCTTATACATTTTATATCTTCTAAATTTGTACTAAACACTTATTCTTGTAGAGTTTGTTATGGTTTTATACATTTTATCTCGGCTGATGCTAAAAGCCACTTAATTGGCATAACTTATTAAGTGGTACCATGCCACTACACTACAAATAGGCACATAAACCCCATTTTTAACCATTTGACCCACTTTTAGGCGCTTTTACCACATGTTGGGGTGCATTCGCATATAAATTAGGCAATACATAAGTAGCTATTTAACCCTATCCTTAGGCACTTTAAACCACTTTTAGGCACATCAACCCATTTTTGGGTGCATTTCCTATTTATTTGACGCATAATAGTAAATTAGGCTAAAAAGGCACTACACTTACAAGTGGGTGCATTAACCCCATTCGTAGGCAATTTATCTGCATTTTTGGGTGCATTTGCTTATAAATTAGGCACATAACAATAAATTAGGTTAAAATTGCCACTACACTGAAAAATAGGCACATAAACCCTATTTTAGGCAATTTTACCAACTTTTAGCAGCTTTAACCCATTTTGGGGCGCATTGGCCTATTAATCCAGCACTACACAGACACCTTAGGCACTTTAACCCACCTTTTGGCACTTCAACCCATTATTGGGCTCATTTCCTAGTTATTAGGTACATCATAGTAAATTAGGCTTAAAAAGGCACTTCACTAACAATTAGGTGCATTAACCCCATTTTTAGGTGATTTAACGACATTTGTGGGCGCTTTAACCACATTTTTTGGTGCATTTGCAACAAATTAGGCACTACACTGATAAGTAGGTGGATTAACCCTATTCATAGGCACTTTAACCAACTATTAGGCACTTCAACCCAATTTGGGCACATTTCCTATATATTATGTACGTAATAGTTAATTAGATTCAAATTGCCACAACACTACAAATAGACGATCAAACCCCATTTTTAGGCATTTTGATCCACTTTTTATGCACTTTTACCCCATTCTTGGGGAGCATTGGCATATAAATTAGGAAATACACTTACAAGTAGGCGGATTAACCCCATTCATAGGTGCTTTAACCCACTTTTAGGAACTTCAACCCATTTGGGCGCATTTCCTATATATTAGCCACATAATAGTAAATTAGGTTAAAAAAGGCACTAAACTAACAAGTGGGTGCAATAACCACATTTTTAGGCACTTTAACTGCATTTTTGGGAGCATTGTTCTATCAAATTTGGCACGTAATTGTAAATTAGGCTCAATTTTCTACAACACTAACAAATAGGTGCATAAACGTCATTATTAGTTGTTTTAACCCACTTTTGGAGCTTTAACCCCATTTTGGGGTGCATTGGCCAATAAATTAGGAATTGTAGTGACCAGTAGCCAAATTAACCGCATTCTTAGGCACTTTAACCCACTTTTAGGAACTACAACCCATTTTTGGACACATTTCATGTTTCGTAGGCGCATAATAGTAAACTAGACTAAAAGATGCACTACATTAACAAGTGGGCGCATCAACCCCAGTTTTAAGCATTGAGCCGCATTTTTTGGTGCACTGACCTATAAATTAGGCACATAACTATAAATTTGGCTAAATTTGCCACTATGTTGACAAATAGGCGCATAAACCCCATTTTGAGGCATTTTAACCAACTTTTTTCCACTTTAACCCCATTTTGGGGAACATATGCCAATAAATTAGGCACTATACAAATAAGTAGGAAGGTTAACCCCATTCTCAGGTGCTTTAACCAACTTTTAGGCATTTCAACCCATTTTTGGGCGTATTTTCTATTTATTAGATGAATAATAGTAAATTAGGCTTAAAAAGGCACTACTTTGACATCTTAGGCACTTTAACACACCTTTTGGTACTTCAACCCATAATTGGGCAGATTTTCTAGATATTAGGTGCATAATAATAAATTAGGCTAAAAAAGATACTACAACGACAATGGGGTGCATTGACACCATTTTTAGGTGCTTTAGTGACATTTGTGGGGCATTAACTGCATTTTTGGGTGCATTGCCTATATATTAGGCACTACACTGACAAGTAGGTGGATCAACCACTTTTCTTAGGCCCTGTAACCCACTATTAGACACTTCAACCCAATTTTGTGTGCATTTCCTATTTTTTATGCACATAATAGTAAATTAGGCTAAAATTGCCACTACACTACAAATAGGTGCATAAATCCCATTTTTAGGCATTTTGACCAACTTTTAGGCACTTTTACCCCATATTGGGGAGCATTAACCACATTTTTATGCGCTTTAACCGCATTTTGGGTGCATTATCCAATAAATCAGGCGCATAACTATAAATTAGGTTCAAATTACTACAACATTAAAAAATAGGTGCATAAACCCCATTATTAGCCTTTTGAATCCACTTCTGGCACTTTAATCCCATTTTGGGGCACATTGGCCTATAAATTAGGCATTGTACTGACAAGTAGACACGTTAACCCCATTCTTTGGCAATTTAAACCACTTTTAGGCACTTTAACCCATTTTTGGGCACATTTCATGTTTATTAGGCGCATGATAGTAAACTAGACTAAAAAAAGCAATACACTGACAAATGGGTGCATTAACCCCATTTTTAGGCATTTAGCCGCATTTGTTGGTGCACTGGCCTATAAATTAGACACATAACTATAAATTAGGCTAAAATTGCCACTAAATTTCCAAATAGGCACATTGCCATAGATCCATTCCATTGTCAGCCTTAGTACTGGATGGTGAAACACGTTCTCCCTTAGCAGAAGCTCGGAGTCATATACTGTTGAGTAAATGCAATCTCAGGATTGGTTGCAGGCCATACCTTGGTAGGAGTGTGAGTATAGGTCATAGCTCAGTATTGTGTCCTAGTGTATACTTTCATAGGATTGTCTACACGTGATACCATGGTAGTAGTGCGACTTCAGATCATAGTGTAGTTTCACTAGCATTGCACCTATATACCAAGGTAGGCTAGACTGTCTTGCAAATGACTCATATGTTATGTCACTACGGTGTTATTCTCATGTTGACCGGGAGGTGTGGAGTGGTCGTGGATTCCGTCTCTTCCATAGACCTTGTATGACACTGATTTTGACTTAACAGTGGTTAGTTGGAGTATGAATGGTATACCTCATCTCCACAAGGCATAATAAAATATGTAATACAGTCGTGCAGTGTAATTGCATTGTCAAAAATGAGAATAACATTAGTTGAAGCCTTTCCTTTCATTTATACAATTTAGTTCATAAATGATACACATGTTCTTCATATTCCTTCTTAAATTATTAACTATTCTACTGCTTAGTGATAACTGCCTAGTATTGCTTAACCTATTGTACCTATTGGATACATATTTTTTAGCTGAATCTTCTCAGTTAGTAATTATGTTATCTATCTCCTTCAGTTTATTTGTGCTTTAATAGATGTTGGTGGAGAGTTATATATCTCATTGGGACATTTGGTCTCTCCCCGTTGGTTTTCCACATCTTTTAGGTGGTCGTGCACGATGTGGAGGAGATCGTGCAGCTGAGGAGGAGCAAAAACAAGAGTAGTACCTTATCAGGTTGAAAGTGTTGCTAGTTCCTTTGGTGTTAGAGTCCTAGATTTGTGTGGCAACACATCCCACTACCACACATACAGCGAGGTGTTACACGAAAATGTATGGAAATCACCATAACAACAGATTATAAAAATACGAGTTAATTAAAACGGATTGCAGAAAACTGATAAACTAAGGAACTATTACATTCAAGTCCTCATCCTGCAAAGAAACATGTTATATAAACATATACAAGACCTGATACGTGTCCACATCTTAGAGGAACAACTGTCTAACCATCACATGAGTTCATCACATGTTTATACATACATAAAGGCCCACATCCGGCCAGCAGCAGGATATACAAAACATCAATGATTATACATCGTCAAACAACGTCAAACACCTCCAAGGACCTGAGAGTACAGGGATGACTCTAGACTCTACTACAAAATGTCCAAAACAACAGCATATCCATCGCTTGCCTTCTACTGCTCTTTCAGCTGCTCGGCCGCAACTCCACGACCACCACCATGTCTAGCTCGACCACCTAAAAAGGGTGTAAACCAGCGGGGTGAGACACACAGTCCCAGTGAGAAACATAACTCCCCGCCGAAACTACAAAACCTCAGAAAGATAAAGCAACAACAGAAGATAAACAGTAAAACATAAAATAATAACAGTCTATACCGCAAAGCTATTCGTACCATCAAGCTTACCAGGATGTATGGATGACATATCATCAACTATCTCTTTATGGAACATAAGATTATAAGATCTTATCGCATAACATGAGAAACATATAAGTAACTGCAAGATATAACAAGATTAACTACACAAGCAAGGCCTCAATCAATGTTCCATATTTTGCCTTAAGCAATAAATACTATACGGCTGAATTACGTATTTTATGCCCTGAGGAAGTGAACTGTACCGTTCAAATCCAACCTTCGGCTATGAAGCCCATAACCGGTGCCATACAAGGTCAATGGAAGAGCTGGACTCCACAACCTTTCCACTCGTGGTCAGTGCACGAGAACCAAAGCAGGAACGCAGTCTCATGCTCAAGTGGCCTCAGCCACAGGGTCAGCTCCATAGGCTACCCATCCTCTAGCCCGCCTCGGTACAGGTCACGACGCTAGTATATCTGAGCCACGGGCCTGTTCACCATGCTCTGAGCCATGAATGCATTCATGCTCTTTATATCACATATCCAGAGCCATGGGCATGTTCACCATGTTCATCACATATTCCGAGCCTACAACCGCAGCTGCACTCGTTTCCCTCTCTATTTGAGCCTAGGAGAAACCTTGCATATTCAAAAATATGCGCTCCGGGTTAACCCGTAGGAGAACCCGTTTCACCATCACCAACTCCTGACGATGATGGATCTATGGCCAGGGCAAACTACATGATATATTCGACTGTGATTAATTAGTATCTTTTATATGGATTGCAAAATTCAACCAAGTTATATAACATGTAAACTGTAACAAGAAATAAACAACATAAAGCTCAACATTATGCTTTTATTGTAATCACATCAACCTGATCCATCACAAGGATCCAACCTCACATGTTATCACTTGGCCTCTTGCCAATCATCCAAATCCATCTCAAGGATCATCACATACCATGGGATCTCAATCCCTCATCATATATTGCCACTGCCTCTCAAGGCTTACACCATCATCATGGGACAAACACATCATACACGTAATCTCATCAACAAGAGTAACTATCAAAGTAATGTTACTCATCACATATTTCTCATAGCCTTTTTCTTTGCTAATCATCACCTGGATGGTTAGTGTACACAATAATCATAGGCTTAATAGAAGACCATGCTATCAATATAGAGTGGCATTAAAGATTCTATATCAATCATACATCAACTGATGATCATGTGCATAAAACACATCATTAAGTAAGCCATACTACATGCTTATCATTATCTCAACTTACTGCAATTAATCCAGATGATCAAGTTCATGTATAAAGGTATGGAGTTACATAAGCAAGTGTTACCATAATAATTACCATTGAGTAAAATGACATATGTATGTGGGAAGAACCCTCACTAGAAGCACCAAGAACCCTCACTAAAGGATGTGTCGGGAAGCATGCCCTCATCTAATGTCCATCTCATGACGCTCATCATATAACGGTTGTCACCAAGCAATGCGCAACACTGCGTTAGAGTCTTCCGTGCACCTTGCCTATCAGGCAACGACTGTGTCGGGCATCTCAGCGCAACGCCCATCACAGGGTGTATATCGGCCGATACAAAGCCAAGGTGACGCCCGTCACCATCTGCTAGCAACCCGTTACAAGGGTATATCGGGCAAGGTTATCCAACATGAGGTATCGTCCAAGGGAACTACTCAAGCTACCATCACAAACCTATTGTCCAGCCACTCAAACCATGGCCTAACGGCCGTCACAGGGCAAAGTGGTATTGTGACGCCCGTCATAGAAACTAGGGATATCGCCCGTCACCAACACTCCATGTCGTACAAGGGGTTAGGTCAAGAGGGCTGTCGGGCAGCACCTCCCCAAGCCCATAACGTCCAAGGTACAACTCACATGATCGTCTTCTACCTCAAGCATAAGGACACCTGAAACCCTAGAGGGTCAAGAAAATGGCTCACCTCAATCGACTTGGAAAGAGGGGTCTTGCACATCATCTATCACCAAACGGCCACAAGGAAAAACCCTAGAGAGAGAGTCACCACTATCACCAAGCTCACCCTTCAAGTCCATGGTGAGAGGAGTGTGTTGCTCAAGAAACTAGAACACAAGCTCACCTCAATCGACTAGCTAGGAAAGAGGGGTGTTGCTCATGAAACTAGGAGCTCAAGCTCACTCCTCTAGACCAAATAGAGAAAGGAGTATTGCTCACCACAAAACCCTAAACCAAAAGGATCGGCCAACATGGAAACTTAGGCAAGATACTAATCTAGCGACATATAAACATGATCATAAAAAGAGATAGAGTAGTTAGGGTTAGGAGTTATGTAACCCGCCTTAAGTAACTCCAAGCTACAAGCACCACCAAGCAAGGAAGAAGGAGACTGCAAGGCTATCGGCCGCCAGGCTTGCTCCTTCAAGGGGTATCGGCCACCAACTTGCAAAGGAGAAGGGGTGACGTGCACTAAGGTGGAGAAGAAACTAAGGAACCAAAGGAACTCCTAGAAAAGGAAAGGACACGCCTATATAGAAGGAAAGGGAGGAGAAAACAAGGTAGAACTAAGCAAGGTGTCGTCCACCTAGGGACACTTGTCCTAGTGCACGAGCCACTACTCTAGCAAGCCCTAAACACATGTCCAAGGCCATTGCCACATGAAAGCATCAAGCACCAAGTGTCCACTAGTGGTAACGCAAATGAGGTCAAAGCTTGGTCAAAGGTCATGGGCGACACACTATCAGCACCATGGGCGACACACCCCATGGGAGGCACACTCCTCTCTTGCCCGATACAAGGTTCAACCAAACCAAAGTAGGGTGCCTCAAGGCCCAACAAGCTCAACCAAGCCCAAAAGAACTCCTAGCAATGATCCCAATCCTTCCTCTCTACACTAGAGGAAGCAAAGAGAGAGGGGAACACCTCAGAAGGTGGCAAACTTGCCTACAAAACCCTAGACTTGGGTTATTTGTAAGTAGCACCTCCAACTCTCAACAAAGCACAACCAAACCCTAATCACCACTAAAGGTGATTAGCAAGCACCAAAGCATCAAGGTTAAGTAAAGCAAATAGGGTAAATCCTAAACGAAGGTCAGGGTCCTTACAAGGTAACCCCCTTCAAGGGATTTTGTCCCCGAAATCCAAAGAGAAAAGCGAGGGATACTTCCTCTTCATCTCTTCCTCAAGCTCCCACGTGGCTTCCTCAACGCCATGATGATGCCAAAGAACCTTCACAAGAACTAGGTCCTTCCTCTTCAACTTCTTAACTCTCCTATCAAGGATCGCCACAAGACCTTCCTCGTAGGTCACATCTTCATCAAGATCAACTTCAACTGGATGTATTATTGCTCCCGAATCTGGATGACTACTAACATGGAATATTGGATGTAACCTGTGCAACTCTGGAGGCAACTCTAACTCGTAAGCTACCTTGCCAACATGTGCTATAACTGGGTAAGGTCCCATATATCTGGGTGCTAACTTACCCTTCCGACCAAACCTTAGCACACCTTTCCACGGAGAGACCTTAAGATACACTTTGTCTCTTACCTGGAATTCCAAAGGTCATCGACGGTTGTCTGTATAAGACTTCTGCCTGTCCTGTGCCACATTCAACTGTTGTTGTATTACCTTGATCTTTTCTGTTGTCTGCTGTACTAACTCAGGACCCAATAGCTGATACTCACCAGACTCATACCAACACAAAGGAGATCTTTACTTCCTTCCATACAAAGCCTCAAAAGGAGCCATGTCAATGCTCCGCTGATAATTGTTGTTGTAGGCAAACTCTATCAAACTAAGATCTACATCCTAGTTGCCTAGAAACTACAAAACACAAGCTCAAAGGAGATCTTCTAAAGTCTGAATAGTCCTCTCATACTGTCCATCTGTCTGCGGGTGGAAGGTGGTACTGAACCTCAACTGCGTTCCCAACACTTTGTGCAACTATTCCCAGAAACGACTCGTGAACTGGGGACCTATGTCAGAAACTATCGTTGCTGGCACACCATGCAAATGCACTATCTCATCCACATATACTCGAGCGAGTTTCTCAGCTGTGTAGGTCGTCTTTACTGGTAAGAAATGGGCAGACTTCGTCAATCTATCCACTATCACCCAAATGGAATCATGATTCCTAGTTGTCCGGGGTAGACCAACTACGAAATCCATGGTTATATGATCTCATTTCCACTACGGTATCGGCAGAGGTTGCAACGTACCTGCCAGCTTCTGATGTTCAACCTTCACTTGCTGACAAACCAAACATCTAGCCACGAACTCAGCTACATCTTTCTTCAAGCTGGGCCATCAATACAAGTCCTTCAGACTATGATACATCTTGGTGACACCTGGATGCATAGCATACATTGACATGTGTGCTTCCTCGAGCACTAACTTCCTCAGATTATTGGCATCTAGAACCACCATCCTATCACGATAACAAACTAGCCCATCCTCGGGCTCATGGAACCCATCATGTTTTTCACTGCCGAACTCTGATCTGATGAACTGTACCGCATCATCTGTCTGCTGTGCATGTTCGATCTTCTGTCTCAGCGTAGGCTTGACTTCTATCTGTGCTAAAAGTCCAGCTAGCAAGGAAACTTCCATATGCACATTCATCTTTCGCAAAGAAACAAGCATATCTCGTCTATGGCATACCAGGGAACTCAACTATGCCTTCTTTGAAGAAAGAGAAGAAGACTTTCTGCTAAGCACATCAGCTATCAGATTCGCCTTACTAGGGTGATACTCTATAGTTTAGTCATAATCATTTATCAACTCCATCCATTGACGATGTCGCATGTTCAACTCATGCAGCTAAAAGATGTTCTTCAGATTCTTATGATCAATAAAGATTTGACAAACCTCCCCATACAGATAGTGTATCCAAATCTTTAACGCATGAGCTACTGCTTCCAACTCCAAGTCATGGGTAGGATAGTTCTCCTCATGTTTCTTAAGCTATCACGAAGCAAAAGAAACTAAATGATCTTCCTGTATCAACACACAACCTAAACCTTTCTTGGAAGCATCACAGAAAACAACATAGCCCTTTCCAGGCTCTGGCAGGATTAACACTGGAGCACTGGTCAGCTTCTCCTTCAGACTCTGGAAAGCTTGCTAACATCGATCATCCCAAACAAAAGGTACATCCTTTCTGGTCAACTTCATCATTGGAAACGCAATCGTACTGAAGTCCTTGATAAACCTCCGGTAGTATCCTGCTAAACCAAGGAAACTATGAACTTCTGTCGGCGTCTTTGGTTGTTCCCAGTCCGCAACGGATTCCACCTTCTTCAGATCTACTTTGACTCCTTCAGCAGATATCACATGACCTAGAAAGTCACTTCTTCCAACCAGAACTCGCACTTACTGAATTTGGCATACAACTGATGTTGGCGAAGAAGAGTCAACGCTAGACGAAGATGTCGCTCATGCTCTTGCCTGTCCTGACTATAGATCAAGATGTCATCTATAAAGACTACAACAAAATGATCTAAGAATGGACAAAACACTCTGTTCATCAAATCCATGAAAGCAGCAGGTGCATTGGTTAGCCCAAATGGCATAACCACGAACTCGAAGTGACAATACCTCATCCTGAAAGATGACTTTGGTATGTCATCCGCCTTAATGCTCAACTGATGATATCCGGACCGTAGACCGATCTTCGAAAACACTGTAGCACCACACAACTGATTGAACAGATCATCTATCCTCAGTAACGGGTACTTGTTCTTGATCGTGACCTTGTTCAACTGTCGGTAATCTATACACAACTGCATCGATCCATCCTTTTTGTTGACGAACAAAACTGGAGCACCCCAAGGAGACGTACTTGGTCGGATGAAACCTTTCTCCAACAACTCTTGTAATTGCTTCTTTAGCTCTACCATCTCTACCGGAGCCATCCTATACGGTGTCTACACAACTGGATGTGTTCCTGGTACCAGATTGATCTCGAAATCAGTCTCTCGGGGTGGAGGGACACCAGGAAACTCCTCAGGAAACACGTCGGCAAACTCTCGGACAACTGGCACCTCCTCAAGACTAGGACCTTTTGCCTTGGTAGCCATAACGGTATCCACAATGTGAGCTAAGAATGCCTCACATCCTTGTCGTAGCAACTTCTCTGCCACCATAGCTAATACTAAACACGTCGGAAGAATCTTCCTATCTCCCTAGAAGATCCACTTCTCTCCGTCATCATCAAACACTGCCTTCTTGGAACCACAGTCCAAAACAACCTTATACTTCTATAAGGGATCCATCCCAAGGATAACATCGAAACCATGCATATCAAGTGGTATAAGATCCACATGAATGTTGTGTCCCGAGAAAGACAAGACACAAGAAGGACACTCTTCTCGAAGCAGTGAGGAACCATCAAGAGGGGTTTCTAACAACAAGCTATCCTTCTTACAGCTAACGGGTAAATGACAATTTTCAAGAATACTATAGGCGATAAAAGAGTGTGTAGAACCCGGGTCAACCAGAACAGATATAAGGCAAGAAGAAGACATATCATAATGAAATAACTCCATCTGACATGTCACCACTCGCCGGTTGACTATCGCCTCCGGCTGATTCATAGCATAGAATCGAGCTGTTTCTTGTTGTCCACGTCCTTTGCTCCCTTGAGCAGACGATCCAGCTTGCGATGCTTGACCGCGTCCTCATCCTCTGCTACCGCTAGGCTGTTGTCTATCTGGTCCTTGTTGATTCTGCCTCGGATGCTGCGTCACTTCATCATCTCTGTTTGGGCAATTCGACTTGACATGCCCTATCTGGCCACAGGTATAGCACGTCTTAACGTCAAACCGTGGCCTAGATGGCCCTGTCACTGCCACCGATGTTGTACTATGTGCCTTAGACGGTGAAGAAACATAGCCTCTTCCCTTACTCAGAGACCACTGCGACGGTATACCAGAACCTCTCATCACTGACGACGATGAAAACTTGGGCTTCTTGAAGCCACCAAACCTCTGTCCCTAAAATTGAGTAGGTCTTTTGTGAGACATGTACTCTCTTTTCTCCCTTACTGACCTTTCAATCCTCCGGATAGATTCCACAAATGTAGCAAACCGCTCTCGGTTCTCCAACGCAGAAGCAGGTGTTGTCAGCTTAGCACTCTGACCTTACTCGAAGCGTCCGATCCGCTCATCATCTGTTGCTGCCATATGAGGACAAAACCTCAACAGATCCATGAACTTGGGCTCATACTCGGTGGTGTTCATCGCTCCTTGTCGCAGGCTCTCAAAATGAATGATCTTCTCATCTAGATACATCTTCGGGAAGTATCTGTTGACAAACTCGCGCCAAAAAACTTCCCAATAGATCACCTCACCAGGCCGCTTCTCTTCCTCGATGGTCCACCAGTGACCAGCACTACCCTTCAGAAGGTAGACAACGTGCTTTACTTTGTCTGCTTCGGGGACGTTAAGGATCCGGAAAGCCTTCTCAAGACTTGTCAGCCACAAATCTGCATCTGCTGGATCAGCCGTTCCAGCATAGTCTGAAGCTCCGACTTGGCGAAGCTGCTCAAAGGTCTTCCCAATACCTGATGCTTCTCCATGGGGAGCCTGTTCTCTCGGAGGAGGCACTAGCAATCACTCAACCATGAGAGTCATCGTAGCCATCATCTGCCCCATAAGCTGTTGATAGGCAGGGTGTTCAAGAATGGTTGGGTTAGGCTGGGGGACCTCAGGCACCCGATCTTCATGTGCCTACCCAAAAGCTCCATCAACTGATGCAACATTGCTGTACTCATGAGCATGTTCTTCATGGTTTCCAGACATCTTGACTTTTCTTCCGCTGAGGGTAGAAGACGTTTGTAAGAAAACCTGGAAATCTCACAAGAACATACTCAACCTAGTCCTAAATCCCTGTAGACTCAGCGAACCAAGAGATCTGATACCAAAAACTTGTGGCAACACATCCCACTATCACAAAGACAACGAGGTGTTACGTGAAAACGTGCGGAAATCACCATAACCACAGATTATACAAATACGAGTTAATTAAAACCGATTGTGGATAATTGATAAACTAAGGAACTATTACATTCAAGTCCTCATCCTGCAAAGAAACATGTTATATAAACATATACAAGACTTGATACATGTCCACAGCTTAGAGGAACAACTGTCTAACCATCACATGAGTTCATCACCTATTTATACATACATAAAGGCCCACATCCGGCCAGCAGCAGGATATACAAAACATCAATGATTATATATCGTGAAACAACATCAAACACCTCCAAGGACCTGAGAGTACAGGGATGACTCTAGACTCTACTACAGACATCCAAAATAGCAGCATATCCATCGCTTGCCTTCTACTACTCTTCTAGCTGCTCGGCCGCAACTCCGCGACCACCACCACGTCTAGCTCGACCACCTAAAAAGGGTGTAAACTAGTGGGGTGAGACACACAGTCCCAGTGAGAAACATAACTCCCCGCCGAAACTATAGAACCTCAGAAAGATAAAGCAATAGCAGAAGATAAATAGTAAAATGTAAAATAATAACAGTCTATACCGCAAAGCTATTCGTATCATCAAGCTTACCAGGCTGTATGGAAGACATATCATCAACTATCTCTTTATGGAACATAAGATTATAAGATCTTATCGCATAACATGAGAAACATATGAGTAACTGCAAGATATAACAAGATTAACTACACAAGAAAGGCCTCAATCAATGTTCCGTATTTTGCCTTAAGCAATAAATACTATACAGCTGAATTACGTATTTTATGCCCTGAGGAAGTGAACTGTACTGTTCAAATCCAAACTTCGGCTATGAAGCCCATAACTGGTTCCATACAAGGTCAATGGAAGAGTCAGACTCCACAACCTTTCCACTCGTGGTCAGTGTACGAGAACGAAAGCAGGACCACAATCTCATGCTTAAGTGGCCTCAGCCACAGGGTCAGCTCCATAGGCTACCCATCCTCTAGCCCGCCTCGGTACAGGTCACAGCGCTAGTATATCTGAGCTACGAGCATGTTCACCATGCTATGAGCCATGAACGCATTCATGCTCTTTATATCACATATCCAGAGCCATGGGCCTGTTCACCATGTTCATCACATATTCTGAGTCTGCAACCACAGCTGCACTTGTTTCACTCTCTATTTGAGGCTAGGAGAAACCTCGCATATTCAAAAATATGCACTCCGGGTTAACCCGCAGGAGAACTCGTTTCACCATCACCAACTCCTGACGATGATGGATCTATGGCCAGGGAAAACTACATGATATATTCCACTGTGATTAATTAGTATCTTTTATATGGATTGCAAGATTCAACCAAGTTATATAACATGTAAACAATAACAGGAAATAAACAACATAAAGCCCAACATTATGCTTTTATTGTAATCACATCAACCTGATCCATCACCACTACTACAGAAATAGCATTCAGTGTCGCTTTTCTGGGCATCGGTTATTAAGGAAAACCGACGCCTAACATATCAGGCGTCGGTTGTTTAACAAAACCGACGTCTATATTCGAAGACCAGCCAGACACGGGTACCGCTTTGTATTAAGTGTCGGTTTTTTTTATAAACAACCGACGCTTAAAGTCGCCCGCGAAATCCATTTTTCGATAAAAAAAATAGTGTCATTTTCAGCGTCAGTTATCCCTCTCTAACCGACGCTGAAGGTGGTTCCCGCCAAAAATTTCCATGAAAATATCATCCAATTGGACGTCGCTTGTTTCAACCAACTGACGCTAAAGATGTTTAGGCGTCGGTTGTTGTAAACAACCGACGCTATTTGGGAACTTATAACCCCCAGCGATCGCCCGACTCTTCCCCTTTCTTCTGTTTCATTGCTACCCTATTGTGGCGATTTTCCCTGTTGCGGCGACTTTCCGGCGCTTCTCTGCTGCTGCTGCTCTCCGGCGCTTCTCTCCGGCGCCCCATCTCCGGCGTCCTTCTTCTCCGCCGCCCCTGCTACTGCTGCTGTCCGCTCGTCGCCTCCGGTCGTTGCCCACCGCCCCTGCTCTCCTCTAGTCGTCGCCGCCAGTAGAAGCAGCTACGGTGCTGTCGTCATCACCTCCGCCCCCGCCGGTAGAAGCAGCTTTACTCGTGCTGTCCTCGTGCAAGGTAACCCACAAACCTTCACCACCTTTTTTGTCCTCTGCCTTGCTTTTCTCTGCCGCCGCCAACCTAGAACTCACGCAGGCAGCGCCTAAGTAGGTGCCAGGGCACGCCTAGGGTCCCAAGCCCAGGTGCCCTGCCTAGATAGGCCTCTGGGCAGATGCTTGGGCGGCGCCAAGGCACGTCTAGGCTGCACGTCTAGTGGATTTTTTGCTAAAAGTTATTTACTGATTGTGTTTATTTAATAATGTACTGATACATATGTGATATACCAATCTGATAGTCCATGATAGAACAAAACATAATGATGTTGACTGCAACTTTGTGTGTCATGCTATTCTTAATTAAGTGTATATTTACTTCATAATTGAATGTTTAAGTAAGTTATAGATATCTTGATGATGAACTGTAATGCACACATGTGACATGTTTGGAATGTAAATGATGAACTGTAATGCACACATGTTTAACTTATTTTATTGTGGAGTATATTGAGAATCCTAATCACCCTTCTTGCTTAATGATGAACTGTAATGCACACATGTGAATGCTTGGAATTTAAATGATGAACTTTTCCCTAAATTGCCAATCATGCTTTTAAAGACATCAATAATCACCCTAATTTGAAGAACTAGGATTTTAGGTATAAGAATGACAACACATTATTTGTTGGCCTAGAAACCCGTCCAAGATTTACTCATTAGGAGTAAATCTTGGATAGTCCCCGGTTTGGGACTGTTCTTGAACACCTAATCTCACTTAGGATGTAAGTGTATAATGTGTATTGAGTTTTCGAGAAAATTTTGGTAGCATTTCCCCGTTTGTTCTCTAAGTACATATGTACTTAGAGAACAGCGGGGAAATGCTGCCGAAATTTTCTTGAAAACCCAATACACATTATACACTTACTAGTGAGATTAGGTGTTCAAGGATGGGATAGGTGGTACACATTTATTATATATAAGAATGACATCACATGTGTTTGTTGGCCTAGAATGTGAACAATCATTGTTTTTTATATTACTTGTACATTGATATAAATTAGAATGAACAATCACTAAATTATATACTGTTTGTATGGAGTCCGGCTTCATTGTAGATATCTATTATTGTGTTTGTTGGCCTAGAAACCCGTCCAAGATTTACTCATTAGGAGTAAATCTTGGATAGTCCCCGGTTTGGGACTGTTCTTGAACACCTAATCTCACTTAGGATGTAAGTGTATAATGTGTATTGAGTTTTCGAGAAAATTTTGGTAGCATTTCCCCGTTTGTTCTCTAAGTACATATGTACTTAGAGAACAGTGGGGAAATGCTGCCGAAATTTTCTTGAAAACCCAATACACATTATACACTTACTAGTGAGATTAGGTGTTCAAGGATGGGATAGGTGGTACACATTTATTATATATAAGAATGACATCACATGTGTTTGTTGGCCTAGAATGTGAACAATCATTGTTTTTTATATTACTTGTACATTGATATAAATTAGAATGAACAATCACTAAATTATATACTGTTTGTATGGAGTCCGGCTTCATTGTAGATATCTATTATTGTGTTTGTTGGCCTAGAAACCCGTCCAAGATTTACTCATTAGGAGTAAATCTTGGATAGTCCCCGGTTTGGGACTGTTCTTGAACACCTAATCTCACTTAGGATGTAAGTGTATAATGTGTATTGGGTTTTCGAGAAAATTTTGGTAGCATTTCCCCGTTTGTTCTCTAAGTACATATGTACTTAGAGAACAGTGGGGAAATGCTGCCGAAATTTTCTTGAAAACCCAATACACATTATACACTTACTAGTGAGATTAGGTGTTCAAGGATGGGATAGGTGGTACACATTTATTATATATAAGAATGACATCACATGTGTTTGTTGGCCTAGAATGTGAACAATCATTGTTTTTTATATTACTTGTACATTGAAGGATTGCTAATTGATAAAAGATCACAATTTTAGAGACATGTATGTTTATACAAATGCTAAATGTTTTCCTTATTCTAGTTGATACAAATGCTAAATGTTTTCCTTTTTAATGAAATTTTCAGATGGCTCACCATGATGAGAATGATGTCCATGATGAGCATGAAGTCCATGATGAGCATGCTGTCCATGACGAGCATGGTGAGGATACCAACGTAAGTTCTAAAAACATATCCCGTATTTCTATAAAATTCATTATCTTCTAGTTATGTCATATATCCTGTATTTCTATATTGGCTTAATTCAGTGTGTTTATTTTTGTCAAATTTTAGGTTGATGATGCACAGCTACCCACTGAAGCAATTGAAAAACTTGATGCGTAGCAACAAAAACTTAACAAGAAAAGGGGTATCACTCTGTTGAAAAAGTTACTTGCGCTGAGTGGCAGTGGATCCAAATTGGTTGTGGAGTTTGATAATGGAGGGAATGCAATTGGAGTGAACCGCAATAATTTTATAAACTATCTTGGGGTTGTCACTCGAAGCCATTGTGGTATTAAGTATGATAATTGGCATAAAGTTCCTCAGGCGAAGAAAGACTTGATATGGAAAGATTTATGCGTGAGTTATTATTATTTGCAATTCTATTTTGTAGATTACAAATTCTATTATTTGCAATTATATTTTTGGTACTAGTTAATAACATTTCTATTTTACAGAATCTGTTTGCATTGGATGAGATGTTGCATCGTAAAAGTGTGATGCAACGCGCTGGAAAGATGCTTAGGAATTACAGGACAAATCTGAACAGAGAATACATAAGACAGGGTGATAAGAAGAAGAAGTCAGCCCTTGAACAATGGAACTTCTTAGACAAAGAAGATTGGGACAATTTTGTTGCTTCAAGAAAATCTGAAGAATTCAAGGTATTAGGCGTCACTCCCATTTTAATTAATATACATTGTATTCACCTATTCAAGATTAACATTTAGTGCTACTAACCTAATTATAAATGTGCATACTAACTAGGCCCTCAGTGACGCACAAAAAGCAAGACGTGCACTGAATGTACATGACCATACTATGGGTCTAAAAGGATATGCAAGCATTCACCAAAGACTACAGGCGGAGTCTACGGCTACTCAGGAGTCTGCGACTACTCAGGAGTCTGCGGCCACACCCTTCCCTCGCCATGATATCTGGATAGCTGGCAGGAAAAACAAGAAGGGTGAAATAAAGAAGCCCGAAACTGCTGAGGCGGCTGCAAAAATGGTAAAATACAACTCTTAGAGCAATCATTTGAATATTGATTATTTGTGGTGTTAACTTACCAATTTTTGTTTATGGTGATTAGCGGGAGCTGCACGAGTAGAGGAAACAAGCCACGTTCATCCCTCAGGGCACAAGGGATGAATTGACAGTTGCTCTGGGTAACCCAGAGCATCCTGGACGTGTTAGAGGTGCCGGCGCTGGTGTGGGCATCAAAGCATTCTTTGGGCCATCCCAGCGCAAACCCAGAGCGGGACTTTCTCAAGAAGAGGTAACATATTCTATTTTTATAATGTTACTGCAAAAGGAAATTCATTAATAAAAAGCTAATATTTGTTTTATCCATGTATAGGAGAATAAGAGAGTCGAGGATATAGTTGCTAAGAAGCTCAACGATGTGGTTGCTGAGAAGGTCAAGGAAGAATTGCTGCGGTGGCAGGCATCTCAGGCTTCCAATCAGCCTATGCCGACCCACTCTTCTCCTGGTGCACAGACTGCAAGTAATCCTGGAGACCCATCGCCTAACACGTCTGCTGTAAGTATTGTTTATGACATTGTAGCTAGTCTTTTCAAGATGATATGTTTTCAAGATGAT
Organism: Alisma plantago-aquatica; assembly: GCA_963693085.1. Classification (NCBI taxonomy): domain Eukaryota; kingdom Viridiplantae; phylum Streptophyta; class Magnoliopsida; order Alismatales; family Alismataceae; genus Alisma; species Alisma plantago-aquatica. The sequence goes on along the minus strand of OY856410.1, from coordinate 218,833,282 downwards.
ATGTATATATGTATAACATTCTTTACGTAAATTTGTAGGCATTGAAGCCATGCCGCTTAAGAATGGAAAACTATGTTGTTGCAGAGGCGCAAGCTTACCAGTCCCTTCCTGGGGAAACGTTTCATGGGACTCCAATGCCGCAGGGCTACATTCGTGTGAGCCCGATACATGTATTACCCGATTGGAGGGAAGTTGAGTTGCCATATGCCCACCCAGATATTGATACACTTGGTGAGGCAGAAAGCGGGGTCATATTGTGGCCCAAAGCAGATGTCCTCTACACGACTAAAATTGTAAGATAAATTTACATTGATTTAGACTGTTAATGTGTATATATGATGTCAACTGATCTGAAATTATATATACAGGTTAAAAAGAAGACACCAGGAGCACCTAGGCCTCCACCTCCAATTCCCGCATTACCAACTTGGGTTCCAACTGACCTACAATACCCGTTAGGTCCTGCTTGTAGGGGAATGGCATGTTGGCTACGGGCACATAATATACTTTGCCCTATAATTGTTTCTTTAGATGCAGATTATGCAGGTCAATCATACGACAGCTCTTTATTTATACAAGATATTATTGAGCTGTTTATGTATGATTGGTTGAATACATCAATGATAGAGACATGGATAAGGTGAGATCTTGTTTATACATCCATATACCTTGTGTAAGATCCGGTGATCTAGTCTCTTATATATTAATGCATACGTCTATATGTTTTGCAGCTACTTAATCGAAGATCATTGCAAACAATTTGCATATGATCATGTGGGATTTTTTATTCCATCATTGATTAGTATGGTAGCTAAAGACCCTGATAGTGTTCAACAATACTGTATAGATGCTTTTACAATTTTTGGTCATCAAATGAAGACGATAATAATAGCTCCATTCAATGTCAAGTAAGTTTGCTTTATTTATAATTTGGACTTAAGAAAATTCCATTATTATTTTGCATTTTGAGTTATTAATTGTTAACTTTTTACCTCTAGTGGTAGACATTGGGAGTTACTAGTTATTGTCCCCGGGACGTTCACTGTTTATTATCTAGATCCCGCAGGAAGTACATTAAACACTAAAATTTGATACGTAATGAGAATGGCATTATTCTGGTGAGAAATATTTCATTTTTTATATCCGTTAACATCTTTTATTACATTACTATTTACTTATGCAACTTAGTTTGTTATATTAACATGTAGGGGTTTAGATGCATTCAAAAATGCTGGAGGAAAGGTCCCGACTCCCCGACTCCAATGTATATATTATTGATGTGAATTGTGCTTAGTTGTATTATTTTGTATGTTTCAATTTATAGTGCGCTACACAAGACAATGGCTGGGCATGCGCATACTATGTGATGCGATTTATGCAGATGATTATCAAACATGCCGCATTGGACATCGATACCATACATGAGGTATTATATATAGTCTCATTAGTTAGTATGAAATATATCAATCTTATTTTTATATTATTACTTATATATATACATCATTCTCTTTGCAGGTGTTTAAAACTGACCACACTATAGGCAAACGCTTAAAAAATGTACATGCTCCATATACGAGGGAAGCATTAAATGAAGTAAGAGAAGAATGGGCAATAGCTGTACAAACAGTGGCAACTGTAAGATATAATTGGGATGTTGATAGTGATGATGAATGATACTTTGTAAATGAATGTTTCTGAATGTTAAAACATGTATTTGAATGATTCTATATGTGTGAACGTGACAATTGAATTGATGTCTGAATGTATCGACTTGTGTGAATCTTTTTATGTTAATTTTGCAGGTTTGTGGCCTGTTTGTAGGCTGATATCAATGGATGTCGTAAACCTGCAGTTCAGAAAACTGAACTGCAGGTTCTCATCCTGCTGACCAGCCACAGCAGGCCTGCAAATAGATTTATAAAAAAAAAATAGATATAGGCGTCGGTTATTTACCGATAACCGTCAGCACAGACTTACAACGTCGGTTTTTTGTTGAACACCGACGCCAAAAGTGTTCGCGCTACAGGAAATGGGAGTCATCTAGGACACTTTTCTGCGTCGGTTGTTTAGTATATAACCGACGCAGAAAGCGTCCTAGATGACGCTGTTTTCTGTGGCGCGAACCCTTTTGGCGTCGGTGTTTTATAATAAACCGACGCCTTTATGTTAAATAGGCGTCGGTTTTTTAACCGACGCTGAAGTATCCAACCTTTTAGCGGCGCCCACATAGGCGTCATTCAGAAACCGACGCCAAAAGGGGTTAAACAACCGACACTAAAAGGCACTTCTGTAGTAGTGCACAAGGATCCAACCTCACATGTTATCACTTGGCCTCTTGCCAATCATCCAGATCCATCTCAAGGATCATCACATACCATGGGATCTCAATCCCTCATCATATATTGCCACTGCCTCTCAAGGCTTACACCATCATCATGGGACAAACACATCATACACGTAATCTCATCAACAAGAGTAACTATCAAAGTAATGTTACTCATCACATATTTCTCATAGCCTTTTTCTTTGCTAATCATCACCTGGATGGTTAGTGTACACAATAATCATAGGCTTAATAGAAGACCATTCTATCAATATAGAGTGGCATTAAAGATTCTATATCAATCATACATCAACTGATGATCATGTGCATAAGACACATCATTAAGCAAGCCATACGATATGCTTATCATTATCTCAACTTACTGCAATTAATCCAGATGATCATGTTCATGTATAAAGGTATGGAGTTACATAAGCAAGTGTTACCATAATAATTACCATTGAGTAAAACGACATATGTATGTGGGCAGAACCCTCACTAGAAGCACCAAGAACTCTCACTAAAGGTTGTGTCGGGCAGCATGCCCTCATCTTATGTCCATCTCATGACGCTCATCATATAACGGTTGTCACGAAGCAACGCGCAACGTTGCGTTAGAGTCTGTCGTGCACCTTGCCTATCAGGCAACGGCTGTGTCGGGCATCTCAGCTGCAACGCCCGTCACAGGGTGTATATCGGCCGATACAAAGCCAAGGTGACGCCCGTCACCATCTGCTAGCAACCCGTTACAAGGGTATATCAGGCAAGGTTATCCCACATGAGGTATCATCCAAGGGCACTACTCAAGCTACCATCACAGACCTATTGTCCATCAACTCAAACCATGGCCTAACGGCCGTCATAGGGAAAAGTGGTATTGTGACGCCCGTCACAGAAACTAGGGATATCGCCCGTCACCAACACTCCATGTCGTATAAGGGGTTAGGTCAAGAGGGCTGTCGAGCAACACCTCCCCAAGCCCATAACGTCCAAGGTACAACTCACATGATCATCTTCTACCTCAAGCACAAGGACACCTGAAACCCTAGAGGGTCAAGAAAATGGCTCACCTCAATCGACTAGGAAAGAGGGGTCTTGCACATCATCTATCACCAAACGGCCACAAGGAAAAACCCTAGAGAGAGAGTCACCACTATAACCAAGCTCACCCTTCAAGTCCATGGTGAGAGGAGAGTGTTGCTCAAGCAACTAGAACACAAGCTCACCTCAATCGACTAGGAAAGAGGGGTGTTGCTCATGAAACTAGGAGCTCAAGCTCACTCCTCAGACCAAAGAGAGAAAGGAGTATTACTCACCATGAAACCCTAAACCACAAGGATCGGCCAACATGGATACTTAGGAAAGATACTAATCAAGTGACATATAAACATGATCATAAAAAGAGATAGAGTAGTTAAGGTTAGGAGTTATGTAACCCGCCTTAAGCAACTCCAAGCTCCAAGAACCACCAAGCAAGGAAGAAGGAGACTCCAAGGCTATCGGGCGCCAGGCTTGCTCCTTCAAGGGGTATCGGCCACCAACTTGCAAAGGAGAAGGGATGTCATGCACTAAGGTGGAGAAGAAACTAAGGAACCAAAGGAACTCCTAGCAAAGGAAAGGACACGCCTATATAGAAGGAAAGGGAGGAGAAAATAAGGTAGAACTAAGAAAGGTGTCATCCACCTAGGGACACTTGTCCTAGTGCACGAGTCACTACTCTAGCAAGCCCTAAACACATGTCCAAGGCCATTGCCACATGCAAGCATCAAGCACCAAGTGTCCACTAGTGGTGATACAAACAAGGTCAAAGCTTGGTCAAAGGTCATGGGCGACACACTATCAGCACCATGGGCGACACACCTCATGGGAGACACACCCCATGGGCGGCACACTCCTCTCTTGCTCGATACAAGGTTCAACCAAACCAAAGTAGGGCGCCTCAAGGCCCAACAAGCTCAACCAAGCCCAACAGAACTCCAAGCAACGAGCCCAAGCCTTCCTCTCTACACTAGAGGAAGCAAAGAGAGAGAGGAACACCTCACAAGGTGGCAAACTTGCCTACAAAACCCTAGACTTGGGTTATTTGCAAGTAGCACCTCCAACTCTCAAAAAAGCACAGCCAAACCCTAATCACCACTAAAGGTGATTAGCAAGCACCAAAGCATCAAGGTTAAGCAAAGCAAACAGGGTAAACCCTAAATGAAGGTCAGGGTCCTTACAATTTGTCCCTATACACTCTGGTCTTGGGGGTGTTTTTAATGCATTTGTGGTTATTTTATCATCATGTGGTTTTTGGCATGTGTGCCTTTTGATGTACAATCTTGATAGTTGTACATGTATATATATGTCGAACATGTTCTTCTTGTAACAAGTTGTTGACAAGAAAGTTGGAAAAATGATGTAAACACCTTATGACATATGCTATATGATCCAGGTGTCCTGTTGTGGACTTATATGTGAAGGTTTTTAGTATATGTTACTTTTATGAATCAATTTTAATTTCATATAGTTTTTGGTAATATGCATGCTTAGTTTAAATGTCATGTTTTTTTTAGTAATATTTCTTTGTGTGACACGGGGCGTCACAAAATCACAAGTACACAGGGATGACCACCTATTAGGAAACAAAAGTTGCATAATATCCACCATCTCTATTAATGTTTTTGTAAGGTGGGCTTGACAAAACCTAAATCCATCTCTATCAGACTACTCCAATTATATATGTTATAGATATAAACTTATCTACTTCGTCATTTTTGGTATTGGATTATACATGTGAATTTCACACATGTTTTAATATGCATGATCTAAAAATAATTAAATCCCTACTAAAGAGTGAAGTGGATCTACGAGTAGCTAATAAATCAAGAATCACTGACACAGTTGTATGTACATAATCCTCTAATGGCCTTGTAGTCATGTTTGAATAAATATCATCCTATCATAGAATTAACGAATCAGAGTAAATAGAGATAGAGAATTGCTATTATGTAATTCCAAAATTAGAAATTTTTTTACTCTATATTGTTTCATCAATAATTGTTTTTAATATCTAATAAATAATGGCCAAATTTCTATATCAAGATATGATTATATGGAAGTTCCCCAATGTTGTATAATCTCTATTAATTGATACTTAATACAAGTGCATATAATATAAATATCAAGAAGATAAGACTCGATGGCTCACAAAGGCTTACCTATGTCGCTGTCATTTAGGGTGCATAAATGAGAATCACAATTCTAGAATCCATAAAGATGGTTAACAAGACTCTTTTGATTTTAAGTCAATAGAGACATATGAATCTAGTTTATTAGCCAAGATGACAAAACATTCTTCGCTAGTAACAGTGAGAGCGAAAGTGACATATTGGTATTGATTCATATTGATTGGTATGTACCTTTTAGTACAAGTGTTAGAGATGGATGTAATTTCTTCATCACATTTAATAAATTCAATAGATATAAATATGTTTATCTTACTAGACACAAATCAGAATCTCATGAAAAGTATATTAAATTCATAAATGTAGTCCAAAACCAAATTGGCAAGAATATTAAATTACTATGATAGAATCATGATGGAGAATATTTAAGCCAAGAATTTGAGGCCCTATTCAGAAACCATAGTATTGTACAACATTTGAATCTACATGGAACTTCCTAACGTAACATTGTGTAAGAAAGAAGTAATAGTACCCTACTAGACATGGTACATGCATTGATGAGTTTAACTAATCTTCTAGCTTCCTTATGGGGACATAACTCATAGACAACACGTTGTAATAGGAGGAAAGGAGAGCAATGCCAACACGTTGACAAATATGTGTTCCACTTTTTTTTTACGACCAAGGTGGTGCATGAAGAGTTCCGACATCCACATGGATGACACAGAGGTTGAGGTCGTTGGACAAATCTTTGAGAACGAGCAACTTCTACAAGAAGAAGTCAAGATATTGTTGTGATGACAATGTGGTAATAATAACCACTTCAAATTGATATCTAGAAGTGCAAGTTCTACATCAAAGTAAGATTTGCCTAAATGTTTGACAACTAGTGTATATTAAGGTTGTAACATCCCAAAAAATTTGCAAACATAATTTATAATTATTAGTGGAGTTTTTTTTATAATGTGTAAGTAACAAACTTCATGAAAATAACCCCAATTTATAAATTTCATGTAAATTATGAAAATGGTATATCTTGTTCTTATGTGCATTAAATAACTCACCCTTATCCTAATATGAAAATAAATGACATGTAACTCATTTATTCTCTCTATCTCTTAAAACGATCCCTTTAGTTTATGCATAAAAGATAAAATGAAGTTCTTGTTTTGGTGTGCATTCCCAACCTTGAATTTAAACTCAACTAATTTATTAAAGAAAGGATGATTCACTTTGTCCATATTTTAATACATATATACTATGATAATGATCCACATGAACTTCATGACCTAAAAATGATCAAACCAAAATATAATCATGTACGAAGGTTCTACACCCTCTAGATGGCCTGTGTTTCAATTTTGGTATTTATTGGGCCTTATTGATCACCTAATTGATTTAAGGAAGTTTATATGTAGTTACTAATAGAATTAAATAAAAAATATCATTAACTATGTGATCTAACATATAGCTCTGATTTATTAGATGTCACATGGACCTTTACTCAGTTGTGTCCAAGTCAAACTATAGTCCAGAGTGATTGGCGTACATGGACCCCTTCCTCCTCACATGTATCCTTCATTCAGTCAGACTCCATAGTCATTTCTCTCCCCACCACTCCAATATCTCTTTCTTTCCACAACACCTCATCACAAACTATTTCCCTCCTTGAAATCATCACATCTAGTCACGCTTTACCATACAAAATATGATAGTGATTCATTCCGTAGAGACCTTAGTCAATGAAATCACTCAATTCTCCTGCAACAGAAAGTACTACACCCATCGAGCTACCTCACGCCCCTTAATGTATAAGTAGCACTCCTAAAAGAATACATTCCTAGAAATTAAAACTACATGCTTACCCTTCCACCATGGAACTACACTCCCATTCAATTGAACCATCACTGGTGGTCTGTCCCCAACCTCCTAACTACTCATACGCTTTCTGAGGGTCTGAGAATTATATTGAGGTCTCACCAAAGCTTCATAACCCTTTTTTGTTATTCAACCTCACTTGGGTTCTAGTTATCCAAGTTTTTGCCTTTTTATAATGATTCTTGATCCTGAGGGAAATGCCCTACTACGTACCCATCATCTGGCTTGGTTTAGTTATGTTTATCTTTGCATTGTAATGTTGAGAGGTTCCCAGAACCACAATTGTCCTTTTTATAGCTTTTTTGTGCTTTGTACCTATGATCTAGGGTTTAGCTATAGAGGAGTATCATTTTCACTCCTCAAATTGCCCCGAATCTTGGACCTTGGACCATTGCGACTGCAAGATCTCGACAAAGTCAATGGTTCTGGTCGTAGATGATATTTTCTCATCCATGATGAGTTTGGGTTATAGATTTCGAGTTTCACAAGTTCTAGCAAAATTGGAAAAGCTGAACTCTTTTGATGGATTGATTAAATAAGATAGATAGAAATTCTCTTCTTTTTGCCTTCACTCTTATCCTTGATATGTTACACTATGAATTGGTATATTTGTGTTTTGGCACACCCTTTCTTCTCTCTATTGTCAGATAGGTGGTCCTTTTGTCCAATACCTATGTGTGATTGGTCCACATCATTGTAAGAACAAATCCTAATAAGCATGAAATATTTTGCGTAACGTGTTGGAGTGGCTCTTCTTAAATTTTTTATTGGGAAAAAATAAATATATTCATAATAAATTTCTTGATTATCAAAAAAATATTCAAAACTACTCATTGAAAGTATTTTAATGAAAATTTGATCTTCTATTTATCAAAGCATAATTTGATTATGTTAGACCATGTTTTTTTAATGACCTAATCTTAGGGTTTACAATATTAAAATAAAGATGATAATTAATGTAAATCATGTTGATTTCACGATTCATAGGATTTAATCAGGAACAGAGAAAATAAGTTAGGATCTTCTTTACTCTAGGTAAGTGGGTCATACCACTATGCATATATATCTTGGATGTATTGCATTTTGTGTATGATTTATGATTTTGCTCCAAATTCCAAGTTAATGAATGAAATTAAGATAAAAATGATGCCTCTGATTGAATTATTTCATGTTGTTTGTTATATTCATAAAGTTATATGGTTATCATTGATGATCATTTGTTTAATGCTATGATCATGTAACTATTAAGACATTGATGTAAGTTTCACGTAAGTCATGTAATGTCAGTTTCATGAATACATGGGAAAGATCTGATGATTATTAAGATAATACACTTGAGTTGTTAATTGTTCCTCCTAGTGTTATGTTGACTTTATGACATTGATGAGAACTTTGGTGCAACTGAAATGAGCCCTAACTGGCCCAATGAGCACTTTGATGCAATTATTGACCGTAGAAAATTTACATTAATGGCAAGATAAGAACAATGATGTTAATATTTAAGATAATAAATTAAATAACTTATTACACGCTTCCTACAACTATGGATCTTTATGGTCATTATGAGCTACCTAGCAATGATGAGCTTTCTGAGCATGATATGCCCTTTCTTGATAGTTATATAGAGAATGCATATAGTATAATTTATTAATTTATTGATGTAATGGAAGCTAAAGCTCGATGATAATTCTTAATGTTAAGTCATGTCACATTTATTTCAGTTCAAGTATATATTCTTATTTTTCAATTCCTATAAAATTTATAGTGTCTCTTATGTTGTTGTGTTATATTGCATGTCCCTGAATGTGATGTCCCTAGATCAAGGAGGAATGGAGAACTAAAGTGACCCCTTCAGCATAACTTACATCAAAGGAGACTTTAGCTTGGTGGGGTTCCATCTACTACTCAATAGATTTTCTAGTCTAGTTGTTATTTCTTGCTTTTGATTTTCTTAGCCTACATGTATTAGGTTTGTGCTGAAGATGAAACATTTTATGGTTTCCCTTTAAAAATAATGTATGATGTTTAAGACAACTTACGATGATTTATTTATTTGCAATGAGTTCTGTGATATGATATCCCCCTTTAAAGTTACATACTTCCACTCAGTCATTGTATATATGCCAAAAAGTGGGATGTTGTGAATGTATAGAAACCCTTCTGATGTCGGTTATATACTAATGTTTTACGACTATGATAGATTCATTGACTAAGAGTTTTTTTAGGTAGAATTTTTTGTGTGCCCCCTCCCACTAAAACCTTACAAGAAACCTACTTACAAAGCTTAGAACCCAATGGAACCCAATGGAAAAAAAAGGATAGTAAAGCATGTCCACTCTTAGTCTATCCTTTCAAGATTTAGTCACCTAGAAATGTCATTGCTCACCTCTAAGCTCAATAGACAAAGGAGAGGGTAGGCCACCTCTTCTACAATACGACAAAAAATAAAGGTAAATTCGACCTAGGAACATGTGAATCTTTCTCTATGCCCATCCATCATGGTTTAAGGATATGAGCACCCCGTGTTGTTAATCACCTTTATAATTGTTCTATCACTAACCTCAAATTTGTAGGTTGGTATTTTGAATTTCTTTCACTCTTTATTCTCTGTCTTTTTCCAAATTTTCAGTGGTGTAAGCGTACAAGCACCTAGTTTCATGATCACTCATATAATTTTCTTATCACAAGCGATTTTCACTCTAAACTTTGATTGAAACGAAATTTTCTCATCATTTTGATATATGTTGAATGTATAAGCCATTGTCTTTAAAAAATGTGCTTCATCAAAATATATGAAACAACAATGGTTTCATGTGTCCCTAATACCTTTTGATGTGTAATTCAACACCTAACATGATCTTCAATTTTTCTTTTGCATCATTCATCAGCTTTTCAAGAAAAAAATCATGTTTTCCCTTTATAAATGTGTTCATGACCCCTTTGTTTCCTGATGGGTCCATTAACATCCATAAATTTTTTATATCAAGAGAAATCTTTTATTATTTAGGGAGACATTTGTCTTTCCTTTCATATGATAACTACCATCTACCATGTATGATTAGGTTTACAAAAAGATTTGGAAATATTATTATGCTAAAGAAGTTACTTAAGCGCCAGTTGCTTCTATATCTTGACTAAATATTTGCCAGTGTGTTAGTTGTTGTTTATGCTTCATCAACTACTGATCTATCTCAGTGGCGTGATGAGGAGGGATGAACAGTCTCATTACAACCACAATGTAAGACCTATAATTATGCCATATAAACCCCCTCCAGGTGTCTAATTGGTTTCAAACTGACAACTTAGGTACAACCAGAAATAGACTTTTCCAATGCAGTCATTTGTTAGGTGTAAGAAAGTGCTTTCGAGTGGGGAAGTCAATGAAGATATTAGAACCAAGTATTACAAATAATCATCTAAAAATGGTTAATAATAAGTAAAGATTAGAAGTAATCTTTTAAAAGTAGAGTTTCAACATGCTATGATTACAATGTCTAATCGTATGAACACTTGAGTGAGATTTGGGTTTTGACGGTTGCATGAAATAACCCCCTGTGAGATCGATCAGCCAAACGAAGATATCCAATTAAATTTTGGTCTTTGATAGCCAAGATGACGTGCATAGGGTGGTAGCACTCAATCCCGCTTGCACGTAGCAACTACCGACAAGCGACAACATGCTCTGGATCATTATGAATGCAACATATGGGCGTCCACAATGGCACAGATGGACCGCCAGGAAAGGAATGTTCTCTGTCAGACGCATTATTTGGTGAGAGTAGGCAAGTCCAAACATATTGGACACTAGACATAAATCCATGCTAAGCACGAGCTGGGACTATATTTTTTTATGAGTTAAACATCAAAAATTTATTTAGAAGGTAATTTCCCAAAGTAACATGCTCGAATATCTCACTGAAATTTTATGGACAACTAATTCACTCATTGAATGGGTGTTATCAAATATCACAAATGTAGTTCCCGTGCTGGTCTTGTGTACTGAATAAACAACAGTATGGCAAAGATAGTCGTACAAAATTTTCTAAGTAACAACATACATTCCACAAATTTATCATTAAAAGTCAAATTGTTCACATATGTCTGAGAGATTGTTTTAAAAGATTACATGCATCCCAATTGTGGAACAATTATATCCCTCACAATAAGGATATTCTAGCTCTTCGCATATACAAGAGCTGAAAAGGGAACATCCATGGAGCTGCTCATTACAACTAACAATGCACTTTTTATTGATCCACCCCTATCGACACCATTTCTTACAAAAGTATACAAATAAGAGTAAATGGAGTTCGTGTTTGTTGATCTCCCAGAGTTTTCGAAGGATTCCATTTCCATTTCTACAGATCCAATATTGATAGAATCAAGTTCCATAATTTGTCTAGTTTCATCTTGCAATAGTTAGCTCCAACAACCATGGAAAACATGAACCTCTCATTTAGTTATTGTTATTTCATGCTTCCTACTGTCTACTCCATATCCTACAACCTCACGACTATCAATCTTACATCTGAATCTTCAACAAATTTGTGAAATATATCTACTGTTTCCAATCAAACATGAATATCTCTGATGAGCTTATGAGCATAAAGAAAAAGGTATTCAAAATTAATGATCATTAGGTCCAAGACATTTTGAAAAATAACATAATAAAACATTAAGGGCATGGATCATACTCGTAATACTACTTTCCATCCACAATTGGAGTGAATAATTATTCTACAATTGACGTAACTAAATAAGATAGCTATAAAAAGGTTGTGTAATTACCAACCATAAGGAATTTGATCAGGCCAATTATAGCTATAAAAAAGAAATGATGTCTGAACTACATGCACAACTTTAACAAAACTATTAAGTATAAACATTTTGAAAGGAATGAGGTCAAAAAAATTCTACATTGCCAATCCTTAAAATTCAAGATATCAACTTTGCGACCCAATATTACCATTAGAGGGCCTAAGAGTTCTTAACTTTATATAAAACGTTCATCGGTTCCTTTTTCTGCTATTGTTTTCTTCATTACTAGAAAAAAATGTACACTTTAGTGTGAACTCAAAAATGACCTCAAGAAACATCAGTTAAGCCGTGACTTTTGGCAGAACAATAAAAGACTTATCAAAATATGAATATACACATCTAGTTGATAGTGGTCTATGAACATATTATCATATGTGTCACATCTTAGATGTATTTACAAGTTTTTGGAATGAGAGAGACAATAAGAGATTTACCAGCACCTTTAGAAGTCTTATGACGTAATTTCCCTCCGTAAGGACAAAGACCATCTCTTCATAATAATTTTTTTTATTTGGAGAGTATAAAGTATTTTTAAAGAGGTACAACTTTACAAATAAAAATATGTGGACTTGACATCTAAAAAGAGGAACTTTATACCATGGTAATAGCCTTTTTTATTCATACACATCATATTTACTTCTTTTAATTGAAACTAAGAGTAGTAGTTCATATTTTAACTATATGCAACAATGACGACTTCTCGATCATATATATATGAATAGTGAAAACTATTGAAAAAAAATTTCATTAATCATGTGGCACATATATAGTCCAATGAAATTCAATAAATATGTGCATAGAATATTAGATTAAGTTGTTATTAATGTATAAAAAGTCATGACGTGGTTTGAAGGAGTGACACTCCAAATCCATGCTACCAAGATTTCCATTTTTGGCACCTACAATATGCTACATTCATTTCCTTTTGAATGATTACTGACTAAAAATAAGTTTCGTCCTATAACCATATATATCACAAGTTTCTCTATAAAATTTCCAATCTTGGCACCCACTAATCCTGGTATTTTTCATTGCTTTCTAGCAAAAAATAAGGGCATTAAGATAGAACTATGAGATTATTTACTTTAGTATAGTTGGTTTTGTCTCATGTGACCACTCTATTTGTCTGCATCCATGATTGATGATCTGAACAACTAAGATTGTGGTTTTAAATTCAAATAATTAATATGAATAATATACCTATTCAAATTTCATGAATTATGCTTCAGACAGACAGATAGATACATACATACAAACATACATACATACATACATACATACATACATACATACATACATACATACATACATACATACATACATAGATTAATAGCTAGCTAGATAGATAGATAGATAGATAGATAGATGGATGGATGGATAGATAAATTGATGTGTGGACAAATACAAAGACAAATATAGATAGGTAGATAGACAAAAAAGATAAATAGATAGATTCATTCATAAGTTGATCCCTAAAGGAAGATGCCAACAGTTGTCATCCTTCCACCCCACACACAAGCTACCTAACAATAGGGAACAACGTCCAAGAGAAAGATAGATAGATTGAGGCAGGAAGAGAGAGAGAGAGAGTGAAGGGGGTAGATAGGGGCTTAGTATGCTGCACCTAAAGGACCTGAACATCTTCTATATGTACCCTCGATTTGCATTATTAGAGAATTCTTATGCAAAGTAACTATTGAATGTTGACACACATAGATTACATAACATGTGATTCAACTATCATAAAAATTTCATAGTAACTATTGAGATAACTTGATAAAGAAAGTGTGTGTAAATATTACACTACAATGCAGTGTTGGTTTTAGTATATGCGGTTTCTTAAAAAGAATGTGAAGAACAGTACAAATCTTAATAGTTCAAAGAAGAGAGTCTGAGTAGAAGAGAGAGAGAGTACAATATTGAAGGTTTCAAAATGACACTCAAGTTTATTTATATGCATACCTATCCTATTTTTTTTAAGGAGCTCACATCTATGTAATTGTATAAATAAACAATCAAACCCATTGCTTCATATTTACTTTGAGGGCAACATATTAATTTGGGCATCATATGCATCTTGTACAAATTTATTATAAACATATAGTGCTTATTCAAGTACTCGTACAATTTAGGACTCATCTTAAGATGATACGTTGCAATGTTCATTATAACCTTGATACATGGTGAAAGGAGAAACTTCCCTTTTCTCCATCAATTGGTTCAAGCTCATACTGGGTGGATGTCACCTTTTTCAATGCTATTGCTACACCAAAAAAACTCAAACATGTAGTAGATAAAGCAATTTCATATAACTATCTTGATTCATACTAAATCCTAATAAACATGAATAAGATAAAATAGAATTATATACATTTTAAGAGTGGGTTTGGTGAACCGTGATGTGGCTGCATTTATAGATCTCTCATGGAGTTGGAATTTGATATTGTTGGTGAAGTAAAGGACAACTTGCTTCTGAAACACAAATGAGCAGATGCTCCAACACACAATAGGTAATCACGCTGACTTGGGATTCAAGGATTTGATGTTAACGATTCACAAACATATATTTAAAAGTAGAATAAGTGATGTATGGGGAAGCATCTAGCATTACCTGTATTGTTGATATATGGAAAGAATGTCTAGTCCAAGGCAACATTGGTGCTAGCGTCTCTGTCCATTTTTAGTATATGATCAATGCAACTCCTAGAAAGTTTCCAGCCTTTGGCATATGTTGAGTATTTAAACTGCCAAACAAAACAAAAGAGTATGGTTTTTTTGGTAAATATAAAACTCTCAACAGACGATAATTTGGAATTCCATCCATACACATTGGTGGCAGGTGGAATATTACATAGCTTTAGAGATAATAGGAACAATGTTTTACTTGAGCCATGAAAGTTTTTTACGCAAGACTAAAGATACGACTTTGACAATAATAAATGACAGAAACCACAACCCCAACCCAAGAAATTAAAGAACACAGAAATGGTAAGTTATTGGCACAGGTGAATAAATATGTATGAGAGGATTTAGGAGATGAATAACTTTTTTCGGGTGAGATTTCATTTTTGATCTGAAAAAGAGTCTAGTTTATTGGCATGATTAGTTGGTATGACTCCGTTTGGTTCAAAAGAAAGGATATGGAAGGGATGTAAATGATGGCATATGGCAGGATGTGGTGAAGTGCAAGATGTAATTTTCCCATCCCATGTTTGGATAGAATACAAGACCATATTTGGATAGAACACAAGAAATGATTCACATTTGTTTAGTTAAAACTACATTGCTAATATTATATCGAAACAGTAGATGTCCAAAAATTTCAAATTACTTTACTAAAATAAAGGAACAATCACTCTGAACCTCTATCACATTCGATTTATTTTTTATTTTTTAATAGATAATATAATTTACAAATGTAAGCGACAACTGATATTTCTGATCTCGGAAGATAACATATGATCACAATATAAAAGTGGTGAATAACCAACCTGGAGGATATTTATCTCTTCAAAGGTGCGGAACCAACTTTTACCCTTTAATTGTGTATTTTGGACAAGCAGAGGATGACGACTTAGGTAAAAAAATTGCTTGGTCCATTGTCTTTAGTCACAGTCTTCATACTTCCATAGGCTACAAGAGATTAGAAGATTTATACTTCCACAGGCTACAAGAGATCCGAAGATCACGTTTCTGGCGTGGTTTGCTTCCGGGAGATGAGGAGAACAAATATACATGTGTCTGCAACAAAACAGAACATGTTGTCGTGACTGTAAACCAGAGAGACGAAGAACCTGGAAGTTATAGAAGACGTGGTGGGGAGTCGATCGCCCAATAGAAGAAAATCTTACGCAGAGGCGGAGACAAACCCGAACCTCCGCTGTGCATTGGAAACTGACGAGACCAAGAGCTTAGGAGTCGCACGAGGACGGATCAGGAATACCTTCTATCAGACGGGGACCAGAGCCACAACGGCTGGCACAAGACTCAACATAGGTCTGAAATAATTGTGGGCGGTTGTTTTTACACGTTTTATACTGGTTGAAAGTATTGGCTCGACATTACTATCACGCACCCTATTTTGATCCGTAGAGAAGTTGTAAAGTTTGCTTGAGACGGCAACTGCGAGGATGATGACAACAAAGAATTTGAGATAAACGACAACATAGAACACTGCAACGATGGCAACGAAGTTCACGACGCTTATGGTGATGGTCAAGGTGACAACTGAGGTCAATGAGGCGGTGATGGAGGTGAAAGTGTCGACTACATAGGTGAGCACTGCGGCTATAGAGTTGAAAGCGCTGACATCGGAAGTAATGTGAGCGATGATGGAGGAAACTACGGAAGCATTAGTAGCCACATCGAGTGAGTAGGACAGGAGGACGCTGAAACTGGCGCTCCATAGTGTAGAGTGCTCGGGAAAAGAACTTGGCCACTTTTGATAGGAGAGTGCAGTCGATAATTTTTGCGTTCTGAGAAGTATTGCGTCTGCGGGGGTGGATGGAGGTGTCGATCAGATTTGTTTCATATTATTTATGGTTATAGTTAGAGCTGTTCGATTACATTGAAAGAGAATATATGGATCGTTTATGTAAAGAGGCGAGATCACCCCCTTATTAAAGATTTGAAGAATAAAACATCCCTTCCAAACACACTCAAAGGTATGCTGGAATAGATGTAAAATTTTAAATTTTAATAAATGGTATTCAAAACAACCAAAATATAACAATGGAATAAAAATATTGACTATATTCAATTTATCATAAGGTTATTAAAAAAATACATCATAATATTCCATAAGAGTTTACATGTATGATACAACATAAAAATCTAAGTAGAGGGAAATCTAAACCATAACAAACTTTGTCTCCAAGCTTGAACTCCTTAAACTAGTCCAAAATTTCATTTCCTTATCATCCAAGTCTTTCACCTAGGGTTTGAAGCATACCCCAGCAAGAAGAGAAAATAGATGATATCAGCAAAGGCTAGTATGTGTATGCTGAATAGGAAATTGAGCAATATATGGAATAAAGGACGTCAAAATGTAAAGGCTACCCATGAAAAAGATAAGGACAACCCAAATGGGTATCAAGAGAAATGATTTGTAATAACAAAAGAGATGTTTGCCATAATTAAAATAATAAAGTTGTTCCATACTAGCACATGTAAAAAAATAGGGCACACACCCCTACAATCATCATCAACATGCATGCATGTGAGATAAGCATAGCCCTAGAACAACATAAACACAAAGGCGGCCAAGTCTCATAAACTTGAAAACTGATAGAGAAAGGAATATTGTCAATCTCCCAAATATACAAAACATGGGCCAATAATCACACATCTTTCCCTGGGTATGAGGTTCCTTTCCATCCCAAAAGAGCCGAAAATATCACATCTGCACGGTAGGAAATAACACATCTGCCATAAAAAATAATGAAATTACACTAGTCTAGTACTACTGAATCACATAGCATGTTAAATGTAGAGGCAAGTAGAAAGTATAGTCAGAATATATAAACTTGTCACCATATAAGTGACCAACATAGACATCCATCTCATAAGTGGGCAAAAGACATCACATGTCATCTTTTAGAGTTCCATCATGAACAAAGCATAAGATAAGAGTTCAAAAGAATATCCATGACCACATGATCAATATCAAATAAGGTAGTTCACATGAACCATGGTTTTCAAAAGAAAAGACATTGAGTATTGGCTAATGTCCATATGACAAAGAGAATGAATAAACATAGGTGAATTACTCAACATATAAGAATAGGGGATACATCATACCTAAACTTCTTAGTCTAAACAGTCCAAGTCAGTCCTAGATCTAAGCGTAGGCCTCCAAAGAACCTCTAGGGAAGGGGGACATGTCCAATAAGTAAGGCTCCCAAGCTTAGAGAGGATGGTTTCTCCAACAAAACTCCTATCTTGAGCAAGAAGCACCTTCTCCACTTTAGAGGTGAAAAACCCTAATAAAAGAAAATGAAAATGAGGTGTTTATGGGTTCTAGGTGGGGTTTCACCATGTAAGGTTATGGTTACGACCTAGAGTAAGGTGGAAGAAACACTAAAAACAAGAAAATAGGGAAGGGAAGGAGAATACTTACTAGTTTTGGTCAAAATCACCAAGGAGGAGCTTAAGAAATCCTAAATCGAGAAATTTGGAACCTTAGGAGCCTTCTTCACCAAGGTAGGCACCTCTTTTTACCTTGGGACAACACCTTCATGGAAAAATAGAGTAGGAATGATGCTCTAAGCTAGAGGAAATAAAGGAGAGCAACAGTTTTCAAATTGGGAGTTGGGAAGGGGTAGATATGGCTATATAAAAAAAAAGGTCAAGTATGAGGTGTCTATGAGACTTTTCATGTGTCATGTATAAGGGTGTACATGGACATGCAAGACATTATGGATAAGGAAGAAGTCAAGCATGAGGTGTCCATGGAGCTTTCCATGTGTCCTTAGCCTAGGGATTTCATAGCCATGCAAGAGGACAACTCATAAAGGTTTATGGAATATCAAATTTCGGTTTATGGACACTTATAGGCCATCCCAACTGACCTCCAATCAAAGAAATAATCCCATTGGTTTATAGCTTCTAAAGATAAGCTCATTTATAAATAGAGTAATCCCTAAAATGTCTATGGAAAGAAAACACGTTCAAACCAAGGTGCAACTAGGTTCTCTATGGTTAAAAAACTCTATAATGGTAAGGTAATATATAAGAATTATATTTCATGTGACAATTTGCAAAGAAAACCTCCCATTTGGGTAAATTGTAGAAAAGTCCAGAATGTACCTAAAATTGCATAACTTGTACAAACAACATCCAAATTGGACCAAACTTCATCCACAAGTTATCTTTGATGTTTTGAATATGAATTTACCATTATTTCCATATTTTAAAGTTATATAATCACATTATTCATTACTTATGCCTTTTACTCATTCTCTCTCCTAAACTTATCCTAATACTTCAAGGTTGTCCAAATTAGATGAAATTTGACGTGTAGGATAATTTTGATATGTAGATTTTGAATTTGAAGTTTTTTTTCCACTTTTGATACTTTTTTTATAAGATATGTCATATGGCCCATTAATGGCCCATTATCTAAATTATTCATCCAATTAAGTTTCTTATCTTCATATCACTACTAAAATAATGGTCTATAGCATCAATTTTGTTAAGCGTATAGCGTCACTTTTTAACCGACGCCTAAGTGGACGTCGCTATAGAATTTTCTCTACAGGGTCAGTTTTTTTGACCAAAGAAAACCAACCTTATAGAGTAAAAACTGACCCAAAAGGCTGTAAAAAACATGACCCAAGCGAGAAAGAAGAGGTTGTAAGGTCAGTTATTCCTAAAAAACCGACCCTAGAAAGGTCCTGTAAGGTCGGTTATTACTAAAAAACCGACCCTATAAAGCAACAGAGGTTTTCTCGATCGAGAAATATGTTGACCGAGAGGATTTCTGTTAAGAAAATTTTCGACCAAGAAAGTACTATCTTAAGCTTCCCAGATCCTAAAGTCGCTTTTTCATAAAAAAACCTACCCTAGAAAGGACTTGTAAGGACAGTTAATTAAAAAAACTGACTAGAGAGTGTAATTTCCTATAAGGTCAGTTATTCCTAAAAAATCAACCCAAGAAATCTATAAGGCCAATTTTTTTTAAATAACCGACTCTAGAGGTTAAAAAACTGACCCTATAAAGCAATAGAGGTACTGTAAGGTCACTTTTAGGTCAATACAGTAACTTTCTTGGTTGAGAAATTTGTCGATCGAGAGGATTTCGGTCGAGACAATTGACGACCAAGAAAGTTATTGTATTATGCTTCCCAAAGCCTATAAGTTTGGTTATTCTTAAAAAACCGACCCTATAGATCTATAAGGTTGGTTTTTTAAAATAACCGGCCCTAGAGTTTACAATTTTTTTAAAGAACAAATCTACAAAATAGAAATCTTCAGAACAAAAACCTGTAGAATAGAAATCTTCTTTATAAAGATCAAAACCTGTAATAGAAAGTTGACTTGCAAATGCAATGATGCAACCCAAAAATTCATTCCAAAGCCACATTTGCTAGCTTTTATGTCCAATCCTATTTGAATTAGATAATTTACAAACCACACACATTCATAACAAAAATAATTCATATATAATTTAGTTGAGTTCATACACATAGTGCATCATAACATTCACAAAATGATAGATTGCAAGCCTGAAATGATATTAAAATTCATGTCAGATACAAAAGTAAATGTAAAAGAGTTCTAGAACCACATACATAAATGGAGCTGACATATGCATTTTCTCCAATGCTATGTTGACTTCATTTAGAAAAACATATGACCACTCTTCTTGGAATTCATTTAAATCCTCAAGTGTGTAAGGCTAAGTTGTAAAGATCTGCAATAGAAAATGCACATGCTAATATATTATAAAATGACTACAAATCACTTGTAAATTTATGATGTTATTCTTTATTACCTGATCTATAATCTGAATGTTATGTGATGCTTGTTTGACAATGGTTTGCGTATATTTCATTACCCAATAGCCACAAGCCCAACCATTATTTTGTATAGGACACTACAAAATAACAAATTATACTTAATGTTAATAAAATACTATAAACAGAGTTAAGACTATAAGAGTTGACATATAAGACTAAACAACCGTCAAAGTAGCTACCTTGACATTTTTCAAAGTCAATGTCTTTAATTTTGTGGGTATTTGTCCTCCACCTTCACAAAAAGCCTTTATACCCCTATCAATTAAATAATTATGATAGTTGGTAAAATAGAAATTATAAATAGAAATATCATGTCGAAGCATAACAAATGACTAAATTTATGCTTACTCTATAGTTGACAATTTCAGTTTGTGGCCCCTTGTTATTTTTCCCATTGGGTCAAGATAATAAAGAGTCATCAATTTTGGGACAACCACCAATAATTCCCAATTTCTAGATCTGAGTAAGAATAAAACAAACATTAAAATAAAGAAATTTATTCATTATTAAAATTATATTGAATAATAATACTTACTGGACATTAAAAGGAATTAGAATAATTTCCTTTCCCGTACTAGCAAAATATTTGAATGCAGTAGAGAAGTACTCATTCACATCATCAATATGTATCTCCACTTGACTAGTGACTGAAGGAACTAAGAATCCAACATTCTTTATATCAAAGTTTATGAACTTGGTATATAAATGGTTGTATAACATTTGTAAGCATTTCATTATATAGAAATAAGTTTAAAATGTGTATTGGAATTTCCTATATTGATGGATCCTTACCTTATCAATACTTCTAATATCGAAGTATTTAGACAATCATACCAGAACAACTCTATAATATCATCAAGAAAAATATAATTCTCAAAGTTCCTCCCAGTTGCATCTTCTATTAAATTGATCAACACTTGTGATCTCGAGCTTTGGTTGGCTAAGTATCGACACAAACATTTACATTTACTTCCCAACTCATAAAATGTGGATTTTGGAATAAAAGATCGCTTTGGCATAGGAGCACGACTAGTAGAATTTTTACTTTTTGGTTTAAAAACTTGTTAATTAAATTACATACTTATATTACATGAGTTCATATATGTAGTCAGATATGAAAAAATGGTAGAATTCAGGTATACATTGTCATTGATTAACCAAGTGTCTAGGCCAACCCACCATAACACCTTCTGCTTCTTCAATTGTACTGTGTTCATGATTGTATATGGGTAGTGGTTTGTCCCCCATTCCATCATATACAACATGGATGGACACCCTACAAATGTCATCAGTAATTGGTTGGCAATGCAATGTACCACCAATGTTGTATACCTTGCCCGTTACCACAATATTATATTCTGGAACGTCCACTACAAGTTTACAGTTCATACCAACCTAGAATTGAATATATAAGTTATATATGAAGAGGTAAACCAGATACCTACTACAACTATATATATATATATATATATATATATATATCATACTAACAGCACAACATATAGAATAAACTTACCGTAGATTTTTGTGGTGGGTCATTGGGAGTACTCCCATGACCTTCTACAACTGGAGCACAAGGTTGTACCTCATTATCTGATAGACACATAGTTTGAATAGGTTGAGAAGGTTGATTAGTTTGAAATGAAGACATTATTTCTTTTACTTTCTGTGCTACTAATGCTTCAACTTCCTCTTATGTAAGACCTTTTGTGTGACCTCTTTTAGATTGTGATGGGCCAAAATATGACTTGAATCCTATGTCAGCTCCTAATCCCCTAACACATCCAGGATGCTCCTTCATACCAAGAGCAACTGATAGTTCATCCATGCGTCCAGTTGGGATGAACTTTCCTTCCTTCCTTTACTCATGGAGATCAATATATTCATAGTTAATAAAAATATTAAATCACAATCAATTAGATATAAATAAATAAAAGTGTGTGGGAGTTACTCCTTACTTAGTTTGGATGAACTTACCATCTTTTGTGCCACCTCCTTAGTTGCAAGGTTGCAAATGTCACCTGCTCGATTTTTTCTAGCATCAATCCACTACAAGTTTCATGGTGGACACTCAACTTGAGTTGTACTAGACTCTTCTCCAGAAGAGAGTTGCTTCTCTTGTAATTGGCGGTGGAAGGCATACCAACCGGGCCCCAAGCGATGGTCATGTACATATTTGGCACGTCTTTCCTTTTGGGTCTCGTGAATAGTCTGATCATTTAAAATGAGGATATTGAAATTTAGACTTGACATGCATATATAAAAAGATTCACCTCCTTAATTTTATAAAAATATTCATATAGTACATCACAATCTTTATTAGATGAAACTCTTCTGATTTCTAAGATGCAATAAATCTTTCCCATATCTCAGGATCTATAAAAATATATAGATCTATTGCTTTCTTATTTTGTTTAGGATTATCTATAAATTCCCTTTTGAGATATGTCTTAAAAGCCCTCCATCGTACACCACAACGTTGTAGCACTTTTTTGTTGTGATCTTTTTCATTTAGATGAAAAACACCCTATACATACAGAAGAAAGAATAATGTTATCTTAAAGAGGATATGTCTTTCCAAGCAAACTAAATTAGAATCAATAAACAAAAAATATATTAAAATAGTATCACTTCAACTCACAGATATATCTTTCCATAGGAGGTCTTTTAAGGCATCAGAAACATCATGCCAATTTTCTATATCTATTGCCACCTTACTGCGCATGGTCGCCCCTACGTAATGCTTGAAAGAACTAGCATATTCCCCAATAGGTGCTCCTTTGACATCAAACTAGATTGACAATTTCTCCCCTTTGGCCCTGAGCTCCTGCAGCCTATGCATCAGTGTGGGACCTCTTCATTTCTTAGCATCACCACTGCCATCCTCATGGTGCTCATGTTTAGAATGTTCATCTTCACTTGTCATTTTAGAACAACCTACAAGTATACATGGTAAAAGAAACATAAGTGATAATAAAAGCATAAGTGGTTGAATGATATATGATGTATATTTAAAAGATTGCATGCTTGAATGATAATAAAATAAATAACTCAAAGAATACATGCCTCCAGTATTGGTTGAGTTGTTAGTCATGTAAAATTCCTTCAGCATGGTCTTGATGTTTATAGTATTCATCGGTGTTAACTTCAACATTTACACTTTGCAAACCAACTGAGAATGGGCTGGAATCATCATACGTTTCATAGTATTCTTCTTCATTTATAGGATCTATAGTAAACTATCTTTGTACATGAAGAATGACCGACCAATTTTTATTTGTCGGGTCATTCAATATAGAATACTTGTTTTCCATGGTCTGCCATGATGAATGGCTCATCTTTCTCTCCAATCTTTTCAAATTTCACCAATGTGAAACCCAACTCATCTAATAAAACTCCTTTGTTGTTATCAACCCAATTACATCTAAAGATAGGAACTCTGAAATTTGTATAGTCCAATTCCCATATGTCCTCAATGATGTCGTAATACGACATCTCAACTTTGCATGGTCTTTTATCTTTGGCACTAGAAAAATATAATGAACAAGCTTGAATAATGACCCCACTATTTTGGACTACACTACTTTCATCTTGACACTTTGTGTAGTATGAAAATCCATTTATGTCATAAGCTTTATATGACATGACATCCATTTTTGTCTTAAAGGTGAGCCATTTTATGTTCTCAGCAACATTATTCGGTGATTCATATAGTTGATTAAAGACTTTCTCTTCAAACCACCTAATAAATGTTCGATTGTGCTCTCTTGCATGTCACATTGAACTGGATCACAGATGAATTCTCTTGATAAGATCATTGTGTTCT
The DNA here is from genome assembly GCA_963693085.1 of Alisma plantago-aquatica. Lineage (NCBI taxonomy): Eukaryota > Viridiplantae > Streptophyta > Magnoliopsida > Alismatales > Alismataceae > Alisma > Alisma plantago-aquatica. The sequence goes on along the minus strand of OY856410.1, from coordinate 218,808,751 downwards.
GTGATGTAGTTACTAACTTCATCGATGTTGTGTAAGAATATACAAATGTGCTTGTTCCCACAACTCACGACTAATTCCTTTCACTCAAGCTCCCAGAGTTCCTTTACCACAATAAGATTTAGTGCGATGGGAATTTTTTATATCGCTAGAAGCTTCATTGCAATTCAAAAAATCATTGCATAAGTCCATCACCTCCTTAGCCACATAATCCTCAATAATACTCCCTTCAGGACGATAATGATTCCAAACATCACCCTTAAAAACACTGATGTAGCGTTCAAATGGATACATCTAGTGTAAGAAAATTGGACCCAACATCTTCACCTCCATTTTAATATGTACTACAAGATGAACCATGATATTAAAAAATGAAGGAGGAAAGTACATTTCAAGCTGACACATGGTAACAATTACATCTTTTTGTAATTTATCGAGAATATCATGTTGTATCACTTTGTTGCATATTTCGTTGAAGAAGAAACATAGTCTTGTGATTGCAAACCTTACATGCTTCGACAATATAGATCGAATAGCCACATATAAAATTTGTTGCATTAAGGTGTGACAATCATGAGATTTGAGACCTATCAACTTCATATCGTTCTTTGATACCAATCAACGAATATTCAAAGAGTATCTTTGTGGTACCTTAATATTATACAAGCACTCACAAAAAGTCTTTTTCTCCTACTTTGACAAAGTGTAACAAGCTGGTGGTTAATATATGCGGTGACCCCTGATCTCCACTGATAATTATTTTCTTATACCCATTAATTCTAAATATTTTCTAGATTTGATGCCAAGTCTTTCCTGGTATGTTCAATAGCATACCAATGATGCTATCACAAATATTTTTTTCAACATGCACGACATCAATGCAGTGTCTAATTGTCAAAAATCTCCAATAAGGAAGATCCCAAAATATTGACCTCTTCTTATATAGATATTTGTCACAAGCGAGAGTACGACTACTTGAACTCTTTCCAAATTCATTAACAATATGTATCACCCTATCATATACAACATTTCCTGTTATATGTTTAGGAGTACTTCATTCCTCAATTGACCCATTAAAGGTTTTGCATTGCCTTCAATAAGGATGCATTGGTGCGAGAAATCTCCGATGACCAAGATATGTGATTTTACCACCATGTTTCATTCGAATTGAATCAGTATTTTCCTCACAAACATGACATGCTTTGTATCCTTTTATGCTATATCCAGACAAATTTCCATAAGCTGGAAAGTCATTAATCATTCAAAACAACATAGCACGCAAAGTAAAGATCTCTTCACGTGAAGCATCATGTCATAACACCTTCTTCCCGTAGTTTCATTAGGTCATCATTTAGAGGTTGAAGGTAAACATCAATATCATTTCCAGGTTGCTTGGGCCCTGATATCAATATTGACAACATGACATACTTATTTTTCATACACAACCAAGGAGAAAGATTGTATATAACAATCATAACATGCCTCGTGCTATGTTGGCTGCTTCATGTACCATAGGGATTCATTCCATCTGTATCGAGTCCAAGTCTTAAGTTCCTTGTTTCTTTACCAAATTGAGGGTATAATAAATCAATTTTCTTCCATTCTGGTGAATCAGATGCATGTCATAGGACGCCATCATCATTGGCCTTTAACTCCCCATGCCAAGAAAAATTTTATGCATCTTCTGTATTAGCAAATAAGTGTTGAAATCATGGTATTATTGGTAGATACCACATCACCTTGGTAGGAGAGCCATTTTTAGCCTTAGCTGAATTTGTGGTCTTGTACCTTGACACACCACAGTTTGGACATTTTATCAAATTACTATAGTCCTTTTAAAATAACACACAATCATTTGGACATGCATGAATCTTCTTAGCCTCCATTCCCATTGGGAACATTATTTTCTTTACTTGATATGTTGAAATTGGAAGCTCGTTGCCTTCAGGAAGAATTTCCTTTAACAAAGGCAACAGTGAATTGAAACTCTTATCGCTCCACTGGTTTTGAGCTTTAAGAGTATATAATCACATCACAACACTCAATCTCGTGAACTTAGTACAACCCTTATATAATGGTTTTTCAACATCATGGACAATGTTTGCAAATAAAGAAGGTGGATCAATGACATTGTCCCGACAACTACGTAGCATCTCATCAACCATATCATCATGAATAGGGTCAACCTGAATCAGTTCATCATTGACATTATCATCATTATCTATATCTTCTATGCCACAACTATTAGTATCAACATTTTTTGATCCATAATTAAATTTCTCTCCATGCCAATATCATTCATTATAACCTTGTATGATCCCATTGCATATGACATGATTCTTAATTTCCTCAACAATATCAACTTTCAAATTGTTACCACAATTTCTACATGAATAATAGAACCTATCTTTAGGTAGTTTCCTATGTTCCTCAGCAAATCTGATAAATTCATCAAGACCTTTGGAAAACTCTGGACTGCAATGGTTCTTGATAGACATCCAACTTCAATCCATTTTCTAGATCACATTAAAATTAATTATAAAACTAAGAATTTAATATTGATATTATAAGCTGTAAATTTTTATTGATAGGAAGTTAATTACTTTTATACTGAAGTGTACCACCTATCCATTTTTAAATATTTAATCTCACTACTAACTGTATAATGTATGTTTAGTTTTGAAGAAAATTTCAGCAGCATTTCCCCTAAGTTCTCCAAGTACACCAATGTAAATAGAAAATAACCACTCACATATGTACCCAGAGAACAAATGAGAAAATCCTACTGAAATTTTCTTCAAAACTAAACATACATTATATAGTTACATCCTAAGCGAGATTAAATATCCAAAAACAGTCCCAGACTAGGGACTATCCAAAGTTTAGTCCTAATGAGTAAATTTTGAATGGGTTTCTAAGTTAATATATAAATGAATTATTTTCATATTTATATATTGTGTTAAACATCGTGAATCGATGATTTCATCTATAAACCCTACAGTGTCAATATGGGAGTACACATGTATAATTTCATATTAATTTCTAGAATTTATACAACAATTACATATGTGACTGATAATAAAATGTAGTTATGAATATATATATATATATATATATATATATATATATTTATTTATTATTGGTTGGGTTACAAGTCATATAAAATGGAAAAAAAAATGTAACTAACCTGAGCCGCCGAGATGAAAATGAGAGTACACCATGGGCAGTGGAATCCACACAGGTGGCAAAGAGCAAGAGGATGACCACCGAACGACGTCGAAACTATTGTAAGCAAGAGGATGATTGTAGTGAACGATATGGACAAACTAAGAGTAATTCCATAAGTAAACATTCATTATATGTACTTTATTGAAAATAAATATGTTTGATTTCTCCCTCTTCTATGGATCCAAGGATATTGCTACCGCGTTTGTCATGTATGTGAGATTACGAAACCGAGTATACATGACATTAGGAGAAATGTAGAGACTGACAGGAAGGGAGACAATGACATTCTATCACCTACCCCACCCCAACCACCGCCGTCTCTCCTTCCCAAATTTTCGTGGTCAACCTATAGCTCTTCAACCCTGCTGAGCATGGTTTCAGTAGCTCTCGTCCCTAGGCGGCGACCACACAACAATTTTAGGGCTAAGTAAAGGCATTACCTTTGCGATCTTCGGGGTGGCAGCCACAGCGTGGAGGTGGGGGCATCTCGAAGTTGATGGGGCATGGCAGCAGGGCTCCTCGGACACCACGATTGGAGAATGGGCACGACAGTAGGACTCTTCGGAGACGACGATGGCAGTGGAAGCAGCTTCGGGGTGGCAGCCAAAGTGTGGAAGCGGCGGCGACCAAAGCGTTGAAGCGTGGCAGCAGAAGTACCTTTGCAACCTTCATACACCATGACAAGAGAACGAGCTCTTCGAACACGATGACGACAGTGAGGTCCTTGATCTCTAGCTTTGGCGGTGTGGCAAAGAGGTCTTTGGTCTCTGGCTTTGGTGGTGGGGGAGCGAGGCAGCGAGGTCTTTTCGGCAGTGAGGTCTTCTCTCTTCACCCAACCAAAGTGATAATGATACACTGTTCACTAGCTAGATATTAATGTATGACATGTAAGGTCAGTTATTAGCAAACAACCGACCCAACAGGGAATTGGTGCCCACACAAAACTCTCTAAGGACAGTTGTTTTAAAAGCTCGAATCTAAAGGTGACAAGCTACAAGGTCAGTTATAAGTAAATAACCAACCCAATAAAGACTGGTGCCGACACATACACTTCAATGATGCTTTTATCACAAAAACCGACCCTATAGTCGACAACCTGTAAGATCGGGTAACTAGTAAAAACCAACCCAACAACTTAAGTGGTTCCCGAACCACCTATAAGGTCGGGTAAGTTAAAAAACTGACCCTATATAGATACACTACAAGGTCAGTTATTTTGAGAAAACCGACCCAAGAGGTCTTAAGTTATGTCCGTGTTTTTTGTATACATATAAGGTCGCTTATTTTTAAAATCCAACCCTATAGATTGAGGCGCGAAGCCAAAATCGAGCAAATTTTCACCACGGGAAACTTAATGGGTCCATTTTTATGATAAAACTGATGCAATAGTGTATTAGGTCAGTTATTCTAGTAAAAATGATGCTACGGGCCGCAATTATTGGCCAAAAATGTAGTAGTGTATTACCACCAAAATAAGTTATGTGGTATATTTTATGTATCCATTATAAACATAAGATTAATGTTAGAGAATTAGGTTACATTACGATGATCTATACATGCATTAGCTCATTGGGGTTATACTACACATCTATTTAGGCCTAACCTTCAACCTTATTTGGCTAAGTCCAAAATGTCAACTTTCAAGGTAGGGTACGAGTTCTAGTATGTTACCACACACCACCCCTTAAAGGGATTTCGTCCTTGAAATCAAAACATCCACATATAAGAAAATAACTTATTTACCACCCCTTAAAGGATTCATCTTATTAAGTCAAAACTATTCTTTAGGTACAAAAGGTTCAACTAAACTTCCTTACATCCAATGACATATGCATCATGAAAAAAAAGAAATATAACTTGTAAAGACTTACTATGTACTATGGGTTAACTTGCTCTTGTCCATCCTCAAACAAGTCTTTACACCTAGGAGACTAGTTCAACATATTAGGGTCCCTAAAGATAAATCATATAGATGTCTAAGGCTACTATTGCCAAAAAGCATGCTATTTCAGACAATTCATATAAGCTCAGGCCAGGCTGGTATCATATGGATTTGAGAGTCCTCGTAAACCGAGCTAGTGATGTGGAGGAAAATCTTGCCAGCCCCCAAACCCTGATCCTTTCTAGACACCTTTGCTTTCACCTTCATGTCCTAGTATCTACCTAAAGGCCAAGCTAAATAACCTCAAGTTACTATTGTTACTTATGCATCTTTTAGTAATAAATATTTTAGGGATATATTCATCATTATTATAATGTGAAACTATAGGACCCTAAATCAATACTTCATCATCTATTGATCAACTCTAGGGAAAACATGTCACTTAAAGGTAAGGCAAGTATTCTAACTAGGGAGACAAAATTGAAATAGTCAGATTCCGACTACAATGAGCTCTGATACCATGCTGTAAGGAGGCAGGATCACCCCCTTACTAAAGATTTGAAGAATAAAACATCAATTCCAAACACACTCAAAGGTATGTTGGAATAGGTGTAACATTTTCAAATTTCAATAAATGGTTTTCAAAACAACCAAAGTATAGCAGTAGAATAAAAATGTTGACTATATTCAATTTATCACAAGGTTATTATAAAAGTACATCATAATATCCCATAAGAGTTTACATTTATGATACAACATAAGGATCTAAGTAGAGGGAAATCTAAACCATAATAATTTTGTCTTCAAGCTTTAACTCCTTAAACTAGTCCAAAACTTCATGCCTTATCATCCAAGTCCTTCACCTAGGGTCGGAAGCATACCCCAACAAGAAGAGAAAATATATGTCATCAGCAAAGGCTAGTATGTGCATGCTCAATAGGAAATTGAGTAATATATGGAATAAAGGACGTCAAAATGTAAATGTTTTCCATGAAAAAGATAAGGACAACCTAAGTGGGTATCAAGAGAAATGATTTGCAATAACAAAAGAGATGTTTGCCATAATTAAAATAATAAAGTTGTGCCATACTAGAACATGTAGAGAAACACTACAACAAACATACTCATTAGTGACCTTTCAGAAATGCCACTAAGAAAAAAGCCAGTAAACAGGTTTAGCGACATTTGTTGACATTTAAAAAAATGCCTCTAGTGCCAATGCCACTAGGAAGATAGTGGCTTAAGTTGTAAAAGCCACTAAAGGTTTGACTTTAGTGGCTTCGAATAAATGCCACATAAAGGCCACTAAACCATCATTTAGAATTTATAGAAAAGCCACTATCCATCATTTGGCTTTTATACAAATGTGACTATTTTATATAATGTTGTTGTATAAAATGGTTTTGATTGAATGTAGTGGCTTTTGAAAAAAGCCAGTAATGACATACTAGTTCTGCATTACTAATTTTTTATGGATTTTAGTCAGTCAATTTGTAGTCCATGATCAAGTTTTCTAAATGAATGCCAATTGAAGCCGAACACATTTATCCAGAAGTATTGAACTTTTTTATTTATAATCAAATGACAATTACATGGGGAGGACATTTTACCTTGCCCCTTATATTCAATACAACACCATCACATATGACTCTATATGGTACATATTTCTAGACATGATCACTAACTGGATATCAACTCCATTTGCACTTGGAGACCACCCAAAGGAATACAAACTCATTTTCTTACGAAAACATACAGCTCCATTCTAGCATTCCAAGTAGTTGTGAGCTTCTGCAGGATTAGACCAACTACACTGGAATGAAGGTTCATCCTTCTTCTCAGCTGCAGTGATAGCATATGATAATTCGGCCATAAAGTCATCAACTCAGTAGGTTCTTCCTTATTCTCTTCCGCCTTGGCAGCAGAAGCCGCAGGTGCAACTACATAGCCTGAAGTAGCAGTAGGGGAAGCAATAACTGCAAACTTGCTAGGATCCTTCCATAAAGTGAGCAAAAAGTTGAGCACTTGCATGTGAATGTAAGACAAAAAAACTTACAACACTAGCATGAAATAAGATAGTATCTGGGAAGATAGCACCATTGCCAAATTTATAAATAAGGTCATCTTCAGTAAGGTCAAGGACCTCAGGGCTGAATATAGATTCACTGTCATAAACTGACATCACAACCAGTCCATATGAGAAGAGCCTAATGTTGAGCTTTGCAAGAAGGGAAACCTCACAAGAACCCACCTTATCACCTAATAAGTTCGACAGGGGTGATAATTTCAAATGTACCATTGACATTATGTCAGCTGAATAGAGTTTGCCACAAAACAAAGCTTTAGACATTTAGCTAAGCACACAACTAAGCATATTATAGAAAGGGGGAAAGCTGACAATCTTGACAATTATGTAAAAGCAAAATATTATAATCAAACTCAATCTCGTCTAATGTTCTCATAAAACTATATTCTATACATAATAAGTTGAAAGAATTTTAGTAAGGTAAGAAAGCATAAAATGATTAATAAGAGCAGAACCTGGTGAAGGCCTTCATGTTGTTATAGATAGATCTCCCTTCGTCAACTGCATTAAATATTATACTGAAGTTATCATCAGCAAGAACCATGTCTGAAGCCTCCTTGGCAACCTGGACTGACACATAAAAAGAGAAGAAACATCATTATCGATAATAATTACTAAAAGACAAGAAGATAGATATACAAATTCCCATAGCGAATATAATCACCTCAGTTCAAGAAATTCCCATGGCAATACCAATGTCTGCCATTTTCAGAGCAGGTGCATCATTGACACCATCACCAGTCATGGAAACCACCACATGTAAAAAACAAGTAACTGCAAAACATGCAAGAAGACTATGTAGATCAGTAGGAGGCTTCATGTCTTCAAATGTATACTAACATGGCCACCAGGAATAGATTCACTATCCCCTGATAAGAATGAAGAGTTTCCAGAATAGATTCACTATCCCCTTCAACTGAAAAAAAGTAAAGTGTAGTGAAATATACTTTATCCAGGAATCCTTAAAACAACCCAAAGCAAAACTAGAAACTAATGTTGGCTAGGCTGCAATACATCAAGAACATGTAAGCATGCACCATTTTGTTGGATTGCATGTAAGACCAGTTCCAGGGTGAGGAATCCCATCTTTGAGTCCTAATAGCAACTCTGTTCTTGGAGATTAAAGGCCAATCACAAGACCTGAGCAGAAGCCTTTCACAAGAGATGAGTTGACAACCTTATCTCTCGAGAATGACCTTTAATCTCCAAAAACATGCTTTTTTGAGTCCTAACAGCAACTCTATACTTGGATATTTAAGGTCATTCTCTATACATGATCTTAGCAGAGGATCCTTACCATAGTTATTGGCTTTTAGGGCCTGCATTACAACCACATGTTACAGAAAGGGTATTATTGTAGATGTTGTTTTAACAATTAAGGGAACATGGAGGAACTGATATTACTAAGAGCACCCATTATTTCTTGAGGTTTCTTCCTTGACTTCTTAACCAAAGCAGAGTATAGAAATGTTGAAAATGACTTGTTGTACCTCTGCAGAGAAATTAGGACGCATAGAAGCATGCGACTAAAATATCTCAGTTACATTTCAGACATCCTAATAGCCTAAATATTGAGCAATCATAGAAGCTCAACCACAAACCATCTTGAGGAAAATCACCACAGCAAAATATGTTGTGTAAATCTCACACACAAGATTCCAAAAACACTACTCATAGCTAAAAACCACTTTGGCTAGGCTGCAATACTACCTTAGATACTACTTTTAGATACTACTGGCTTTTTATGCAGTGACATGTTGTTTGTTGTGGAAGGCACAAAATGCACAATTCTTCATAGAAATGTTGACTTAGTAAGCTATCAAGCAAAATGTGATCAAGTTATGAAAGAAAAATTTATAGAGAACTATTGACTTAGGAATCAAAAAAAGACATTCACATTCAGCAGGGCAAAACAAAATATGTTGTGTAAATGTCACACACAAGAAGGTAAGACACTGCTCATAGCTAAAAGCAAAATAGGATTGTCATTTGGCAACATTGTCTATGACAATGGACATGAAACAATAGTATCTAGATCATTATGTACTAATAAAAAAAGGACCAAAGAAACACAACTTATAAAAAGGCCTTCATGTTGTTATAAATAGATCTCCCTTTGTCAACTGCAATAAATATTGTATTGAAGTTGGCATCATCAAGAACCATGTCTGAAGCCTCCTTGGCAACCTGGACTGACACATAAAAAGAGAAGAAACATCATTATCGATAATAATTACTAAAAGACAAGAAGATAGATATACAAATTCCCATAGCGAATATAATAAACTCAGCTCAAGAAATTCCCATGGCAATACCAATGTCTGCCATTTTCAGAGCAGGTGCATCATTGACACCATCACCAGTCATGGTAACCACCACATGTAAAAAACAAGTAACTGCAAAACATTTCAGACAGTGGAAACTTCATGCCAACGAAATAGGCATATATAAGTCTAATAACAACAAACTAAAATAAACATTGGTTGCTACTTTATAATTTTCTCATTAGAAATTGTCATCCTCATCACTTTGGTATACACTTTCGTCATCCTGCTGAATTTGGGATGGATATTTCTCAATTGTTGAACTATCAACAGTAATTCCTTCTGTATCCATTCTAACTATGTCGTAGTCTGCATTTTCATCCTATGTTGCCATTGATGGCCCATCTCTAGGTTCACCTTACACATAAGCTTCAACAGTCTCACTACAAGATGGATCTTCCATGTTGAATGTATCTTGTGGGGGAAGTTTTACAGCAAAATGCCACCCTTTTGCAGTGACATGTTCTACATAAAATAATTGTCCAACTTTAGATGCCACTACATACGGTTCTCCATTTGATTGAAGTCGTCTCAAATTAACAAGAGTCAACCCATGTTCATCATTCTTGATTGACCTCTTGGAGTAGATGTCCACCCAATCACACTTAAATAATGTCACCTTAAAGTGTTCATAATAATTGAGCATAATAACATCCTTCAAAACACCATAGTAGGTAACATCTCTAGTAATTGGATTGCGGTCAGTGGTTTTAGCATAACAATCAGTCTTAGCTACCAGAAAGACTACACTATTTTGTGTTGTTAGATGTCAATCTTTTGCTTTGGTATGGAATCTGTGACCATTTACAATGTAGCCCTTGTACTTAACGGCCATTTGATGTGGACCTTGAGAAAGAAACTTGATTTTATCATCCACCATCTATGTTCTTAGGAGTGTCTCAATCTAACACAAGAAAAGTTTGTTAGTATTTAATCATGAACCATAAAAAAATTAATTATGACAAATTAACTTACATGTTCCTTAAACCATCCATCTAATGAGTTACTATGTATTCTCTGTACCTCCTTTAAGGACTTATGAGGATGTTTTAGCCTAATGATATCATAGTGCTTCCTGAAAACAAAATATGTGTAATATGTAATTGGAATATGTAATAATATTTTAATAATAGAAGACAATTGTCACTAACTTACTTAATGTAGGGTTCAACTAAATCACAATTGAATAGTACATGCTTATGGGCTTGTTGCAATGTATGTTCATCCAAGACACATGCTATCATTTTACCAACACCACGACCTACTGTCGAGAAAATCGACCAATCATCATTGTCATGTGTTGGCTCATTTTCCCAATTTATTTCGTCAGTATCGTTTCTATTTGGCCGATTTAATTTTGTTTCAACTCCATCCAAGTATCTTGAACAAAAAGTAAGACACTCTTCAGCTATATATCCTTCTACTATTGATACTTTTGGATATCTTTTATTACGAACATATCCTTTTAGGGTTTACAGATACCTGATAATAAAGTTTGCGAAAATATTATGATAAATTAAATTCCAATAGGTGAAGTCATCATGACGTATGAAAAGTTATCTTTCAATTGGATACATCCAACGATACTGAACAGGGCCGACTATCTTAGCTTCAAAAATGAGATGGACTGATAGATGCACCATTATGTCAAAAAAACATGGAGGGAAAATCTTCTCCATCTCACAAAGTGTCACAGCTATTGAATTTTCCAATGCAGCAAAATCATTTGGATCTATGACTTTAGTGCACAACCTCTGAAAATAGAGACAAAGATTTATAATACATGACTTAGCATTCTTACTGGACAAAGACACAGTGACAACTAATGGCAAAAGTTGTTGCATCAACACTTGATAATCGTGACTTTTCATTGGTAGCATCTTCTGATCCGTCGACCGTGCACATCTAGATATATTAGATGCATACCCATATGGAACATTGACAGATTTTAGGAGGTTGCAAAATGATATTTTTTCTTCTTTTCTCATCATACAAAAAGCTGGAGGTAGTATGGAATGTGTGCCAAAAGTTTGTGAATGAAGCGGAAATCTAATTCCCATATCCTCCAAATCCTTCCTTGCATTCAAGTTGTCCTTACTTTTATCCTTCAGACCTAGCAATGTTCCAACAATACTCTCACATATATTCTTCTCAATGTGCATGACATCCAGATTGTGTCTTACAATGTTATATTTCCAATATGATAGCTCGAAGAATATGCTTTTCCTATCCCAATTGTTTGTCGAATCTTTACCTCTCGGCCTTTTCTTACCAATTACAGTGCTTTTGCCATCCAATTGTGACAAGATTTCAGCTCCAGAAGGAGGTTTAGGTGGAATCCTAAATTCTTTCTCACCGTCAAATGCCCTAGCTTCTTTCCGGAATCTGTGGCCAGCTGGAGAAAACCTACAGTGTCCTCTATAACAAACTTTACAGCTATGTGGCAACCAATGTGAGACAGTATCTTTATTACAATAAGGACATGCATTGTAGCCTTTAGTACTCCAACCAGAAAGATGTGCCTATCCTAGAAAATCACTAATAGTCCATAATAAAGAAGCACACATCTGAAAGAATTCCTTGGCTCTAGCGTCATATGTTTGTACACCAGTACTACATAGTTCTTTCACCTCATCAATCAATGGACGCAAGTAAACATCTATATTCTGTGGTGAAGATGGTCTACAAATTAGTAGGGACAACATAAAATAATGTTGCTTCATGCACAACCAAGGAGGTAAATTATATGGAATAATTATAATAGGCCATGTACTATGAGAATTACTCATTGTCCCAAAAGGATTAAATCCGTTAGTGGCAAATCCCAATCGAATATTTCTAGCGTCTGCTGCAAATTCTGGATGCATAACATCAAATATTTTCCATGCAGGTGAATCTACCAGGTGTCTTAACTTGTCATCTTTTTCATATTCTTCTGCATGCCACTTCATTAAGGAAGAGGGTTTTGATGACATGAACAACCTCCTCAGTCATGGTATAAGTGGAAAGTGTCTGAGCACTTTGGCAGGTGTTCTTCTGGGTTTGTTTACTAGCTCCTCATCATCATCATCTGGTGTTGAAGTCATTAGCCATCTTGATTCTCCACATGTATCAAAGACGTCTTTATCAGCAGAATCTTTCCAAAACATCATGCAACCATTTCGACAAACATGAATCTTCACATAATGTAATCCCAACTCCTTTATTGTCTTCTTCATCTCATAAAAGGAATTAGGTAATTGTTCTCCTTCTGGTAGCATTTTTTAAAGAACTTAAGAAACATAGATGATGCATTCTTACTCAAGGCATTAAGACAAACCAGGTGATATAATTCTAGGATGCAAGCAAGTTTGGTAAGTTTCTTACACCCTGGATATAATTATGTCTCAGAGTCCTTTAATAAGATATAAAATTTGTCAACATTTAAATGTTGATCAGTAGCCGACTGTACTCCTTCCATATTTTTGTCTTCATTGAAACTCGGAAAACATCATGCAACATATCTTGTAAATTTTCATCATCTAGACAATCACCCTAATTAGTTTGAATATCCATTTCAACATCGGCATGTTCTCCATGAAAAGACCAAGAAATATAGCTTTGTAAGAAGCCATTCCACAATAGATGACTCAATGCAGTCTGTCCGGTGACCTGGTATACATTAGTGTACTTTCTACAAGGGCATACAATCTTGTCTCTAATCGCTGAATGTTGAAAAGTGAAATCCAAAAAGTTAGATACTCCACATAGGTATTTACTACTCATTCGATCATCCTCTACTATCCAAGACTTATCCATTCTACAAAAACAGTAAAAAATATAACATCAAGAACTGTGACACCCACTTGACTGGTTAATTGTGACAAATACTATAAAAAATACATTTATTGATGATTTCCTTATTTAAAAATAACAAAATTTCATTCTACAAAAATAGTAAAAAAATACACTTATTGGTGATTTCCTTATTTAAAAGTAACAAATTTCATCAAGAATTAAGACACCTGTTTGACTGGTGACTTGGCCGTTTTGTTGATGATGTTGTGTCGCGAAGGGAGTCCCTCGTAGACGAATCCAATTAGCATGTTCAGAAGCCATACCTGGTCCTCTCAGCCAATTAGCATGTTCTGAATCCACACAAGTCAACTGGTTGTGGATACCTTAAAGTGCATTCACCATCATACTAAATGTGGATTACAGTTGTCGAGGTTCCATACTTTAAAGTCACTTGACCAGTCGTGTAGCGTCTTCCGTTCAAATGATGCCACTGTCTAGTAATGGTGAGTTGTGCTAGTGTACGACGGTCTAGGGTGATGTCCAGCTGTTCTGTTTTAGGGAAAAGGACGGGGGGGGGTCGAGGCCCAGGCCATAGTGATTGTTGTGGGTGGAAAGAGACTGCAAAATATTTGTATTAACAATTGTAAGTATATATAATGATGTTACATATTTTCAATAAGTATATATGATGATGTTACATATTTTCAGAGACAACTTGAGAAATACAAATCAGACTTAGATGGAAAGTAAGATGAGTGTCATTATACCAACAATTATCGCAGTCTACTTTATGAATTATTATGTCTATTTTAAGGAGATCACTTATGAATTATTATGTCTACATTATGCTTTTCAATTATACTGATCATTGCGTTTCACATCACCTGGTTTCTCAAACGATTTTGTGGGAAGACCATGTAAACATCAAATAGAAAATACCAATCCACCATCTTAATAGGGAACTGATTAATTACATGTGATGTTTACATGAACTCTATAAGTCATATTTTATTAACATCTTTGAACTGCTATAGTTTCTTCGTTCTTGTCTTTCTTCAAAATTATAACACTACAGATAAAAAGTACTAATAATATATGTAGAACAGAAGTCAGATCCAAGGAAAATACCTTTTAAGTATTGTCAATTGAAATGGTTGGAAACAAGAGTGGACTACTATTGGTAAACAAGTTATTAGTCGGAATATGTTTTTTTATTCTTCTGCAAGGTTTCCAATTAATAGTTAATGATGATTTAGGATAACCTACAGGTGAACAACAAATTCCAAGTGGCATGGCATTCAATACCTACATATTTTTCATCCAAGCATGAGAATTGTTGACACTCTACATGCCTATTAGCCACCGGTCATGAAAGAGACCTTGAAGGAGGTATGTAAGGTACATCTTAGTTAACAGAATAGGGTGCGGCGATGGTTACCTAAAGAGGATTGATCGGAGTCCCTCACTTAAGCTCGCTGATGCCAGAGGGGCAGATTGAGCCTGCGGCGGTGCTTCGGTTGGGCTCGGTCCGCCAAGGCAGATGAGGAAGAACGAACGGTGCCTGAGTATGCTTCGGTTGGGCTCAGTTCAAATAGGTGGAGGATGAAGAACTAACACTCACGATTACAGGCAAGGTGTCACTATGGAACCGACAACTTGGCACTCCATAGCCAGCAACTATTGGCACCACGGACGGCAACTGGTGAACAGTAGGCGCTACCAGTCTCTCCCAGTCTGCAGACGATCGCGACGGACCTAGGGCACGATGGGCCAGGGAGTGAGGAAGTCATGCAGGGAGAGAGGGGGAGATCGAAAATGTCGGGCTGAATGAGCAGAGAGTGCAGCGCGAAGGGAAAATTTAATTTGTAGCGGGAAGTCAAAATATTTCCTAATTTGGTATGGTAATTTAAGATTGCCACTAATTAGAAATAAAATTGTCTTTAATGTTATGTCCTTTTCAGAAATCCTATAATAGGTGGTTCAGCGGCATTTTAATTAAAAATGCATGTATATTAGAAAGATAGTGGCTTTTTTATAAATGCCACTTAAATAAATGCCACTAATGGGCAGTTTTGCTATAGTGAAAGTAGGGCACACACCCCTACAATCATCATCAACCTGCATGCATGTGAGATAAGCATAGCCCTCGAATGATATAAACACAAAGACAACCAAGTCTCATAAACCTAAAACCTAATAGAGAAACGAATATTACTAATCTCCCAAATATATAAAACATGGGCCAAGAATCACACATATTTCCCTGGATATGAGGTTCCTTTCCATCCCAAAAGAATAGGAAATATCACATCTGCTCGGTAGGAAATAACACATCTGCCATAAAATCAATACAATTACACTACTCTAGGACTACTGAATCACATTGCATGTTAAATGTAGAGGTAAGTAGAAAGTATAGTCAGAATATATAAACTAGTCACCACATAAGTGACCAACATATACATCCTCCTCATAAGTGGGCAAAATACATCACATGTCATTTGTTAGAGTTCCATCATGTACAAAGCATAAGATACGAGTTCAAAAGAATATCCATGATCGCATGACCAATATCAAATAAGTTAGTTCACATGAACTATGATTTTCAAAAAGAAAAGACATCGTGTATAGGTTAATATCCATAGGACAAAGAGAATGAATAAGAATATGTGAATTGATTAACATAGAAGAATAGGGGATACATCATACCTCAACTTCTGAGTCTAAACAGTCCAAGTCAATTCTAGATCCTAGCCTAGGCCTTCGAAGAACATCTAGGGAAGGTGGACATGTCAATTAAGTAAGATTCCCAAGCTTAGAGAGGTTGGTTTCTCCAACAAAAGTCCTATCTCAAGCAAGAAGCACCTTCTCCACTTTAGAGGTGAAAAACCCTAACAAAAGAACATGGAGATGAGGTGTCTATGGGTTCTAGGTGGGGTTTCACCTTGGAAGGTCATGATTACGACCTGGAGTATGGTGGAAGGAAGACTAAAAATAAGAAAATTGGGAAGGAAAGGAGGATACTTACTAGTTTTGGTCAAAATCACCAAGGAGGAGCTTAAGAAATCCTAAATAGAGAAATTTGTAACCTTAGGAGCCTTCTTCACAAAAGTAGGCACCTCTTTTTACCTTGGGAAAACACCTTCATGGAAAAATAGAGTAGGAATGATGCTCTAAGCTAGAGGAAATAAAGGAGAGCAAGAGTTTTCAAATTGGGAATTGGGAAGGGGTAGATATGGTTATATAAAGAAAGTGGTCAACTATGAGGTGTCTATGAGACTTTCCATGTGTCATGCATAAGGGTGTACATAAACATGAAAGCCTTTATGGATAGGGAATAAGTCAAGTGTGAGGTGTCAAATTACTTTCCACGTATCCAATGCTAGGGGTGCTTATGGACATGCAAACCTTTACGGATAAGGAAGAAGTCAAGCATGAGGTGTCCATGGAGCTTTCCATGTTTCCTCATCCTAGGGATTTCATGGCCATGCAAGAGGACATATCATAGAGGTTTCTTGAATATCAAATGTCAGTTTATGGACACTTATAGGCCATCCCAACTGACCTGCAATCAAAGAAATAATCCCATTGGTTGATAGCTTCTAAAGATAAGCTCATTTATAAAATGCCCTTGGAAAGAAAACACGTTCAAACCAAGGTGGAACTAGGTTACCTATGGTTCAAAAACTCGAGAATGGTTAGGTAATATACAAGGATTATAATACTTGTGACAATTTGCATAGAAAACTTCCCATTTGGGTAAATTGTAGAAAAGTTCAGAATGTACCAAAAATTACATAACTTGCACAAACAACAATCAAATTGGGCCAAACTTCATATAAAAGTTATATTTGATGTGTTGAATATGAATTTGCCATTATTTATATATTTTAAAACTATATAATCACATTATTCTTTACTTATGCCTTTTATTCATTTTCTCTCTCCTAAACTTATCCTAATATTTCAAGGTTGTCCAAATTAGATGAAATTTGACATGTAGGCTAATTTTGATATGTAGATTTTGAATTTGAAGTTTGTTTCCACTTTTGAGACTTATTTTTATGAGATATTAACGTCCCATTATGTAAATTATTCATCCAATTAAGTTTCTTATCTTCATATTACCACCAAAATGAGTTATGTGGCATATTTTATGTATCCATTATAAACCTAAGATTAATGTTAGAGCATTAGGTTACATTATGGTGATCTACACATGCATTATCTCATTGGGGTTATACTAAACATCTATTCAGGCCTAACCTTCAACCTTATTTGGCTAAGTCTAAAATGTCAACTTCCAGGGTACGGTCTGAGATCTAGTATGATATAGTTTCTTGGGCTTAGCGGTAGTGGGAAAGGGGAATCATGCATTCTTCTCTTGGTGGAAACCGGGGGAATAG
The DNA here is from genome assembly GCA_963693085.1 of Alisma plantago-aquatica. NCBI lineage: Eukaryota > Viridiplantae > Streptophyta > Magnoliopsida > Alismatales > Alismataceae > Alisma > Alisma plantago-aquatica. The sequence continues at coordinate 218,791,051 of OY856410.1, read as the reverse complement.
ACTTGACAAGTTTCTCACATGTACACTCAGCTCTCATTTTGTATATGGCGAGTTAGTTCATAATTGACATACACGGTGGTCGAGTTCAATTCTGTGTTCAATTTTTTCAATAAGCTTGTCAATTTTGGCCCCCTATTCTAGTAGTGTTGGTTGTGTTTATCTCGACGAGTTGATCCATAGGCACTACGAGAAAAAGATGTAGTGGCGGAATAAAAAATTTGAAATGAATGACGTTATCACATCATAAAAAATTTGCTTGATAGGTTAAATTCGGTGTTTTTAATTTGACGCTTAATAAAAGTATTAAGTGAAGATGAAAATGTGTCCAAATAAACAAATACAAGATGAAACATTCTCATTACAATGAATCGTGTACATCTAAAATACATGGTGACCAACGATTACAAATAACACAATTAATCACACATATTATAAGAAAAATATATTCTCTGATTACATGCTCATGATTATTTTTTTTGTTAAGAAATTGGGTACGACTCAGTTTTGGGCAACAACATCTGACCCATTAGTTGTTCGAACCATGTCTCAATATAGAACATAACCAGATTAAGAAATTTAGATCTAGGACCAAACATTTATCTATGTTTGATAATTAGTTTTAAGAATAAAAACCAATATGGTGTGGTTAAGGTTTGTCTCAAAAAGTTGAGAATTGCAAGGATGTAATTATATATTCTTGGTTACTCGGTGTTAGGTTGACCAAACATATGTTGAAATTGAAAACGGCATCAGGTATGGGTGATAGAGGGACTAATTTGGTTTTAGATTGAGCCAGAGGAAAGATGAATGAGAGGGGAAGAGAGGACGTATGTATCACATCAATTAAAAAAAAGGAGGAAGTCAAGGTGGTCAGAAGACTTTTTATATTTGTACTAAGGTTGACACATGTGATTATACAACACATTGGAGTCTATTGTGTAATTATGATATATAACAAAAAGTCATATGTTGTTGTATGATCTTTGTATAAAACAATAGGTTACAACACACTGTGTTATTGTGGTCCATTACAACATGTAGTTATTATAACAAGTAAACTCCTATTGTGTGATTATTATATATTACAACAGGTTAGTCTACATTGTATAATGGTGGTCTAGTAGAAAGATTTATCAATTGTGGATATAACAACAAGTCACAACATGTTGTGTAATTATAGTATAAAACAACATGTCAGAGTTTGTTATGTGATCTTGGTATATAATAATGAGTTTCAACATGTTGTGTTATTGTGATCTATTACAACATGTACCTATTACAACAGGTGAATGCATGTTGTGTGATTATGATATATTACAATGGGTTAATCTATATTGTGTTATCATGTGTGAATATTACAACATGTCACAATATGTTGTGTAATTAAGGTCTTTTACAATAGTTTTGATTATGTTGTGATACTATAACCTATTATAATAGTTTAACACATGTTGTAGTATCACATATACTACAATAGGTTTAGCATGATGTAAATAACTTGTGTTGTATTAAATATAATATACAACACACAAGTAGCCTGTTGTTGATAAGTATGCTAACTACAACACAACTAGTAGAACTGTTGTGTTTCTCCTGGTGTAAAATACATTTTTTGTAGTAGTGTGTGTAAGACCAAATGTCACTTTCTTAAGCTTTGTTACTAACTCAAGAACACTCATGTCCTCGCACTACCCATGCGACTCATAGTTTATGCAACTCAACATAAGGTACTTCATCTCAAAGGCACCATTGGCATGCTTCTAGTTAGGGCTTTCAAAATTTGTCCGAACTCATGAACCAGATTGTGGCCGACTTGGAAAAAATTATGTCTAGGTTGCGATTGGGACATTTTGGGTCGGTTCATGGTTTAGTATTACATGTCTGAATATGAACCGGGTCAATTCTGGGTTCAAAAACTAGAGGGTTCTAAATACTTACTTATATACATATATTTATGGGACATATGCTATGTTTTAAGTGATGTATGTGGTTTAGTATAATATATGTGATATTCCAACATATTATAGTTATTTAATATGATAAATGTGTTGTTTTTTAATAGTATCATGATATTACTGTTGTGTTAGAATATACTTATGTGTTAGGTAACATATATGATGCCTTTCTTGTAGATGTTGTTATGATGTGCTATAAATATTATTATGGTGTGATATTGATCATCTAGATTGGTTTGATGGGCTATATTTTGATGTGAATGTATTGTTTTAGTAGGATAAGGTGACGTTGCAACAATTTTGATTTGATACATGTGTTGTTTTAGTATGATATATGTGATGTTGCAGTTCTGTTGAGATCTTTTTTATGTTTAGGTGATATAAATGATCTATTGTTGGTATTATTTTCTTTAATAAAAGTATAATAAAAATAATGTTATAATTTTTTATACTACATGATCATTGAAATCTTTGGTATTTTATTTTAGATAATGAAATTATTTACAATTGTGTAGGTAATAATTTTTTTCCTCAAAAAAAATCTTCAAATATGGGTTTGGGTTTTGCTTCAAGTTTAGATTTTTTAATATGGATCAGTTCTGGGTTAAGAGGTATGAGTAAAATCTAGGTCTGGGTTCAGGTTTGGATTTGACAATCAAACAATATTGACAAGATTTTTTGACCCGACCGACCAAAAAAGATTTTTTGACCCGTAACCAACCCGGACCTGCTATTTTTAGTAAGCATCCACTCGTTCCCTATGTGCATAAGGAGTAGGTATATCTGGCACTAGTTTTTCAAGTACATAAAGCTTGCACTCTTCATTGAGAACCCTTCTCAAAGTTCAAAACCAATTGTGGAACTTTATCCCATCAAGTTTGTCTTTCTTAAGGATCGATTTCAATATGATTTATTCATCATTTGATTCTACAAGAGAAAATTTACATTTTTGAAAACCTTTTTTATTTGATTTGAAAATTTTGACAATATTAATTAGTTCTTGAATTATTATCACTCACACTATTTTATTTCAAATGGTTATACTACACAAATCAATTCAAAATAATATAGCATACAATATTCTAGTGGGCCAGATCCAAGATAATTTGACGATGGCCCGACCAACGCCACAAAACACAATCAATTATCAAGGTAAGTGACTTTTTCTAATTGCATCATATGCAATTCTCTATAGTTGATATGTGCAAATCATTGCCATACTCATCTGCATGCTTCTGGTCTTAGACGCTCTAAGAATTACCAATTCAACCATTGAACCAATCGGCTCGCCTCCTGGCTGATCGTTTGGTCATCTCACTGGTGGTCTAGTTCTTCTGTCCACCATATGTTGGCTCCTCTAGCCGATCATTTGGGTCCATCATCTTGTCGATTCGACTCATTCGTTTGGTCCTCCTTGGTCCTCTAGTCGATCAGCTCATCTCCGTGAGAACGTCCTTCTTCTTCCTCATAATAGGAAAGTAAACTATCCTACTTTTACATAAATATTGAGACACCTCGAGTTACATTCAAGGGGTGCCAGGGTAGGAAAGAATTAACTATACATTGGGAAGATAAGATAGAGGCTCAGTACATACATCGAGATCAAAGGATTAACCAACCACACAAACTTGCACAAATAATAGAGATTGTCCATAAACATGCTACACGTCCACCACTAAAACCATTTTCGGTGACACGTGTAAATTGCAAATATATACATATATATATTATATAATATAATATATATATTATATTATATAATATATATATTATATTATATAATATATAATATAAACTAAAAATATGATAAAATCAACTATCCTAAGTAATATTAGATTGACATCCCACTGATACCACTATAGAGAAATATGGCTACACATATGGCAGTAGAAACAAAAATTTTATCTACCATATTCTCCATAAACGAGCGTATCACATCAATTACTATAAGATGGGAATTATGATTTCGAGGATACACCTAGCCCTAGAGAAAGACGAGTGACATCTCCTTGTTGTTGTAAATGTGCAACCATCTTCTAGTTGCAGACGCGTCTGATTACTGCACCTCTTGGTCTGCACCACAGACTACAACCTCGAACATCGTTGTTTAAAGTAGTTCCTCCACCACGGACTGGTGGTTGATGTTGTCCTACTTAGCGATGAGTAAAGGCAACCTCGCCTCCAGAGAAGACCACACATACCACCTATAACTCATTTCGTCCTACTGGAATGAACATGAAGGAGTTGTCCCACCCGTTGGTATACTAGTCACCAACTTGCTCTCCCACAAAAATGATCCTCAGTTATTCTCTCCAGTTGATATCCCTCCCTAGTCAGGTAGGACTGACTTGGGCACTATTTATTACTGCAACCAAAGAGGACAATAATTGTTAGAGCAACTAATTATCAATTGTTTGTGTTGTTCTCTGGGAAGCCCCTTGTACCCCTCGATTTATAGCAGGGGTGTGGGCATGGGTTCCCAGTCTGTGCGGGAGTGGAAGGGACCAAAAGATCTTGAATTTTCACAACTTATGAGCACTGAAATGTTTGTGTGAAAACCCAGATAGTCATCTGGTATGCAAGACAGTCATTTTGCATGTTTCCCAATCACATACAAAATTGGCCATTCAAATCTAATTAATGCAAGGCATGGCGTTAGCACTAATTCCTTAATGTAATCAAATTCCCCGCATACTGACCGATCTCGCTCACCCAGACGGTCATCTGGTTAGTCGAGCTGAGTCGATCAGTTAAACAGAATAAATCGATTGGTTCACCCCTCATTTCGAGCAGAACTTAGTCAATTCAGTTCCAATCAATCTGATTCTCCAAACAGTCATCTCAACACTTGAGTCGATCGTTTAGCATCCAAACGACCATCTCACTGAGTGAGACAATCATCTGGGAGTGTAGTCAGCTGATGTTTTGTGTGATTTGAATACCTAAATTTTTTAGTAATCAATTCATTCATCATTCAAGATTAAAGTCCTCTTCTAGGTCAAGACTTATGTGTGTGACCCTATAGGGCCCATATTACATTGGCAGTGAATGTCCATAACAACTTATGACATCACAAGAAATTGAGTGGTGTCTATTCTCACATCAATTTTATCCAAGTAAATTGAAAGATGGGGAACAAATTCAACCTACAATCCGTGCTTGGTGTTACAGTGTTTCTATAATTCTTTTATCTTTGATATCCAGATTGAAGTCAAGGCATGGAGTAGTCACCCTTTTCAACATTCGATCTTGTTTCTTCAATCAGAGTAGACTATGTGAGATATATGTTACCTCAATACCACATATTGACTCACATCGGCATGGCCATGCATTTCTCGATCTCGCTAATCAAGAGCCCTAGGATATCATACTCCCATAGGTGGAACAAATCTCATCTCCATCACTCATAATCAGTACCCATGTGTCGCATTCACTCAATCATCACCTTTATAATAAACCATGTGTTAGGATTGTGTTTGTTGATGTCAACACATACCGAATGAAATGTGATGAGTATAGTGATTTTAGGTCTAAGAACCACAAACACCACCATCACTATGAGAGCTGACTATAACTACCATGGTAATGGTTTTCATGTGTCAGTCGCATGGTGGGTCTGTCTGATACACTATTCTCTAACATGTTTCTATTTTCTTGGTTTGATACAAACATATCATGAATAATGAGATTCTGTCATCAATAAACTCACACTCTAATCTTAGTTTTTATTTATGTCTATCAAACTTCCACAATTACAACCAATCAGGGATATAATGAGAATATATACTCTTAATATTCATATGATCTCATTTCCTCAAGTCACGTACTTGAACACATATGTCATTGAGTAATATTATTCCCTAGATATTTATAATTTTACAACATTATCTCATAACTGAATTAAATGGAATGAATTGGAAGCTTGTCTTTATTTATTAATCAAATCAATTACAAGTTATGCCACCAAAATCATCATATGGTTGGCTCTCTGAGTATATATACCAACACTATCTATAAATGATATTATATCTTGTAATTTCATTTTCTTATTTGTAAAGACAATTTATACAAGCGTCATTATAGCTAAATAATGTCCTAGTGACACAAAGAAATGAGTATAAATTGTATTTTATTCCTTGCTAAGGATATGAGAAAAATTTAACCTTGTATATGAAATTACAATCAAGGTGAAAAATGATTGTTGACTTTTTCCACGATATTAAAACACCCCCATGATGTAATCTATTTATTATCAAAATAATTTATGAATCTTGTTTACCAATGCAGCTGCATGCATTCAACGTAAGTAGTAGGGAAGATACGTAAAGGTGAAAAAAAAACAAATGTTTTATCTCTGACCAAAAACCTATGACAAAAAATGTAGATAGCTTTTATTTATATAATATAATAATTATATTATCCAAGAAGAATTATTTGAAGCTTACCAGCACATATAAATATTGGTTTCAAGTGTTGTATATGCAAAAAATAGACATGTTATGCCACTTATTTTACAAAAAAAATGATCCTTATTTAGTTTCCCTAAAATTTGTTTGTTAGAATGGTAGAAACAATCATGTATGTGATGCCTAGTCTATATGTTAGAATGCGTTTCTTAGATTTGATGGCATTCAAGAAAATCTGATGAGTGTATCTACTCTTCTCCGATTATGAATTACATGAAGTAACTTTTTACATCAAGTGTATGACAAATCACGTCCAAACTAGATGTATGTTTAGCGCTATATGAATATCATACATTATCATGCATCTATGTAAGTATGTAATTACATATGAAGTATCATTACTCATTTGAATTTGGAATAATGGAAAAGAGTAATAATTTTGTGAATGAAATTCCCCATAAAAATATCTACTACTCTATTCTACTAAACACCACCACCCGTCTCCGTCTTGTCTTGATTTCACTAGTGAACGCACACGTGCACATGCACGTGACATATAAAATCTGTTGGAAATGTACCGGGAGAGGATTCGTCCGTGAAAGGGTCCCTACGGTAAAGTGTTGGTTGTTTGAAAGAATAGAATCAAGGAATTGTTTCAGTAGGATGGAAAGAGAAATACAGAATTAAAGACAATAAAAGTTAATAGGAGAGTGTGAGAATAAATATTTGTAGGAGCAAAATTTTTTGAAAAAATGAGAGAAGAGTGAATCAAGGAGAACGCATCATCAAACTCGCTCTTTTTATAGTAGTATAGATAAAACAATCAGACTCTTGTCTCAGTTTAGTTAAAAGACGGACTTTTATGGGTTGTGATCCTTCCTTATGTCAACCCTAATCGTCCACTATCAATGTCTCCCTAACTACTGTGACTTCACCGATGGACGAAATAAAGTGGGGGTCAAAGAACGTGGCAGAGGATGGCACCACAAGTACCAGGCCACATGCTGATGGTGCAGTCTTGGAAGCATGCAGTTTCAAACGGAAACTGAGGTAAAAGATTTTTTTTTTGAATCTGCAGGGGCCGACGCCTCCCCCTCTCCAAACAGGTGCCAGAGCCCGGATGACTCAAGAGGTTGGTTAAAGATTTGCAATCATATATTAGTGCAATAGGCGTGGAAACAACCGTCGTCGAGACTTACCTTGTATAAGAGAAAGCGGCTGGAGTACATGTTCTTCGATTCTCCACCGGAGGCCATCCATATTCGCTTGATCCACATCATCAAATCATGTACTTCATTGCCAATAGGGTTACAGTAGATCTATTAACATCACAGTGCAGGACATTCAATCAGATAGCAAGTACTATTTGTAATCTGTCTCTCTTTAATTAAACAATTTCCGTGACACCATTCTTAATGGTAATCACAGCCACACCCTCAAATTCAGCATCATGGACCCCCTAGTTTATAACTGAACTTGTTGGTTAACGTCATCTTGTTTCTCTACATGGGTGGCCTTTAATTTGCAGGTCTCTTCTGAAGAATGTCGTGCAGTTGAGACTTCAAAAATAAAACCATATGTTATCATCTCCCAGGCCCGTCCCTATGTCCGCTCGTATCCGCTGAATAGCACTTAAGCCTATGGCTTTAACCTGCAACTAAGGAATTGTGGCTACGCCTTCCAATGATGTGCTTCTATGTTACATTGATTCATTGGCCGCGCATATCTCTTTGTATTGGTTCCACTGTGTAGAATTTAAAGATTTTCCTAGCACAGAGTTTCATAATATTCTTAATCGTCTGGGATAATGGTATCGCGAGCTACTGGATACGAGAAGTTATGTGCTTTGCTTATATTAACGGGAAGGTTGTCTATTGGTGTGGCTGTCATTGGCATGAAACATGGATCTTCTGCCCGAATGATACGCAGTAGGGGTGCTATGAGTACTGCAATGTTCTGAGATACATCGTACATTCAGTTTCTGGCACACACCTTACGGCTAAATCTAGAGCGAGATCATCCACATGTTGTAGTAGTTGCGATGATGTTGTCCAGGAATCCACGATGGTTGTTGGTTTGTGGCTCTCTGATGTTGTTCTGGTGGCTATCCGAGTATCACACACCTATCTAAGGTATGACGGCAGCCACATGAGGCAGCCACGGCCCGAGGTAATGGTGGTGGAGATGTTCGTCCATTCCTCTCCTCTTTTTATTTTTTTTTTGGATTTACATAGGCCGAAGGTCACTCTCTCTCCAAACAGATGTCAGAGCCCGGATGACCCAAGAGGTTGGTAAATACAGCTGACCCGAGCGGATTCGAACCAGCGACCCCTTCATGAGGGGCACACTGGCTTGACCGCCCGGGCTACGCTGGCCGGGTCCTCTCCTCTTTTTAATTTTGTAATTGTTTAGTTATGATTTTTTTACTGGCAGTTTGTTTCCCTTCACCACCTAGCAATGAGATCGCAGTTGCTGCTCCTTGTTTTAGTAGGTGCAAGCTACTTCTTTTCTTAATTATCGATTTATGTGTGCCTTTGCCCATGGAATTATAGGGTGAGGACCTATTCCGGTAACAGGTGGTATCTATCTAATAAAAGATGTAGTTTGTTCCTTGTTTAATTAGGAACAACAAATCCTAGGAGCCTAACAATGTCTTGTTCGTTTTTACTGAAGGTCATTGGCGGTCAAGGTTAGAGTATGGAAATGATGGGGGCCGGAGCGATTTTGTTAAGGTATTCTCGTGCATCAAAATCTGAGTACAAACATTATATCTATAAAAAATCAAAACTATTTTAAATTATTGTATCCTTGGTCCTGATCCAGTGTTTTAATCCAATATACTACATAGAGTTGGTGGGCCTTTTATTTTATTAACATCACTGGTTCTTCATAAGAAAATGCATTGAAACACATAACTACAAAAAATATAATTGTCTCTACTATAATTTACCTTCACTCGTGTCATAATCTTACATGTGATGGCTTTTTTTTTTAACGTAATGACTTTTTATTCACTTCCTAAAACTAAAATCATGTGTTTTTCTAAGATTTGTAATGGAGTGGAAGAAGGTAAAGGGAACATCAACAATTTAGATGTACTTTTGGTAAAAACTTTACTATACAATGTTTCGTGCCTTTAAGAGAACACATTGATATTTTTCCTTATTGCTACTCGTAGATACACAAACTAATATTTTTAATAAAAGTATTTCATTATTATTTTATAATATTCATAAACCGGAGGAGTGTCTATTCTGAAGTATACCGCTTGTGACTAGTGTGGGATCCCTCCGTAGTGTCCCAATCAGGATTCGACCTCACGACCTTATTGTCTGTCAGGATTACCAGTTACACTAACTGACACATACAATGTTTTTTCATGTTTATCATCACATTCTAGCAGTCTAAATTAGAGACTACAAAATCAAAACCTCTCATCATTTCAGTAGCACAAAATTTTGTTACCACTGTAAAACCAACTCAAACCTCCATCTTTATACAATATTTTGATGTGAAAAAAGAAACTTATCATTAGTTGTCATGTATTAACCATGTTCATATTAACAAAAAAGGAAAGAAAAAAGACCTAAAGTCGGATTAAAACACCACAAATTGTTTTGTTCTACCGACATGCATATCTTAACTCATGTAAAATGCTCATTACTTTTCTAACTAGCATGTCTGTTTTATTTGCACAAGAAATGTGAATCCTTCTGGTTATTCAATCTTTATCGTATCCAACATTTGATTGAGCTCTTAAATCATGAAGAACAATGATAAATTCTTAGAGATAAGTAGGATTTAAAATTAATTTATCCACGCCCCTCTATTCATGAGCATTATTAAAAATTACTTTTTAGTTTTCTTTGGAATGAAGTGCTAGACCCAATCCACCACAACCTCCTATTTCTTTTTGTCACGTCTATTACATAGATTCTATGTATTTTATTTTCATGTTACCATCTAGGTTCAATACAAAAAGCCGACTTGGCTTGCTGGGCAAAATCATTAACACACAACAAGATGGTCCCAATTAATCAAACAAGGTTTTTGAGAAAGAACCATCATTTCCCTAACAACTTGGTATGTTCAGTCATTGACTCATTGACCCAATCCTTCCATCATTCACTTTTTATTATAATCACAATGGACTTGGTAAGTTCAATTGTTCACCCATCAATTATATCACACATATACTACTATGTCAATCAATGACATTATACAAAATCTCATGCACACTTATTCTGATAGACACATATAAGAGTGTATAAAAGCATATTATAATATATTTTAGAATTGTGTGTATATATTTTACTTAAATACAATTTCTTGTTACACATTATTAAGATCAGCTGAGTTTTTCATAACATTTTTATAGAGACCAAAAACATGAGACTTGAGGATAGAGAACTCTACTAGGTGAACATTAAATCAAACTAGAGAACTAAGACACTAGTGATTTGTAGGGTTAAGTCATGTTTAAAAATATGAAATGTGACTTGATAGGTAATTAACATATATTTGATACATGAAGATTTTATATCATATATATATATATATATATATATATATATATAATGTTGCAAAATACATCCAAACAACTTTGATTATGCTTTCACCTCCAAAATCACTCAACATAATCCTTACCATTGTAAAACTAATGGATTACATTTGTATTATTATGTTTCATCCTCTTTATTTTTAAAAGGAAAATTTTCAATCAGATTAATTATGTTCCAAAAGTTTAATGTGCATGTATTCACAAAATGTATACTGCTTTTAATAAGCAATTTGCTATTCCACATATGATTGAGCTACTTTAGTATTCAAAGGAAAAAAGTCCAATACAAAATAAAGAATGGTCCTTCCCCATAGTAAACTTTCTCAAGACATCTCTAACATGTTGATTTCATCCCACATACTTCCTTTCTTATTTTCGAGCTATCTAATCTAGTAATCCATTATCTGATATCATCTCATGAAGCCTACCAAATGGATAAAAATATTAACCATTTCACTTCCTATCTTGGTAAGAACTATTTCAACATGATACCTAATTATTATAACTTGCAAGTAGCTGACGTCACTTAATTATTTTAGTTGATGCTCCTTAATTATCATGAATGTTATCTTTTACGTATTATGATAGGGATAAAAATGTGCCATGCACCATTTATAAAATTGTCAATCAACATTTTCATTTCAATGAAGAATACAACCATTATTGAATATTGAGATTGTGCAAATATAGTGTCCATGGATATATCTCAAACTTGAGTATTAGAGTTGTGTGTTGTAAATTACCTATTCTCAACACATTGTCACTATTTTTTAAATAAATGTTAGAACTAATTTGTGGTCTTTTCTTTGGGTCCAGTTTAGATGTCTTCTTTCGATACTATTCTAATTCCCTCTTCCTTTCCATAAATTTTAGATAACATAATGTAAAGAAAGTTATTTGACCATTTAATAAAAAAAAGTGGTATAAAAGAAATTGTTTGTGCATCGGTCTCTCAAGATCTAAGTCCTAATTAAATACATCAGAATAAAAACAATACTCTATGTTTTCTTTATTCCAAGAAAAGCATGACAATTCGACTTGGACCTTATCAGTTACGATCAACTTATTTAATTTATGAATTTTTGTTGTTGTGTCTCTCTACTTTACTATGAGAAATTTAAAAATATTTTAGTGTTCTTTGAGCTATTCAACTTATATACTCATTTTAAACTAGCAACAATTCATATCAAACATTGGCTTACTTGATAGAACTTAAGCTTCATTTTGTTATACACATTTTGTCAGGAAGAAAAGAAAACCAAATAACAGGTTCTAAATTGAATTTTGGAGATACTTGTAGCAAGTAATTTCAATGAGTATAAGACTAACTCATTTAGATAGTATCTCAAAACATGAGGATATCGCGACTCATGTAGACATATATGAACTAAAGTAAAATGAAGATAAAAATTTAAAAAATCATATAAGAATGGTTAGTGACTCATTTGAGTGAAATTTGTTCATTAAATATTTTTGTTATTATTTTTATAAAGAAGAAATATCAACCTTGCTATTACAAAGAAAATTAGTACTCTGACATACTTAGATTATTTATTCAATTTGGATATCTACAATTGTCAACCTCTACTCATTCTATTTATCTAGATCATGTAGTAAATAGGTGTATGATCATAACTTTTTCTTCATGTTAATTCAAGAGGAAACTTTCACGTATGATAGAAGTATTAGAAATGGGACACATACATAAACAAACTCAATGGAGGATATAATTGATCAAGTGCACTTGCTTATGCAAAAGTTGGAATAAATTCATATATAGCATAATAGTTTTGTAAAATATAGGTTCATTCCTGATATATCATGTAGATCTTAGATCTCTTTTTATTACTATAAGTATTCCCTCACCACAACGAAAGATAGAAACCCTTCTGACTTATGATCTTTCAATTACTCGTGCATAAACACACATCATGTACCTTCCATAAGTTCATCCAAATTGAGATAAACATTATTTCTAGATGAGAAAAAAATATTCTTGAAATTTACTTTATTTATCTAATTTCTTGTGATGTTTGTGTATCAGTTTACTCCAACATGGTTGAGATCCACCAATTGTGCAAGGAGCATAAATACTTTAATAACCATTGGATATGGTGTCAAGTTCGATACCAAGTAACTCAAAACTTGAACTTAAATTGAAATTATTTTTGTATAGAGATTTAGCTTTTTAAATTTTTATATAAATTATTCATAGAGGTAACATATTTAAAAAAATTAAAATCATAGTGAAAGACACTTCAACTATAAGACGATATAAACACAAGAAGAAAAATATACTATATACAATAAATTAAAATAATTTTATGATATCTACAATAAATTCAAATAATTTTATGACATCAATTGTCAAATGATACTATCATTTCCTTGAAATTGAACTAAAACAATGGGAATGATATACATTGTTATTTATTTTAAAAAATTTCACATCATCAAATATATATTTTCATTTGTCTCCATTCTTTTGTCAGACTTATAATCCATATATCAAATTTGAGGAGATACAAACATGAGAACACAAAGATAAAGTTAACAACAAAACTTCTTGTAAAATGTAAAATTGGTGATGGTGTAGTCTATTTTTATACTTTTAATGGTCAACATTACATGAGAATAGTATGCGGTGTTGATTTATAAATATATATTTTGATTTTGTCAATGTGAATATAATTGAAAGTATAGCTTTATAAAGTATATACCTCTTTATTAAGTTAATGAGTTATTCAGGCATAAATTCCACGTGCAAAGCACGTGCAGTAACATAAAAGGTAACGAAATACAAATTTGAAATCTTCATCTACTTTATCTTGATTATTCCATGATTATTTAAGAGATTACTTCCCGAAACAAGCACTAGTTTTTCATAACAAAATTCCGACGGATGTTCTTACGTGACAATTTTTCTTTACTCAGTGCATATTTATGGTATTAAATCGATTGCCTTACATGATTTTATATTTTTAAATTGAAATTATTTTATCTACTTTCTACCGTTTCTTATAAATAACTACAATGTAGATAAGTACTCGTTGCATAACTATTGTTGACTAAGTTTAGTTCTAATAAACATCAATAGATTTCAAACTATGTCTCTTAAGTGTTATGCAAGGGGCTGAGTTTAGATAGATGGATCAGAGGTTAGCAACACCCGCTTCCCCCCCCCCCCCCACACACACACACACAAGGGAAATAGAAGGAAAACAGCTCACAACCCACTAGATGGTAAGGTACGCAGATTGTAGTTCTAAGAGTTCTATTTTGGAAATGGTCATATCATTGATATGATCGGCTATTGTGTATAAAGTAACGTGCTAAACTGAACACCACATCTTTCTTTACTAGGTTAATAGCGCGACGTATGCCCGGCCAGAATGGGACAAGGCAAGCAGGCGATGAAATATTGCAACTTGCTCGGACAAGGAATGGAGACGGAATATAACGGCGGCTAAACATCCACTTTTAGCGCTTTTTAACTTTTTTTTGGGATTTCCATCCACAACGTTTTTTGTCAACGATCAGAGTTCCATCCAGACTGCTGGAATGACAAACGGAATGCATCCAGTAGTTGTTGCCAAGATATGTGGATGGAGCTTGGGCACGTACATACATATAATTGAGCAAGTGCGAGAACACCTGTTTCATGTAGTTTATTACTATAATTATTGAGATGAACCATAGTTGATAATATGGAAGTGAATGTGGTCATCCTGTAAGGCCGAAACTCCATTGGCAAGACCCACCATGCGCATGCGTAGGGCCTATTCTCTTTCATTCCTCAATTGTACTATGGACAATGATTCATATATAAAGAGGAGGGAAGTCTCCACCACAAACAATATGGGACTAAACCTTTTGCCTTTTGGTTTGAAATACAACAAAGAAGGAGAACACCACCGACTCTTCTTGCCACCCTGTATTGGCCGACGTACCACTATCAGAGCCTAACTCAGTCTTCTCCGTCAGCACATGTACCACCGGCGTAGCGTATTCTCTGTCTGTCCGGCGACGTTTACGTACGCATAACAAGTGCTGAGGTTGCCACCGCCCGAGAGTTTGCCCCCACGTAGCAGAGGTACTACCAGGGGCGGAGCCAGGGGGCAAGCATGGGCCATGGCCCCCCCCAAAAAAATAAAATTTTAGTATATATATGTATATATATACATATGTCTATGATATCGTATAATAATATATATAATTACAATGTGTATACAACACCAAGTTTACAGTTGGTTCAGCGGCTAGTGGAGCTTCTCCTTTGGATGAGGTTGCGGGTTTGATACCCCATGCGCACATATGTGATTTATTTTTCCAACAAATGTGCAAACGATGTGTTTATATTACGGTTATAATACAAACTCATCTACATGTGAACGTAGTGCAGTGGATTCAGATGGCGTTTACTTTCAAAGGGTCTTTGGATTGATTCTTGGTGTGTAGTACTATTATTTTGCCCCCCCCCCCCCCCACATATCAAGGTCTGGCTCCGCCCCTGGGTACTACCCACTCTTTTCTTTCATAGATCTCTTATTTTGTTTCTATTCTAGTCGTGATGCACATGCATAACGGAGAACCGTTCGACGATGGACTGGGCCAACCAATGAGCCTTTCTAGCATTCAAAGCGTGTAATTAACAAACAAGCCATGTTTGGATTGTTTCTTGTTGGTCTTTTTAATGTCTGTGTGGGGCGCAGTGGTGGTCGTAGGGTTAGGAGGGGCCAACGTTTGAGTATAGTGTATATCTGTAGATCGACCAAGACCGTATACATGGACGATTCTTGTTGCCCTGACATCGTGGTCTTAATTGTATGGTTGAGTCTACTCCACGACATGTTATTATGCAACTAGAGTTGGACGTAATTTGTAACGAGACGTTACGGATATGTTTAAGAAATGATACGGTGGAGTGTAAGATCAAAAGATGGATAAACCAACGATCACAACTGAACAATACTGTAAAGGCCTGATTGGTACGTGTGAATGGAGGGGAGAGGAAGGGAGGGAAAAATGGTTGAGGTGTTTGGTTGGACAGAGTGATGGGCAGAGGAAATGGAGGGGAACAAATCAAGTATATTTTAGTCACTTCTCTATCATTTTCTCCCCACCGAGTCGGAGTGGAGACAAAGGAAAAGAGAAAAGCTTGGTAGGAAACATAATAAAAAGGTCATAAAAAATATAAAATATAAGAGAAAAAAATATAATTAATACAATAGGAAAAATAATATAGCTCACAACTGATATGAATAGAGAAGTACTATGTCACATATGTTTTAGGTTACTTGAAATTGAGAAGTATTTGATAAAATCTGAAAAAAAAATTCATGAAAAATAAAAATAAAATAATAAGAAATTAAAATTAAGTTTTATACATAATTTAGATGGAAATTTAAAAATTTTATTTTTTGTTAAGAAATAAAAAGTTTGAGATTGTTATACAACCATAAAAATAAAAAAACAGATAATTAGAAAAAATATGATAAACAATGGAGGGATGTAATTAACTACATAAGCAAAAAAAATTGAAATATAAAAAATATGAAGGAAGCCATTTCTATAAGTATAATGGATAAAAAAAGACTTGTATAATCATTTTTAGAAAAATATACATCTTAGGTGACACTTCCAATGCAGATGAAATAAGTAATATATGTTTCCTTTATCTACAACTTAAGATTTCATTTTTAGATCTACAGACTTTGTCATCCATAAAATTTTAACAATCTTATTTTATTGTGTGCACCTCTATGTAGGTATTTTTTTAAACTAATGTATGTGAATAAATATCCAAATATAAATATTATATACAAAAAAAAATTATATCACCAACATTACACGTCGCTAAATTTTTTTTATATTACATATTTTTATGTTTTCCTACACCCCCCCCCAACACACTAACATAAGTATCCCTTTCCCTCTCATTCCTTCCTTCTCTTCCCTTCCCTTCCCCTTCCCTCCCCTTTATTCACCAAGTTCCAAACATAGCATAATGGTCCACCACTTTACTTGTTGGTTACCTGAATATTTTCCATTAAGAATTTATGGAAGTCAACTCTTCCTCCCTTACTCCATGAAGAGGTTTTAACTTCTTCCCACAAGTATATATATATATATATATATATATATATATATAGTTTGTCTTCACTGTTTGCGCAGGTAGCTTAATTATATTACTCGTGGATGGAGGCACGGTGGCTCACTTGTAAATACTACCAAATTTGCTAATTCCAGTGATATTCAGTTCTATTCCTCACGACCTCATTGTGCATCTAGCGATGGGCAGAGAGATGTGACCGACCAGACCCAGAATTTAGCAATGATTCTGGGCTGGAAGCAGATATCAAAGACACATTCATCTGAGGTACATCGTCTTTTCCACAATGGATACTAAGAGGAACACCACAGACTCGCATTGCCATTACGTCTGCTCTGTCCAAGGGCTTGAAATCTGCCGTGGAGGATAGCAGGGAGGTTGGTGACGGTAGATACTTGTAGCAGCAGTCAGGTGAGCACCTGTGTTATAGGAGATGGGCTGGTTCCTCCAGCTTTAGGAAGTATGGAAGGCTGGAGGGCAGAAACTATTGATTGCACCACTGCTAATTCGTTCAAAATCCTGATCATTGCTCCCTCTCTCTGCTCTCCTTGTAATCATTTTGTCGGGATGATCTACGGACGCTCTGCTATTCCATCCTCTGCCACTAAATATGTTGATCGACTGACTGAACTAGTGCATACATGCTTCTCTATGCCACTACTATACAACTTCTATTCTGTTGGCTACCAGAGCAGGTGCTAGTCCGGGGTATGATGTCGTCGATGCAGAGACTGGGATTGATGCCGTATGTGATGGGAGGTGCGACTTTCTTCATCTTATGCTTCAACCCCGAGCGCCTCTATGGATAGGACGATGCTGATGGACGAGAGGTAGAAGCGACCGTCGAAATATACTCAGATCCATTTCAGATGAGGCAAAGCATCGGTGCAGTTCCAATTCATTAGATGAGTTAAACAATATATATATATATATATATATATATATATATATATATATAGAGAGAGAGAGAGAGAGAGAGTCAGACTAGAATACACTCGAGTGTACGGATTGCACAGATACACTCAAGTGTGTTTGCATATTAAGACTATTTTTTACAAGATGTAAACCATTGATCTTCATTGTCATACTATAATTAGGCAACATACAAATTTTGAGCTCATTTGGATGAGTGTAAGTCACTCATCCGAGGGCAACAAAATCGACGCACGAAACTAATTTGAAATGCACAATTTTTGTAGTCTTCATAACATGAGTTATACATATCCAAATGGGCTCAAATTTTATATATGAGCTATTCACGAGATGTTTAAGAAGATCAATGGATTAAATTTTTGAAAAAAATATTGCATCATGAAAAACTACTTGAGTTTATTCCGCTCCGGATACACTCGAGTGTATTCTAGCCTGACTCTCTATATATACATATATATATATACATATATATATATATATATATGGCTCATGTTTAATACCCGCACGAGTAGCTACCCACCCCCTATTTTGGTTACTTTTTTTCAAGTTTCTTACTTTCAACATGTACAAGGTTATTTTACCTTGCAAACTATTACTTTTCATGCATTGACAGTTCCATTTGCAACATCAGATTTCAAAATACAATTACATATATATTTCCCATGTATTCTGCCCAGTTTTAGTTTTTTAGTCATATACTTACTTTGTTATCAACATAGTTACTTTTTGGTCCTTCCAGTTACTTTGTTTTCCATATGGTTACATTCGGGACTGATGGGTAGAGAAAACCAGGCTACCCACGAAGGTATTCAATGAATGCCCATATATATATATATATATATATATATATATATATATATATATATATATATATATATATATATATATATATATATATATATATATATATATATATATATATATATATATATATGTGGGGGGGTGATTTATTTAATACCCGCACGGGTAGCTACCCACACACCCTTCCTAATATTTTTTTATTTTTTTTTTGTAATTGTATAGGAGTATTTTATCTATCTCCCCAAAAAATTTCATCTAAAAATAATATCATTCCCCCCCCCCAAATCAAAAAACCCGCCCATATATTTACTGACTGTATATTTTCTACGCAATTACTTTTTTGGTCTTAGAGTTATTTTTGTGTACCATATAGTTACTCTATTGATCTCAGAGTTACGCTTGTGTACCATATAGTTACTCTTTTAGATGGGCGGATAGTAAAAAATCAGGTTACCAGCGCGGGTATTAAAGATAAGTCACGTATATATATATATATATATATATATATATATATATATATATATATATATATATATATATATATATATATATATATATATATATATATATATATATATATATATATATATATATATATATATATATATATATATATATATATATATATATATATATATATATATATATATATATATGTGTGTGTGTGTGTGTGTGTGTGTGTGTGTGTGTGTGTGTGTGTGTGTGTAATGTCATTGAAATTCCCTATGGATTCATTATGAAAAATCCATAAAAGCACAAATTCATGTGAAAAGGATTTCATGTCAAAAGGTTTAAACACTCGAGCCAATCATATAATATGTTGTCAAGAAAATTAAATATGTTATGATTTTCTTCGTCCATGTTATCATAACAATTTTATATTGTAGTGGCAAAAGATAGTTCACGAGGATACATATTTTATGTTACACTGAATTTTAGTTCCCTAAGTAATCAAACATTCATAACTATTTCATTCAACAATTTAATCCGTGCTATGCCTCAACCTGACTATGACGGCAGCAATAACAACAACAATAATAATGACAAAAAACAAATAACAACAACAACAATAATAATAATAGTGATAACAATAATATAATTTTACATCTGATAAATAATACATGTAATGATGCTTATTATTATTATTGTTGTTGTTGTTCTGTTATTATTATATTTTTGATGTATTATTATTATTATTATTAATATATTTCTTATTATTATAAATGTGTACATGACTCTAGTTGAGTTGGTTGCCTATAATTGGTCCCAAGTCAGTAGAGAATGAACCCATCCATTACTCTAGTCACGGTTCTCACTCCTCATCATAAATATGTCCAAAGGATATGTGAGTGTGGAGCAAGATGTCATACACATATTACTTTATGAAACAAATATTTTAGCAAAAAATGCATTTGAAATTCTATGTAATGATTAATGTACTCATGTTCTTCAACTACCACAATGGGTTGGGTTTCAATGGAAAAAAATAAGGCTTTTAGTTTAACAAGATGTTATCTCAGATAAATTGTTGTACATATATTTTAAGTTGAAACTAAACCCTAATAAAACAAATTTACTGAGATTCGTCACCAACGTATTGGCGGGATTGGATGAATAAAAACTAGAATCCCATTTTATTTAATTCTGATCTCTATATCCATATTCTTACACATTTGATTAAAAATCTATTGTAAGTAAACGATAAAGTAGTATAACACAATGTTTTAAGTAAGTATCACTTTTTTGGAAAATGATTTTAAAAAGGTGACATGTCTCGAGGAACACAGCATAATTGGATTCCCTATGAATGTAACCTATCACAACCTTTTCTTATGTTGTAAACCTCAAAAAATGTCTTACTATGTAATGAGACCATCACATGACACTACTACAGAAACAACATTCAGTGTCACTTTTCTGGGCGTCGGTTCTTTAGGAAAACCGACGCCTACACTATTAGACGTCAGTTATTTAGGCAAACCGACGTCTATATTCGAAGACCAGCCAGACACGGGTACCGCTTTGAATACAGCGTCAGTTGTTAATAACAAACCGACGCCTAAAGTCGCCCGCGAAATCCAATTTTTGAGCAAAAAATAGTGTCACTTTCAGCGTCGGTTATGTAGATAGAAACTGACGCCTATGCGCGATGAAAATTTGCGCGAAAAGTGTCACTTTCAGCGTCAGTTAACCTTCTATAACCGACGCTGAAAGTAGTTCCCGCCAAACATTTTCGTGAAAATATCGTCCAATTGGACGTCAGTTGGTTCAAACAACCGCGCTAAAGAGGTTTAGGCGTCGGTTGGTTGAAACAACCGACGCTATTTGGGAACTTAATATCCCGCGATCGCCCGAATCTTCCCCTTTCTTCTGTTTCATTGAGAGCCGATTTCCCTTTTCTTCTCTGCTATCGCCCGACCACGCCGCCGATTTCTCCTCCACGAAAGCTCCTTCTTACTCCACGACAGCGTCCCCGCGCCGCCACCGCGCCCCCTTCTCCGCCGCCACTGCTTCTGCCTTCTTCCCCTTCTCCGCACCCCCTTCTCTGCCTGGAGCTCGCCGGCCACCGCTGCCCTGCCGCCTGGAGCTCGCCGGCCACCGCTGCACCTGCCTGCCCTGCCGCCTGGAGCTCGCCGGTCACCGCCACCACTGCTGGGAGGTCAGTTGTTGTTGCTCGCCTAATATTGCATCTAAATCTAAGTTTCACCACTTCTTTCACTGAGAACTGAGAAGAATGGCCTACCACGGCCGTGCTGGGCAGCACAGTCATTCTGGACAGCACGGCCGTGGTAGGCCAACACAGCCACGGCTGTGTTTGATTTGATTTAAACCCTAATTTGATTTAAATCTATTCTAGCATCCTAATTTGATTTGATTAAACCCTAACATTGACGAAACCCTAACATCAATTGTGAACAATCATTGTTCTTTATATTACTTGTACATTGGTATAAATTAGAATGAACAATCACTAAATTATATAATGTTTGTATGAAGTCTGACTTCATTGTACATATCTATTATTGTGTTTGTTGGCCTAGAAACCCGTCCAAGATTGACTCATTAGGAGTAAATCTTAGATAGTCCCCAGTTTGGGACTGTTCTTGAACACCTAATCTCACTTAGGATGTAAGTGTATAGTGTGTATTGGGTTTTCGAGAAAATTTCGGTAGCATTTCCCCGTTTGTTCTCTAAGTACATATGTACTTAGAGAATAGCGGGGAAATGCTGCCGAAATTTTCTCGAAAACCCAATACACATTATACACTTACTAGTGAGATTAGGTGTTCAAGGATGGGATAGGTGGTACACATTTATTATATATAAGAATGACATCACATGTGTTTGTTGGCCTAGAAAGTGAACAATCATTGTTCTTAATATTACTTGTACATTGGTATAAATTAGAATGAACAATCACTAAATTATATACTGTTTGTATGAAGTCCGACTTCATTGTACATATCTATTATTTTGTTTGTTGGCCTAGAAACCCGTCCAAGATTGACTCATTAGGAGTAAATCTTGGATAGTCCCCGGTTTGGGACTGTTCTTGAACACCTAATCTCACTTAGGATGTAAGTGTATAATGTGTATTGGGTTTTCGAGAAAATTTCGGTAGCATTTCCCCGTTTGTTCTCTAAGTACATATGTACTTAGAGAACAGCGGGGAAATGATGCCGAAATTTTCTCGAAAACCCAATACACATTATACACTTACTAGTGAGATTAGGTGTTCAAGGATGGGATAGGTGGTACACATTTATTATATATAAGAATGACATCACATGTGTTTGTTGGCCTAGAAAGTGAACAATCATTGTTCTTTATATTGCTTGTACATTGGTATAAATTAGAATGAACAATCACTAAATTATATACTATTTGTATGAAGTCCGACTTCATTGTACATATCTATTATTGTGTTTGTTGGCCTAGAAACCCGTCCAAGATTGACTCATTAGGAGTAAATTTTGGATAGTCTCCGGTTTGGGACTGTTCTTGAACACCTAATCTCACTTAGGATGTAAATGTATAATGTGTATTGGGTTTTCGAGAAAATTTCGGTAGCATTTCCCCGTTTGTTCTCTAAGTACATATGTACTTAGAGCATAGCGGGGAAATGCTACCGAAATTTTCTCGAAAACCCAATACACATTATACACTTACTAGTAAGATTAGGTGTTCAAGGATGGGATAGATGGTACACATTTATTATATATAAGAATGACATCACATTATACACTTAGGATGTAAGTGTATACCCTAATCTTTTCCTAATATATACTTGTTTCCTAATATATACTTGTTTTCTCTGATCATAGAATGGATAGATCATGGATGTCCATTCATAATCGTTGCACCCCAGAGTTTATATCTGGTCTTGATCAGTTTATTAGATTTGCCGAGGAAGATAGGAAAAAACCTACAGATAGGTTCTACTGTCCATGTAGGCATTGCGGTAACAACTTGAAAGTCAACACTGGTGAGGAAATCAAAACTCATGTCATGTGCAACGGGATTGTACAAGGCTATACAGAATGGCACTGGCATGGAGAGATTTCAAAATCGAAACCAGTAGATGTCGATAGCAGTGCTTGGGTGGAAGAAGAAATTGCCTCCGATGACGTAAATGTGAACGAACCAGTTCCAGCAGACATCGTTGATGCGATGCTGGATAGTTGTAGGGTAGAGCACACCGATCCACCTCCTATCTTTAGAAACATTGTGCATGATGCTGAGATACCGTTATACACAGGCTGTGCTAAGTTTACGAAGCTTAGCGTTGTGTTGAGATTGTATAAGTTGAAAGCTAACAATAGATGGAGCGAAAAAAGCTTCACTTCATTGTTGACTTTGTTGAAAGAAATGCTTCCTGAAGGAAACGAGCTGCCAATCTCAACATACCAGGTAAAGAAAATGTTGTGCCCAATGGGAATGGAGGCCAAGAAGATACACGCATGCCCGAATGATTGTGTATTATTTCAAAAGGACTATGTAGATTTGAAAGATTGTCCAAAATGTGGTGCGTCAAGGTATAAATTGACGACTTCGGGGGAGTCCAAAACTGGTTCTCCTGCCAAGGTGTTGTGGTATCTACCTATAATATCACGGTTTCAATGCTTGTTTGCAAATCCGAAAGATGCGAAGAATTTGAGGTGGCATGCAGATGTTAAGAAAAATGATGATGGGATCCTACGACATGCGTCTGATTCCCCACAGTGGAAGAAGATTGATCTATTGTACCCCAAATTTGGTGAAGAAGATAGGAATCTAAGACTTGGTCTTTGTACAGATGGGATGAATCCGTACGGGACATTGAGCAGCCAACATAGCACTTGGCCAGTCATGCTTGTTATATACAATCTTCCTCCCTGGATGTGTATGAAAAATAAGTACGTTATGTTGTCGTTGTTGATATCGGGCCCTAAACAACCCGGAAATGATATCGATGTTTATCTTGAACCTTTGATTGATGACTTAAAGAAACTTTGGGATGAAGGTGTGATGACCTATGATGCTTCAGCAAGAGAGACATTTCGTTTGCACGCTATGTTGTTTTGCACTGTTAATGACTTTCCAGCATATGGGAATTTGTCTGGATATAGTGTCAAAGGAGCTAAAGCGTGTCCTATATGTGAAGAAAACACTGATTCAATAAGACTAAAACATGGCGGCAAGACTGTATATCTTGGTCATCGAAGGTTTCTTTCAAAATTCCATCCGTATCGTAGGAAGCGCAAAGCATTCAATGGATGGAATGATGAACGGAGTGCACCTAAACCTATACCAGTGGATGTTGTTTATGCAAGAGTAAAAGACATTGCCAATGAATTTGGTAAGAAATCACAATGTAGTATGGCCTCACGGAGTGACAATTCTTCATTCAAGAAGAAGTCAATATTTTGGGATCTTCCTTATTGGAGTTCTTTGACAGTCAGGCATTGTATCGATGTAATGCACGTTGAGAAAAATGTCTGTGATAGAATCATTGGTACTCTGTTAAATATATAAGGTAAGACTAAAGATGGGATAAAATCTAGACTGGACCTACGTGAAATGGGAATAAGGTCAGAATTAACAGAATTACGTGAAATGGGTAATAAAAGAACATACTTACCTCCCGCTTGTTACACATTGTCTAGAAAGGAGAAGAAAACTTTTTGTGAATGCTTGGTAAATGTTAAGGTGCCACATGGTTACTCATCCAACATTCGTAGATTGGTATCAATGAAAGATCTGAAGTTGATAGGTCTTAAATCTCATGATTTTCACACTCTAATGCAACAAATATTGCCCGTGGCAATTCGATCTATATTGCTGAAGCATGTAAGGTTTGCAATTACCAGACTTTGTTTCTTTTTCAACAGTCTATGCAGCAAAGTTATTGACCCTGATACTCTCGATAATTTGCAAAGAGAAGTGGTTGTTACCCTATGTCAGCTTGAGATGTATTTCCCTCCTTCATTCTTTGATATCATGGTACATCTTGTTGTCCACTTGACTAGGGAAGTGAAAATGTTGGGACCAGTTTTCTTGCATTGGATGTATCCCTTTGAACGATACATGAGCGTTTTAAAGGTGATGTTCGAAACCGTTATCGGCTTGAAGGGAGTATTATTGAAGGTTATGTGGCGAGAGAGGTTATGGATTTTTGCAATGACTTTCTCAGTGGTAATGACACTCCTGATAATGACAAGAATATTGAGGAGGGCAAAGGAATTTTGGGATCACGGGTGAAAGTAATCAGCCGTGAGCAGTTGGAACAAGCTCACTTGTATATTTTACACAATATGGACGAAGTGAGTGTTTATATCGAGGAACATACCAATTTCATAAAGAGACAACATCCTCGAGCAAGTTCAATGTGGCTTGCTAGAGAGCATAATAAGACTTTTACTAAGTGGTTTGAAGATAAAGTCTTACATCAACTATCTCAAACACCAAATGATATTACAGAAATTATCAAATGCCTCGCCTTTAAACCAAAACAGAATGTTATGTCTTATGAAGGGTTTGACATTAATGGATTCACATATTACACAAAGCGCCAAGATGATAAGAGTGTCGTCCAAAATAGTGGGGTCACTCTTCAAGCGTCGACTATGTACTTTGCAAGTGAAAAGGATAAGAGTCCACGTGAAGCTAAAATGTCATATTACGGTGTCATTGAAGACATTTGGGAGTTTGACTACATAGATTTCAAAATTCCGCTCTTTAAATGTAATTGGGTTGATAACACCAAAGGAGTTATAGTGGATGAATTGGGTTTCACTTTGGTGAACTTTGAAAAGATTGGCGAGAAGGGTGAACCATTCATATTGGCATCACAGGCGAAACAAATATTCTATATCGATGATCCTGCAAATGATAAATGGTCGGTTGTTCTTCATGGTAAAAGACAGTTCATTGAAGATCCTATAGATGAAGAAGAGTACTATGATAAGTATGATGACTCCAGTCCATTCTCAGTTGGGTTGCCAACTTCACAAAATATTGAAGCTAATGATGACTTATATGTGCATGGAGATCACAATGAAGGATTGTTAATTGATAAAAGATCACAATTTTAGAGACATGTATGTTTATACAAATGCTAAATGTTTGCCTTTTTCTAGTTAATACAAATGCTAAATGTTTGCCTTTTTCTAGTTAATACAAATGCTAAATGTTTGCCTTTTTAATGACATTTTCAGATGGCTGACCATGATCAGCATGATGTCCATGATGAGCATGAAGTCCATGATGAGCATGCTGTCCATGATAAGCATGGAGAGGATACCAATGTAAGTTCTAAAAACATATCCTGTATTTCTATAAAATTCATTATCTTCTAGTTATGTCATATATCTTATATTTCTATATTGGGCTAATTCAGTGTGTTTATTTTTGTCAAATTTTAGGTTGATGATGCACATGTACCCACTGAAGCACTGGAGCAACTTGATGCGCAGCACCAAACACTTAACAAGAAAAGGGGCATCACTCTGTTGAAGAAGTTAATAGCGCTTAGTGGCAGTGGATCCAAATTGGTTGTGGAGTTTGATAATGGAGGAAATGCAATTGGAGTGAACCGCAATAATTTTGTAAACTATCTTGGGTGTACCACTCGGAGCCATTGTGGTGTTAAGTATGATAACTGGCATAAAGTTCCTCAGGGGAAAAAAGACTTGATATGGAAGGATTTAGGCGTGAGTTATTATTATTTGCAATTCTATTTTGTAGATTACAAATTCTATTATTTGCAATTCTATTTTGGATACTAGTTAATAACATTTCTATTTTACAGAATCTGTTTGCATTGGATGAGAAGTTGCATCGTAAAAGTGTGATGCGAAGCACTGGAAAGATGCTTAGGAATTATAGGACAAATCTGAACAGAGAATACATAAAAGAGGGTGATAAGAAAAAGAAGTCAGCCCTTGAACAATGGAACTTCTTGGACAAAGAAGATTGGGACAATTTTGTTGCTTTAAGAAAATCTGAAGAATTCAAGGTATTAGGTGTCACTCCCAATTTAATTAATATACATTGTATTCACCTATTCAAGATTAACATTTAGTGATACTAACCAAATCATTAATGTGCATACTAACTAGGCCCTCAGTGACGCACAAAAAGCAAGGCGTGCACTGAATGTGCTTGACCACACTATGGGTCCAAAAGGCTATGCAAGCGTTCACCAAAGACTACATGCGAAGTCTGCTCCTACTCAAGAGTCTGCTCCTACTCAGGAGTCTGCCACACCCATGCCTCACCATGATATCTGGATAGCTGGGAGGCAAAACAAGAAGGGTGAAATAAAGAAGCCCGTAACTGCTGAGGTGGCTGCAAAAATGGTAAAATACAACTCTTAGAGCAATCATTTGAATATTGATTATTTGTGGTGTTAACTTACCAATTTCTGTTGATGGTGATTAGCGGGAGTTGCACGAGCAGAGGAAACAAGGCACGTTCATCCCTCAGGGCACAAGGGATGAATTGACAGTTGCTCTGGGTAACCCAGAGCATCCTAGACGTGTTAGGGGTGCAGGCGCTGGTGTGGGCATCAAAGTATTCTTTGGGCCATCCCAGCGCAAACCCAGAGCGGGAATTTCTCAAGAAGAGGTAACCTATTCTTTTTTTAGAATGTTACTGCAAAAGGAAATTCAATAATAAGAAACTAATGTTTCTTTTATCCATGTATAGGAGAATAAGAGAGTCGAGGATATAGTTGCTAAGAAGGTCAACGATGTAGTTTCTGAGAAGGTCAAGGAAGAATTGTTGCGGTGGTAGGCATCTCAGGCTTCCAATCAGCCTATGGCGACCCACTCTTCTCCTGATGCACAGACTGTGAGTAATCCTGGAGACCCATCGCCTAACACGTCTACTGTAAGTATTGTTTATGACATTGTAGCTAGTCTTTTCAAGATGATATGTTTTCAAGATGATATGTATATATGTATAACATTCTTTACGTAAATTTGTAGGCATTGAATCCATGCCGCTTAAGAATACAAGACTATGTTGTTGCAAAGGCTCAGACTTACCCGTCCCTTCCTGGGGAAAGGTTTCACGGGACTCCAATGCCACATGGCTACGTTCGTGTGGGCCCATTATGTGTGTTACCTGATTGGAGGGAAGCTACATTGCCATATCCCCACCCGGATATTGATACACTTGCTGAGGCAGAAGGCGGGGTCATATTGTGGCCCAAAGCAGATGTCGTCTACACTACTGAAATTGTAAGATAAATTTACATTGATTTAGACTGTTAATGTGTATATATGAGGTCAACTGATCTGAAATTATATATACAGGTTAAAAAGAAGACACCAGGACCACCTAGGACTCCACCTCCACTTCCCGCATTACCAAGTTGGGTTCCAACTGACTTAACATACCCGTTAGGTCCTGCTTGTAGGGGAATGGCATGCTGGCTACGGGCACATAATATACATTGCCCTATAATTGTTTCTTTAGATGCAGATTATGCAAGTCAATCATACAATAACTTTTTATTTATACAAGATATTATTGAGCTGTTTATGTATGCTTGTCTGAATACATCAATGATAGAGACATGGATAAGGTGAGATCTTGTTTATACATCTATATACCTTGTGTAAGATCCGGTGATCTGGTTTCTTATATATTAATGCATATGTAATACATATTTTGCAGCTACTTAGTCGAAGATCAATGCAAACAATTTGCATTTGATCATGTGGGATTTTTTATTCCATCATTGATTAGTATGGTAGCTAAAGACCCTGATAGTGTTCAACAATATTGTATAGATGCTTTTAAAATTTTTGGTCAGCAAAAGAAGACGATAATAATAGCTCCATTCAATGTCAAGTAAGTTTACTTTATTTATAATTTGGACTTAAGAAAATTCCATTTTTATTGTGCATTTTGAGTTATTAATTGTTAACTTTTTACCTCTAGCGGTAAACATTGGGAGTTACTAGTTATTGTCCCCGGGACGTTCACTGTTTATTATCTAGATCCCGCGGGAAGTACATTAAACACTAAAATTGGACACGTAATGAGAATGCCATTATTCTGGTGAGAAATATTTCATTTTTGTATCCGTTAACATCTGTTATTACATTACTATTTACTTATGTAATTTACTGTGTTATATTAACATGTAGGGGTTTAGATGCATTCAAAAAGGCTGGAGGAACGGTCCCAAGGAAAAAGAACCAGCCAATAAATTGGCAGAACGTACAAGTAAGTTCCCGACTCCAATGTATATATTATTGATGTGAATTGTGCTTAGTTGTATTATTTTGTATGTTTCAATTTATAGTGCGCTACACAAGACAACGGCTGGGCATGCACATACTATGTGATGTGATTTATGTAGATGATTATCCGACATGCCGCATTGGACATCGATAACATACATGAGGTATTATATATAGTCTCATTAGTTAGTATGAAATATATCAATCTTATTTTTATATTATTACTTATATATATACATCATTCTCTTTGCATGTATTTAAAACTGAACACACTATAGGTAAACGCTTAAAAAATATACATGCTCCATATACGATGGAAGCATTAGATGAAATAAGAGAAGAATGGGCAAAAGCCATACAAGCAGTGGCAACTGTAAGATATAATTGGGATGTTGATAGCGATAATGAATGATACTTTATAAATGAATATTTCTGAATGTTAATATATGTATTTGAATGTTTCTATATGTGTGAATGTGAGAATTGAATTGATGTCTGAATGTATCTACTTGTGTGAAATTTTCCTTGGGACGTTTGCATGTTTGTGGCCTGTTTGTAGGCTGATATCAATGGATGTTGTAAACCTACAGTTCAGAAAACTAAACTGTAGGTTCTCATCCTGCTGACCAGCCACAGCAGGCCTGCATACTGATATAAAAAAAAATAGATATAGGCGTCAATTATTTACAGAAAACCGTCAGCAAAGACCTACAACGTCGGTTATTGGATAAAAATCGACGCCTAATAGTACAAACAACCCGACCGTGCAGGATAGCACGGCCGTGGTGGAAAAGGCATCGGTTATTCATATAAAACCGACGCCTATAGTACTAAACACGGCCGTGCAGGGAAGCACGGCCGTGTCATCTTGAAGTATGGCATCGGTTTTTTATAGAAAACCGATGCCAAAAGGGTTCGCGCCACAGAAAACAGCGTCATCTAGGACTCTTTCTGTGTCGGTTACCAAGTAAACACCGACGCTATAGTCCATATAGGCGTCGGTCTTTTAGTAGATAACCGACGCATAATGTGTCCTAGATGATGTCGTTTTCTTTGGCGTGAACCCTTTTGGTGTCGGTTATCTACTAAAAGACCGAGGCCTATATGGACTATAGGCGTCGGTTAAAAAACCGACGCCGAAGTGTTCGACCTTTAGCGGCGCCCACATAGGCGTCGCTCAGAAACCGACGCCAAAGGGGGTTAAACAACTGACGCCAAAGGTTGTTTCTGTAGTAGTGTGAACATTTGTTGGCCTCTGGTGTCTCTTTTCTTAACGTCAATTTTCAAAAAAAAACAAACATACCATGCTTATAACATCAATTGGTAAAGCAAAAAATGTTAGAACTGGTCATATCTTGCCCATCAAGAAAAAATATGGATATTGTTTTTATTATGATGGAATTTTTTTTGTGAAAAACCAACATCACTGAAAACCCATAAAATCTAACTTTTGAAGGGAAATGTTATATATAATACTTCTTCATCAGTTGTAAAAAAATAATGACAAAGCCCTTACAACTATATAAACATTTCCTCCAAAATACCTCTATTGTCGGTTGCAATCCTTAAAAACTGACATCTTAAGTCACACCCACCGCTAAAACTTTTATCTCCAAAAAACATGTGGTTCAATTTTCTCTTTAAGAACCAACGACAAAGAGTTCTCTCCACATGTCTCGAGAAAGATATTTTCCCTAAAAATGAGTTTTGTTGTTAGAAACTGACGGCATACTTCTTAGCGAAGTTGGTATATTTTTTAAAAGAGATAAGTAAATATGTATTGGTTTATTGGTGGATAACTGATGACAAACAATGAACTATATCATCGGTTTTTCTACAAAATCGACAATATGTCTTTGTGAGGTAGGTATTTTTTAATAGGGCTAAGTACATATACAATTGGTTCATTCGTAGGTAATCAACGATAGAGAATGAACTATATCTTGTTTTTTCTGAAACAATTGACGACTAATGTCTTGGTGACGTTGGCATTTTTTAATACAAATAAATACATATGGAATTGATTTAATGGGGATAACTGAGGATTGAGAATGAACTGTAGTGTTGATTTTTTTTGTGCAAATGAATACTAAAATCTTAGTCATCTATTTTTTAAAGAATCTGACGACTAAGTTTCTCTTAGTAGCACCCATGAAATCTTTTCCCTCATTCTTTGTTTCATCGCACCCCAATAATAGATTCCCTAAAACAATGACCTTCTAGATCTCTCTATTACTTCCAATCATAGTTGTCTCCTCCATTGCATCCATCGCCTCCTTTGTCCTAGTTGGAGATACCGCTACTACCTCTGCCCTTTCTTGCCTCCATTGTCACATTTGGTTGTCGTCGTCACCACCTCCATTAGTTGTTTATGTCATCACAAATCTTTCATGTATGAGCTCAGAGCTTTGAGCTTGGATGTTTCCACCACCTTGGGTCACCTCCTTTTAGGTCAATACACTACATTCTTCATCCCTACTACAACCAACCTTATTTTCGTCGCTTCCCTATAGCCTCTAGCCCTACTGTCGCCAACTCTCAGAGTTTGTCGCACCCACTACTATTGTTTCCCCATTTCCCTACTTCTGCTTCTTGCTGCCACCATTGCTCGTGTTCTCTAACCATGCTTCTGTTGTTCTCTCATTGCTATGTTTGCACCCTTTGCCGCTGTGGTAAAAGGTATTTCTTCTATTTTTGTACTTCCATATCATCAAATACATGTATAGTTTGTTGAATTTAAGTAATATATCACTTACCTATATAATTATAATTATTTGTTCAGTGTGTTATTTGGTAATTATTTGTTCAGTGCATTATTGTATATTTTTTTAATTTATTTGATATGATTTGCACCATGATACAAATTAGCTTAAATTGACATAAATTGAATGATGAAATGTAACTAGGATTTAAATTTAAAAATTAGAGAATGCATAATTATATAGTTGTAATTGATATATAATTACTTGTATAATTTGGTGTATTGTTCAATTTGAATGTTGCATGGATAAATAATCACCCATAAGAATGAATTACACTGAATCCATATATATTACCTAAATTAGCTTGATTTAGACTGAATTTTCTATATACCTAAACTCTAAGCCATAAATTAGAATTTAGAAATATTCCTTGTTGGCCTAAAGACCCGTCTAATATTTACTCATTAGGAATAAATCTTGGATAGTTTGTGGTTTGATATTGTTCATAAACGCTTATTCTTGCTTAGGATGTAAGTGTATAATATGTATTTGGTTTTCTAGATATTTTGTCAACACTTCCCCATTTGTTTTCTAGATACATTTTTAGGTGGGTATTTGTCCATCCACATCGGTGTATTAGAGAACTATGGAGATGTGTTTTTGAAATAAACTTGGAAAATGAATACACATTATACACTTACTAGTGAGAATAGGTGTTCCGGAATGGGACTATGAGGATGCAGTCATTACTAAACCCTAATCTAATTTTGTAAACCCTAAAACCTAAGCCCTAATCTATAAACCCTAAACTATAAAATCTAAACCCTAATATCTAAATTCTAATTTCTAAACACCTGAATCAATACTCATTTTCTCTGTGATCTTAGATTGGATCGATCATGGATGTCCATCACAAGTCAATGCACTCAAGAGTTTATTACTAGTCTTGTTCTAATTATATGATTTGAGGATAAACATAGGTAACGACCTGGAGGTAGGTTCAATTGTCCATGTAGCAATAACAATAAAAACTTGAAAGTTGTCGCTATTAACAAAATCAAAAGTCATGCCATGTGTAATGGGGTTGTATTGGGCTATATAGAACGATACAATATGGAGAGATTTCTACTATGAGATCAGTAGATGTCAATGGAAATACTTGTATTGAAGTAGAAATTGTCGACGATGTAGATGTGAATGAATTGATTTTAATAAACACTGTTGTTGTGGTGCTAGATAGTTGTAGGATAAATCTTAATGATATACCTTCCTTATTTAGAAACATTATGTATGATGTTGACAGACTATTACACTTATGTTGTCCTAATTTTATGTAGATGAGAACTATGTTGAGATTTTATACTTTGTAGACCAACAATAGATGGTGTGAAAAAAACTTCATATTTTTGTTGTCTTTGTCGAAATAAATTCTTTATGAAGGCAATGAGATACTAATCTCAACATACAAATTAAAGAAAATATGGTGCCCAATGGGAATGTAGGATAAGAAGATACATGCATATCGACATTACTATGTGTTATTATAAAAGGATTATATTGATATGATAGATTGACCAAAATGTTGGGCGTCAAGGTATAGAATGAAGACTTCAGGTAAATTCAAAATTGATTCTCCAGCTAGGGTGATGTGGTATCTACCTATTATATCACAGTTTCAATGCTTGTTTTCTCTTACCATGGATGCACAATATTTATTTTGGCATACAGAGGTAAAGAAAAATAAAGACAGGATCCTATGACATGCGTCTCATTCCCCAAAATAGTTACAATTGATTTATTATGTCCTGAATTTGGTTAAGAAGTCAAGATTCAAAGACTTGTGCTTTGTAAAGATGAGATGAATATGTATGGCATATTAAGTAACCATCATAGCTCTTGACATATTGTGATTGTTATATATAATCTTCCTCCTTGGTTGTATATGAAAAATAAGTGCATCGTGTTGTCCTTGGTCATATCATGCCCTAAACAACCTGAAAATGATATTGATGTTTTCTTTACCTTTGATTGATGACACAAAGAAACTTTAGGAGAAGGTGTGATGACCTATGATGCTTCACATAGAGAGACATTTTGTGTACATGCTATATTGTTTTATGTTGTTAATGACTTTCCAATAAATGTGAATTTGTATGGATACAATGTAAAAGGATCCAAATCTTGCCCTACATGTGAGGAGAATATTAATTCAATGTGACTAAGATATGAAGGTAAGACTATATATTTTGGTTATTGAAATTATCTTTCAAAAGTGCATCTTATAGAAGGTTTTGCAAAGAATTCAATGGATGAATGGAGGAATAGAGTTTTCTAAACCTGTATCAAGGGAGATTGTTTACAAAAGAGTAAAAGACTTCGTCAATACATTTTGTAAGAGATTACATTGTACTATTCCCACATACACTGCCAAATACTTATTCAAGAAGAGGTCAATATTTTTTTATCTTCCTTATTGGAGTTCTTTGGCAGTGAGACATTGTCGATGTCACACATGTTAAGAATATAGTTTGTCATACTGCTATTGGTACTTTGTTGAATTTACCAGGTAAGACTGAAATGGCATCAAAGCCATAATAGACCTATAGGAAATGATTATAATGAAATAATTAGCAAAAAAAGTTAACAATTATTGAAAAACATATTTACCTCCTACTTGTACATGTTGTCTATACAGGAGAATAATACTTTTTGCAAGTGTTTCCCTAATATTAAGTTAGCATAGGGTTAGTCTTCCAATATTTATAGAATTTTATCAATGAATGATCTGAAGTTGATAGGTCTCACATCTCATGATTGTCACACTCTAATGCAAAAAATATTACCTGTGGCTTTTTTATCCATACAGCCAATCATGTAAGGTTTGCAAGAACCATAATTTGTTTCTTCTTCCACACTCTATGAAATAATGTTATTGACCCTGAGAATCTTTATAAGTTGCAAAGAGAAGTGGTTGTTACCATGTTCCAGCTCGGTATGTATTTTCCCCCTATACTCTTTGATATTGTGGTACATCTTATTCTCCATTTAACTAGAGAATTTAAAATGTTGAGTTGGGTTTTCTAGCAATGGATGTATCCTTTGATATGGTACATGTGTATTTTAAAAGGTGATGTTTGAAACCATTATCAGCCTAAAGGGAGTCTTATTAAGGGTTATGTGTCTAGTGAGGTTATGGAATTTTGTGATGACTTTCTGAGTTGTAACAAAACTCCTGCCAATAAAAATAATATTGAACCCTATTCTGGTGAAGGGAGCTTTTGAGCACGAGTAAAAGTAATTAGTTGTGAGTTTTGGTAACAAGCACACTTGTATGTTTTACACAACATCCACAAAGTGTGTATTCATATCAATAAATATGCCAATTTTATCCAGACAAAGTATCCTCAAGCCAGTTTGATATGGCTTGCTAGAGAGCATAATATGATATATATTAGGTGGTTTGAAGATAAAGTTTTATATCTCCAAACACCAAATAATGTTGATCAATTTATCAAATTCCTTGCCTTTAAATAATAACGAATGTTATGACTTGAAAAGGGTTTTCTATAAATTGATTTTCAAATTACACCAAATGGAAAGATGATAAGAGTCTTGTCTGAAATAGTAGGATCAACCTTCAAGCATCTTCATTGTATTTTTCTACTACGAAGGATAAGAGTCCACATGAAGCTAAAATGTCTTATTACTTTGTCATTAAAGAAATATGGGAGTGTAACCATATAGATTTTAGAGTCTATATCTTTAGGTGTATTTGGGTTAATAAAAACAAAGGTGTTGTAGTTGATGAATTGGGCTAAACATTGTAAAATTTGAAGATATTGACAAGAAGATTTAACCATTCATAATGGAATCATAGGAGAAGAAAGTATTCTACATTGATGATCATATTAACGAAAAATGGTCTGTCCTTCTTCTTGGAAAATGGTAGTTTATTGCATATCCTATGATTGAAGAAGACTACGATGACAAGTATGATGACTCTAGTCCATTCTCAATTATTTTTCCAACACCAAGTGTTGAAGCTAACACAAAGTTATATATGCTTAGAGATCATACTTAAGGAATATTTATTGATCATAGATCCAACAAATACTAGAGGCGTGCATTTTACATTATTTATTATAGTTATATACGTACAATTTTCATTCTTTATTACAACAAATGTTTCATATACTACATGAGCATTTTAAATTCTTTATCACTTATATTTTATTCTTTGAATATCATTTTATGAATGGTGTCTGACTGTGAGGATAAGCATTACGACGATGTGCACTATGTGGATGAGTCTGGTGTAAGCTTGATGAATGTATATTCATCTCATTTTAAATATATCTTAGTCTTTTTATTTGAATTTATCTTCTTTTTGGTAATTTTCTAGAATTAATTACAATTTACCCACTTTTCAACTAATAATGCAAATTCTTATCTCTTTCTTGTACACTTTGTAGATTTTTACCTCATGGTAAAAGACTGACCATCGTCAATAGGTTTAGGACCAAGTCAAAATCAAGCAATGAGCAACCACCATCCTTTAGGGTTTTCTACCCCTCTTCTCCTGGATGCTCATCTCAAAGCCCAACCACGTGTTTCATTCCTTTAAATGACCATTTTGGATTCTGCATAACTCAATGAAAAGCACCACCACTACACATTAGGGTTTATCCCTTGTGTTAGACACGAATTGACCGTGTCATGCTCCAGACAACCAATTGAAGGTTACTTTGGGGCCAAGATTCATTCAAATGGAGCTACCACCCTAATTTTAGGGTTTTGACTCGCTACCCAAACTCTCATACCCCAATCATATCAAACTTCCCCCTTTTCTCACTCTTTCTCTTCTAATCCCCATTTCTAGGGTTTTTGAGTTGAGGGGAGAAAGAATTGGATTCTTTTGCGAGAGTTTGATTGGGTTTCCAAAAATGCGGAGGTTGACCTATGAAATTAAGGTGCTTGGCACCTGAGGTGAGTGTTTTTCTCCCTCCTAAGCTTTGTACTCATGTTTAAAGACTAATTCTATCGAGCTAAAACAACCAGAAACCTTGTTTGTACATGTATGTTATTGGATTTGATTTGGGAAAGATATTGGGGATCCAATTCTACTGATTTTGATTATTTATCATTGATTGGAACTTGATTAGTTCCTGATATATTGATTGAGGATCCATTGGTTTTTCTTATGGGTAGATGACTATGCTATTTCATGTGAATTTTTCCTAAAAATCAGCCCAACGATCGATATGCTTGGAAATGAATTGACATGTGTAAAATCATATTTGAATTGTACTAGATTGTATGATACAAGTCTATTGTTGAATGTTAATGGAATTGAATGACCACATATCCTGATTAGTATTTATGTTGAGGAAGTGAATGAAATGAGTCAGTTAATCAATGTATACTCATGATTGATGAATGAAATGTGTGAAAATGGAAACTAGGGTTTCCATGTTTGTGAATAATCTGAATGAACCCTTGAGTCAGGATTGGATTACTGAATAATATGATTATTATGATATGTTGAACTAAGGAATGACTTCTTGAAAACCCTAAAAGTTTATTTATAAGATGATTATGAGTGATAAAGTTACAACTTGTAGATGATGTTGTATATGTGATCAAATGTTGAAGTTGAAGGTATTAATACTTATATTGAATATGATGAGTCTTACTAATATCATCTAAGTCTAATGCAATTCTTTTAGTGTAATAAAGAATGATCATTTTTTATTATGGGAATGACATTAGTAGTCAATGGCAAGGTACACTTATATGAATATAAGAGACAATATGAACAAGATGTACTTAATGGTGATTGCAAGATAAAGATGAAACTAATGAAGATAGTATGATGAAGTATTTTATCTTTTATTTTAATTACATGTGGCTTAACCCAAATTAAATGAAATATACTAAGAGCTATACTTTGATAAATGCTATGTAGAAGAGAAGCATTGTAAGTAAAGTGAATCAAGAAAGATTGGTCCAGATAATGTAATGAACATGAAATGAAAGAAGTTGAGACTACTGAGTATAAAATGATGGAAAAAGATAGGAATTAGTAGATGATTCTAGGAATGTAACTCTTACCCTTAAATGATGAGTTTGATGATGCTAGTGAATGACAATCTCAAATGGGGGATTAAGAGATGCACATAACTGTAGTTGAATTCAACTAAAAGATGAAAGTCAAGTATTTGAATTGATTTACAAGAATGTGTTCTTGAATTGTGAATTGTACTATGAGAATGGACTAATAGTGCAAACTTCAATTGATATTCAACATGTGTTGATTAGTAAACCCATATGAAGAATGTGAAATAAAAGAAGAAGAGAACTAAGTCTGTTATGCATGTATATGCATGAAATTATTGGCATCTATTCAGATTGGATGGAACAGGCATATGTTGTATGATAAATCTATTCTGAGTATGAGGAATGATACATGATATCTATACGCTTTTACTATTGCTAGTTCTAATCCCTCTTCTAATATTTGATCAGAACTATGATATACAATGAATTGATAAGATTTATGTTGAAATTGAATTTAATATGCACTCCTTACATTGAGTAACCCTGATAAGGGTAAATGTTGCATAATGAGATTATGTCTACAGCTGAAAGCCCACTGATGATGATAAAGCCATGATGGGGTAAATGATCGACAATAAGATTATGTCTCAGGCTGATGGCCCACTGTTGATGATTTCTATGAGATCAAGTAGAATATAAAAATAATCATATGTGTTGCAATATACAGAGTTAGTGTGCTTCTTTCTTTGATCATTGTGCTTATTGATAAACTTGATATGGTTCATGTTATTCTAGTTATGAGAGAATACACATATATGATATATGATGCTTTGAATTCTTTTAAGATGAGTAAAAGAGATTAATAATAAGTGAAATGATGGAACATCTAGTTTGGTGCCCTGAACACCGTGAGTTTCCCCCAAGGACCACACTGGGGAAACAAAATAGATCTCCTTGTAGTAATGGATGAATTATGAGAAGGATTTTCGGAGTGTGGATCGAGACCTTAAAGGTTAGACCACCAGGATTTAGGAGTGAGTCATCTGGAGTGGCTCTGGCCCTAAATCCTTATAGTAAAATTCTATGTCCAGATGGAATAGACTCTGATGAAATGAAATATGTGAAATATTGTGATATGTGATATAATGTTTTGTTGGTTCCTATCTCGTGTACCTGAGATGAGGACGTGAGCCTATTTAGGAAACCCTGAGGTGGCCATGGTCTGTTGTTGATATCTTAGGGTGGCCGGCTAAACCCTAAGATAGTGACGGTGATTCGTTGACATGAGAATCAGGCGTGGCGACTTCTACTTGGTGAGGCACAAGCCAAGTAGTTTTAGGGAAAATGAATAAAAGATGATAAGCCATGTAGAACATGATTTGAATGATTATTACATTCCTTGTACTTCTAGTTGATGATTTGTCATTGTTAATTAAGCTCCATGTTGTGGAAAGTAATCATGTTGCTATGGACATTTCCTATTTCATATTATGATATGTCATGCTGACAAGTTATAAATGTTGGAATTTATATCTATTCTGAATATGAGTTGGATTGGTTGCTATTTGATAGTATTGTTTGGTAGATATGTATTGTGTGTACTTCAGCTTCATGACTGTAGGATTGTTCCTGGTCTGGCTGGTGGAGTGTCACAAATATAATTTTATTGTCATGTATTGATTCAAAATGCTCATAACTTGACTTATTAGTCATGCAGTAGGATTCTTAATATGAACTAAGAAGTATTTGTTGATTTGTTTATAGACATGCTTTAACAAATGTTTCAAAGTTATAATTGGTTTAAGTGATAACCTTATCTATTGG
Organism: Alisma plantago-aquatica; assembly: GCA_963693085.1. NCBI lineage: Eukaryota > Viridiplantae > Streptophyta > Magnoliopsida > Alismatales > Alismataceae > Alisma > Alisma plantago-aquatica. Next base: position 218,750,964 of record OY856410.1, on the reverse strand, counting down.
ATTAGATTACCGTTGTAAGATAGATTTGAATTATGATAGAACTATCTACTAGACTTTTCAATATCTGCATGTTTTTGTTAAGTTTATTATACTTAATCTGATGTTGATGTGTGTACCTAGCTTGAGTGGCAGGCATCCACTAACTAGGGCTCTATATGAGTCTCATTAGATTGTTTCAAATGTTTTTAGGTATAATGCTATCCAGCGGAGAGGTCATGACAAAGAATATATAAATAGCATAATCTAGATTATTAGAATGTCCTTGTACTCTCTCTTTCCCAGGATGGGTTGTAGACTAAGTTTGTTCATCAATGTATATGTATCTGATGTAAATTGAACAACATATGAGAATAAGATTTGATTCTAGATTTAATGGAGTTGAATATTATTTATGGTATCTGAATGTGATGTCCTTGATGTGACATTGATTTATGAGTTTGTGAAGAAAGAAAAAAGAAAAATTTATTAGTCTTTTTCGTATATTGTTTAATCGCCTTTGTCGAGAATTCATTATTTTATTTCATAATCTGGGTTTAGGTTTGGGAATATCTCTAATGGTTGGTATTTATGTTGATCAAAAGAATGGGTCCCAACAATATTCTTCTAAGTAGGTCGTGTAAATCCTAGTAAGGTGAAGATAGTGTTGTTGTTTCACCCCTAACAAGGTTGACTAGGAATGATGTTTCCTTGTATGGAATGATAGGTGCCAATGTCAGCATTTCTTTTGATGCTGAAAAAGAACTGACAAGTGTTCCAGTTTTAGTGTATCTAGAAAAAAAGGATAGATACATCGCCTTTTCTTTTATGCTTCAAGGAATGGTATGGGACACATGGCATGATTGGTAAAAAGCTAGCAAGTATGACTTTTGTGTAATGTTTTGATACAATAGATATAATTTTAGGTTGATAGCTAGAATTTAAAGTTGAACATTACTACTAGAGTTGTACAAATGACACAACAAGGTTCTACATTCCATATTGAGAATGTCTTCTTAGGTAGGGGTTTTTATTTTAACCCAAGATGAGATATGTATGAATGATGTGACATCACCATGATATTCAAGTGACCATGTGAAGGTAATAGGATGAGGTGCAAAGGAAGTACCCATCCTTGTTTAGCTTGGATTTCGGGGGTGAAATCTCTGTTAGGGGATCTTAAAGTTTCATATACTTATCCCTAAGCACCAAAATGATCCATTTTCTCTCCACCACTTCCCTCCTTCTCCCAACCTCATTCTCCCTATATGTTTCTATGAATTTTCCTGTCCAAGGAAGAAGAAAGTGGGGACATTCTTGGAAAAAGGATCTAGGGTTGCAATTTACTTCCTTTTAGGGTTTAAAAAGCTTCCTTCTAGTAATCTTGACCTAAAAGAGTAAGAATCCTCTTCTTTCCTCCATTTATTTCTTTGTTATCCTTCCTCCTACCATTATCCAGGTCGGAATTTTGTTGTTCCATGGTAGAAATTTCTCTAAAGCTCTATAACCCTACCTTTCTTGCTCCTTATGCTTTGGGTTTTCTCATTTTATGAAGAAAGGTGCTAGATGGACGAGTTTACAACTTATGATTGGATTTCCTACCCTACCTGCTCGAGTTCTCTTCTATTTGGGAGTTCATCTTCTCATTAGAGGAAAGTTTTATAACTTGCTCCACATTTATTTCTTACCATAGGCTTGCTAGCTCATGTTCTTGCTAACAAATGATGATTCATGCACTAAAAAGATATATGCTTGACTTGGATTTCAATTTGTATAATGTTCCCTATTCTGATTTCAGATCTAGATGAACCTGTGATCATGTGTACATTATTCCAAAGGTATAATATTACTTGTATCAGGTTGGTTTGACAACCTATGGTGTGAATCACCTATCAACCAATGGTCAATTTTATGGTTTAAAGCTTATTTATTCTATAAACCCATGACCTGATGATGGTACCATTGCAAGAACCCTATGGTGATGTCTTCATGACAACTGATGGTAAAGATCAAAGGTGTCACATGATGGTGAAAAACTATGGTCATCCCCTTAGGTCAGGTTTTGGATCAATTAGAAGTTTAATGATCAACCATTAAGTATCCAAATAATGTTATCAAACAAAGGTGGCATTAACTTAATATTTGATGTTGATTAATTAATATAATGTTAATTTAACAACCTATGTTGCATTAATGGTCACTAATGATGGTGTATCAGATCTCCAAAATCTATGGTGAGTTAATCATATAGTTGTAGAATCAATTAAGGCTTAGACCAATGGTTTCTTGGGATACTTGATGGAATGGTCAAACCTATACTGTAATTGATGGTTTTAACATATGAACTTGACCCAATGGTCAAGATATAATGTTTATTCCTCTAATAAAGTGGAATGATGGATAATGTAATATGTCGGTCATAATAATGTGATTTAGATGGTTTCCATTATATGATCAACTTAAGGAGCTTACTTGGATGGCTTGTTTTAAATGAACAGTCGATTGTGGGTTTTACCCAAATCTTACTAAAACTTTTTGTGTTATTAATTAAGGGATGTCTAGGGTTATATGGTGACTCTTTTTAGAGCACAAATCAAGGACTTCATAGGTGGTTTATTCAAGGTGTTTACTTATGTTAACAACCAATGGTCTTACCTTTTAAACATAAAATGGTTTTGGGTGACATTGTGGTATAGTGATATGGGTTGAATGATGATGGAACAAGTGGGGGGCTACCCATAATAAGGTAGTATTACCTATTCACTCATATGAATAGAAGGGATGACAGCCATATTGTGTTGACATGTAACCCTAATGAGGTATAGCTTGGTATACCTAGCTTTAATATAACTAAATGATGATAATTGGGTATGAATAGTCCATGAATGATTAATACAATCAAGGAGTATTCTCTTATTGTCGTTGAAACCCTAGTATGCTATAACCTGATGGCTACACATTGACTTATGTGTGGGTTCATACTTGAGAATAGTATGGAATGTGATGGTGATGCTTCACCTTATGCATCCATCATCCAATGGGGATGTCATGGGTTAGGGTTTGGGTATAAGTGTTGATTAGTAACATTGATATAATTTATCATGATGAACCTAACTCTAATTCATTTAGATAAAGATGAGTATTCATGTTTAACATTCTTATATGATGTCATGATGGTGAAATAACCTCCTTGATATGATCATAACCTTAATGTGTTAATTGGTAGTTATCATAGCCACATGGTTGATACTTTCTTATGCTAAACATGTGCATTATGAATATGATGAGGCTTAATCATATCTAGATTCCTTGTATGTTGATGTAATAAAGTAATGTTCTTAATGTTAATATAACCCTTCTATGATTGTTTATGAATATCTCCTAGCTCATTAATGTAATATTGTGTTGATCTGGTGTATTATATGTAAGTGATGTTGTTGAGCTTTGTTATAAGGCTTGGAAAGAAAATGATGATCTTGTAGGGAATAGTATGATGGTCTTAATGACCTTTGGGAATGGTTGAGCCCTGAATGAGGTGTAATCCTCGTGTTGATAAGGATTGATACCCTATGATATTGTGAAAAGGATTTATATCTTGTGATAGTATGATGACTAGTGTAGCCTCATGAATGACAAGTGAACAGAACCATGTGATGATGAAATGAGAAATTATGTTTCACACATTTTATATCTTTTGAAGTTGTGATATTTACATGCTTGTTATAAGTGAATTAGTGTTTGTATGTCCACTTGTTTGATGCATCCTTAATTCGCCTAATTGGCATAACTAATCAAGTAAAACTCTAATCATGTAGTGCCATGTGCCATAGATCCATATGAGTCTCAGAACTTACCAGATGGGGAAACGAGTATTCCTAAGGGAAACTTGGAGAACATACTGTTGAGTATGTGTGGATGGAAAGTTGTGGATATATCCTTCTCATCCACAATGTAGATTGTGGCGGTTGGCTATGGTTATGCCTCATACATATGATGTGATTGAGAACGGTTGCGGTCATGTCTCGATGATTATATATGTGACAAGATTAGAGGACAAGTGTGGTTGTACCTCAGATGGTAGGGTATGCGTACCAGCCTCCTTTCACTAGTGTCATGATATGTACCAAGGATAGTCTAGGGGGTTAGCTGCTTGACCTTATGTGTCGCTGTGGCAGATCCGTACTGGGGTTATACATGATGTAACACCTGGGCTCACTACCCAAGGATCTAGTAGAGTTTCAGGAATGACGACTGGCCCAACAGACCACCACTAGCCTTAACGGCACACTTTGTCCTCACTCACATGCAAGTCAGGATCAACTTCCCGACTGGTCACCCATCCTAGTACTACTCCAAGTTGAGCATGCTTAACTATGGAGTTCTTTAGGGATGGGCTCCCAGAAAAGGAGGTGCACCTTGGTGATATGGGTAGTCCAATCATTCCTTTTAAGATCAACTTATCCAAGGCCTCAAATCCTGGGATGTTACAATCTCCCCCACTTAGACTCTTGACGTCCTCGTCAAGGCCCAACTATAAGGCCTCATAATCTCTTACCCATTTCAGTGCAGACCCACAATGGCCCATGGACACCCAGCTCCCGATCACGGAATACTAGCGCAAGGGTGGCTACGTCAATTATGGACAACCCTTTCCTACATGCCTGGACCGCACAACTCAAGACTGGCATGCCATGCCCATGTGGGGCCCACCTACTGGAGGGGTTATGGCTCTGATACCATTTTTAACACCTGGGCCCACTGCCCAAGGCTCTAGTAGAGTTTCAGGAATGACGAATGGCCCCAAAGACCACCACTAGCCTTAACTACACACTTTGTCCTCACTCACGTGCAAGCCAGGATCAACTTCCCGACTGGTCACCCATCCTAGTACTACTCCAAGGTGAGCATGCTTAACTATGGAGTTCTTTAGTGATGGGCTCCCGGAAAAGGAGGTGCACCTTGGTGATATGGGTAGTCCAATCATTCCTTTTAAGATCAACTTATCCAAGGCCTCAAATCCTGGGCTGTTACACACGACGCTTCACATTGGATGATAACCCTTTTTTGTTCACTTTACATAAAGATGATGCTTAGTGCAATTAACAGATAGCAATTATACTTATGTTGTGGATATGCATAACATTGTAAATGTGTACATATAGTAGTCTTGATTATGTTGATATTTATACCGCTACTATTGATTATAATCAGGATGCTAGTTGTATCATGTTGTTAGTTATGTTTAGCATGCTAGCCATGCATCTATAATTAGATATGCCTATACTGCTAATCATGCTTATCCAAATACTCATGCATATGTTGATAGCTCTGCTTATGATATTGATCTGTTCAAATTGTTAGAAATGCTAATGTTGTTCAATATGCTTATGATGCTAGACTTATTCATGTTGATAAAGATAATATCCTACTAGACCTGCTTATGCTAGTTATGCATATGGTATTGAATCTCTTATACGGTTAATAAGGAAAATGATGATAGTCAACTTGATGATGATACTTGTTATTAGCTCCTTTATGTATTGTGTTTATCATCAGTGTTGCTGAGCCTATTTGTTTTATATGATTAAACTTGTTAAACTATCTCCTAAAATGTTGTAATCAATAAGCATTGTTGGAGGTTATATCTCTTGCTGGGACATGGGTCTCGCCCTTGGGGTTTGCCACATTTTTTTTGGTAATCAGAAGTGACGAAAACAAACATGTGGCAGCAAAGAGGAGCTATAGTAATGAATCTTTGAGAAAGTTGATTACATGTCCAGTGTGTGCTAGAGCCATCCTTGTACTCTTAGGTCTATGTGAGAAAAAGTTTGTATATGGTGTTTCAAACAAATTGAAATTTTGTTTGTATGTTAATGTTTGTTGTGTAGCATATACAAATATTGTTCTCCTATGTATATATGTTGTGGCTAAGGCGATAGAACAATTTGTATCAAATTCATGGCATAGTATGGATATAAGAAAGATGTTGGCCTCTTATGTAAATGTTTCTGAGTGGGTGCTGATGTTGAAATCGGTTTTAATTTACCCATATTTTTGGGTATGTGATTAATTAGTGATCAATTGTGCTTTATGTTTTGAGTAATCTCGTTTAGTGTAATGGGTTCTCACAAGTTGGTGGCATAGCTTTAAGTTCATTGAGTCTACAGGGACACTAGGACTAGGATGATGTCAAAATTAGGAATATAACATAAAAATGTGGTACATACTGCCTAATTTTAGTATTTGGGTGCCCTGGCCAGGTATTCAATTATTGGAGAAAAGGTAAGTATGGAACTCTTAGATTGTTATCTTTTTTATTACTCTGATCAAATAGTCATTTTGAGACAATCTAAAGAGCATAACAAATAAGAAATCATGGTGTGAATATCTCAATCCTACCTTAAAGAAGATGAGAATTGCATCATTTTCTATCAAAACTTGAATGTTTGGTAAATATAAGAGAAAGATACAACACCATGAAATCTAAATCTAAATACAAATAAGGAAAAGAGGAGTTCTTGAAGATGTGATTGAAGAAGATAATAAAGTAAAAGACAGACAAGTCTAAGCTTATAAAGTGAATCAAGGTATGAAATCCACGTAAGATAGAGGGAACTCATATAACAAGTAAAAATTGAGAAGATGAATGGGAAAAATGACAAAGAAGTAAGGTGGAACCTGATTTAATCTCAGACCAACCTATGTGTGTAAGAAAGTGTTAATGAAAAATCAGCATGGCATGTGAAAGAAATTAAGGGAGATGATCTTGATTAATTGAAGAAAATTTGGAATATGATGATTTACATGTCGATAAGTGGTTGAAAAACATAATAAAATAAGAGAACATACCAAGTGTGATAAATATTCCTCAAGGAAGGAATATTGAGATATGTTAATCATGATGATTCCTATGCTAATGGCAAGGAACCTAAAATGAAAAAGGTAAAATGATTCATAAGAAACTGTAACCTGCATAATGAAAATAGAATTGGTTACCTTTTTTCTAGTGACCCTTGAAAAATACTACTATGGTATGGGAAGTGTGTTTCACTTTGTTTATTTCCTTTTTAGGGAATAGCTTTCAAGTGGATCATTGCCACTTGGTATGTGTGGATTCATTGTAAACATGAGGGTGAATACCTTATTATAGCATACGGTTGTTTGGACTATGGCTCCAAAATCATAAAGTTTGTGATGATTTAGCTTTTGAGACATCCAATAATTAGGAAGACTCCTCTTATATGTCTTGATTTTTGTTATGTTGGTAAAAGTAGATGAGATAATGACATGAGTTCCTTATAGCCCATGAGGTGGATATCATGGTAATCAATCCTAGTATCCAAGATGTATCAACAGTATGAGAAATATGTGAAGGTTGGAGATGTTTATTAAATGATCATTCCAAGTGTTTCTCTCTCTTAGAGAGATGAAGAGAGTTGATGATGACCCTGTAAATGTTCTTTGGAAAAAAGTGATTCTATAATGTTGTGTATGGTTCAGTGATACCTTGGCAAGACCACTATCAAGGATAGATGGTTGTTGGTCAATAGATATGTGATACTATGTTCCTTTAAGATAAACCTATGATGAAATATCAATGCATAAGAGTTAGACTGGATGACATAATTCACATGACCATGATGAGTTTAGAGTTATGTCCTTTAGACTAATCAATGTACAAATAGAATTTATGAATAGAAGGAACAGAGTGTTCCAGTGATGTCATACAAGTTATATCAATCTTTGAATGATGACATGTCAAAGTATTTCAAATATGGTCAAAAATATGATCAATATTTCTTCAAAAACCTTAGGGTTGTCAAAGAAGCAATTCCTATAACAAGTGTGAAATGGAGTTGATTAAATTTATTTATGGGATCATGATATGTCTTCTAATTAGGTTGTGTGAATCCTAGTAAGATGAAGATAGTTTTGTTGTTTCACCCCTAACAAGGTTGACTAGGAATGATGCCTCCTTGTATGGAATGACAGGTTCCAGCATCAGCCTTTCTTTTGATGTTGAAAAAGAACTAACAAGTGTTCCAGTGTCAGTTTATCAAGAAAAAAAGAGGATGGATACATCACCTTTTCTTTTATGCTTCAAGGAATGGTATGGGACACATGACATGATTGATAAAAATCTAGAAAGTATGACTTTTATGTAATGTGTTGATATAATACATATAATTTTAGGATGATATCTAGAATTTAAAATTGAACATTACTACTAGAGTTGTACATATGACACAACAAGGTTCTACATTCCATATTGAGAATGTCTTCTTAGGTGGGGGTTTTGTTTTAACCCAAGATAAGATATCTATGAATGATGTGACATCACCATGATATTAAATTAACCATGTGAAGGTAATAGTATGAGGTGCGAAGGAAGTATCCATCTTTGTTTACCTTGGATTTCAGTGGTGAAATCCCTATTAGGGGTTTATAGTGGTAAGGCCCCTAAACTTGCTTAATGAGTTGAATAAGCTTGATTACCATAATTGAATTCTCAGAACCTTAATATAACCTTGTGATATTATTTTAAATCATAAGACAAGCTTAAGTTTAAAATTTGGTCCAATTTGGACATTGGTTGAGCAAGTTATGCAATTTTATGCACATTTTGGACTTTTCTGCAATTTACCCAATTGAGAGGTTTTATTTGCAATTTATCACTTGCATTATGTTCCTTGGATATTCTATCATAATTCATGAGCTTGTTGAAACATGGGTCACCTATTTAAACATTGTTTTGAAGGTGTTTTCTCAAAGGGTATTCTAGGGTTTACCCCTTCATGCATGAGCTACCTTTAGTAGCTATCAACTAATGGATTATTTGTTTTTCTTGGAAATTCAAGAAACGACGGATGAGAATGTCTCTATGGATGGTGGGAGAGCTACTTGTGTGTTTTCTTGTATATTCATAATGGTTTAAGGCCATGGACTCTTGGAAAGATACTAGAACTTTACCTTTTTCTTTTTCTTTATCTTAAAGTTTCATATACTTGTCCCTAAGCACCAAAACGATCCATTTTCTCTCCACCACTTCCCTCTTTCTCCCAACCTTGTTCTCCCTCTGTGTGTTTGCGAATTTTCCTGTCCAAGGAAGAAGAAAGTGGGGACCTTCTTGGAAAAAGGATCTAGGGTTGCAATTGACTTCTTTTTAGGGTTTAAAAAGCTTCCTTCTAGTGATCCTGACCTAAAAGAGTAAGAAACCCCTTCTTTCCTCCATTTATTTCTTTTTTATCCTTCATACTATATTGTTCCATGGTAGAAATTTCTCTAAAGCTCTAAAACTCGACCTTCTTGCTCCTTATGCTTAGGGTTTGCTGATTTGATGAAGAAAGGTGATAGATGGACGAGTTTACAACTTATGATTGGATTTCCTGCCGTACCTGCTCGAGTTCTCTTCTGTATGGGATTTCATCTTCTCATTAGAGGCAAGTTTTATAACTTGCTCCACGTTTATTTCTTACCATAAGCTTGCTAGCTCATGTTCTTGCTAGAAAATGATTATTATTGCACTAAAAAGCTATGCTTGACTTGAATTTCATTTTTTTATAATGTTCACTGTTCCGATTTCAGTTCTAGATGAACCTCTGATCATGTGTAAATTATTCCTATGGTATAATATTACTTGGATCAGGTTGTTTTGATAACCTATGGTGCTAAGCACCTATCAACCAATGGTCAATTTTAGGGTTTAAAGTTGATATCTTCTATAAACCCATGACCCGATGATGGTACCATTGCAACAACTATATGGTGTTGTCTTCATGACAACTAATGGTCAAGATCAAAGGTGCTATATGATGGTGACAACATATTATCACCCCCTTAGGTCAGGTTTTGGATCAATTAGAAGTTTAATTATCAACCATTAAGTACCCTAATAATGTTGTCAATCGATGATGACATTAGCTTAATATTTGATGTTGATTAATGAATATAGTGTTAATCTAACAACCTATGGTGAATTAATGGTCACTAATGATGGTGGATCAGATCTCAAAAATCTATGGTGAGTTAATCACATATTTGTAGCATCAATTAAGCCTTAGACCAATGGTTTCTTGTGTCACTTGATGCAATGGTCGAACCTATGTTGTAATTGATGGTTTTAACATATGAACTTGACCCAATGGTCAAGATATGATGATTTTTCCTCCAATAAAGTGGAATTATTGATAATGTAATATGTTGGTCCTAATAATGTGATTTAGATGGTTTCCTTTATATGATCAACTTAAGGGGCTTACTTGTTGTCAGTGGATGGCTTGTTTTAAATGAACAATCAATTGTAGATTTTACCCTTCTCTCAATGGAACTTTTTGTGTTGTTAATAAAGAGATGTCTACGGTTGTATGGTGACTCTTTCTAGAGAGAAAATCAAGGACTTAATAGGTGGTTTATTCAAGTTGTTTACTTATGTAAATAACCAATGTGCTTACCTTTTAAACATTACAATGGTTATGGGTGACATTATGGTATAGTGATATGGGTTGAATGATGACGGAACAAATCGAGGGTTACCCTTAATAAGGTAGTCTTACCTATTCACTAATATCAATATAAGGGATGATAGCCATATTGTGTTGATATGTAACCCTAATGAGGTATAGCTTGTTATACCTAGCTTTAATATAACTAAATCATGGTAATTAGGTAAGAATAGTCCTTGAATTATTAATATAATCATGGAGTACTGTCTTATTGTTGTGGAAACCATAGTATGCTATAACCTGATGGCTACACCTTGACTTATGTGTGGGTTCATACTTGATAATAGTATGGAATGTGATGGTGATGCTTCACCTTATGCATCCATGATCCAATGGGGATGTCGTGAGTTAGGGTTTGGTATAAGTGTTGATTAGTAACATTGATATAATTTATCATGTTGAACCTAACTCTAATGCAAATAGATAAAGATGAGTATTCATGTTTAACATTCTTATATGATGGCATAATCGTGAAATAACCTCCTTAATATGATCATAACCTTAATGTGTTTATTGGTGGTTATCATAGCCACATGGTTGACACTTTCTTATGCTAAACATGTGCATTATGAATACAATGAGGATTAATCATATCTAGATTCCTTACTTGTTGATGTAATAAAGGAATGTGTACATACAATAGTCATGCTTATGTTGCTATTTAAACTACTACTGCTGATTATAATTAGGATAATAGCTATATCATGTTGTTAGTTATGTTTAGCATGCTAGCCATGCCTCTATAATTAGAAATGCCTATACTTCTAATCATGCTTATGCAAATACTCGTGCTTATGTTGATAGCTCTACTTATGATATTGATCTGTTCAAACTGTTAGTCATGATAATATTGTTTGATATCCATATTATGCTTGGCTTATTCATGTTAATAGAGATGATATGCTACTGGACTTGCTTATGCTAGTTATGCATATGCTATTGAATCTCTTATATGGTTAATAAGGAAAATGATGATAGCCAACTTGATGATGATAATTGTTATCAGCTCCTTTATGTATTTCTTTTATCATCACTGTTGCTGAGCCTATTTGTTTTATATGATTAAACTGCTTAAACTGTCTCATTACCTAAAATGTGGTAATCAATAAGCATTGTTGGAGGTTATATCTGTTGCTTGGACATGGGTCTCACCCTTGTGGTTCACCACATTTTTTTAGGTAATCATAAGTGACGAAAAAAACATGTGGCAGCAAAGAGGAGATATAGTAATAAATCTTTGAGAAAGTTGATTAGATGTCTAGTGTGTCCTAGAGTTGTCCATGTACTCTCAGGTCCAGGTGAGAAGAAGTTTGTATATAGTGTTTCAAACGAATCAAAATTTTGTTAGCATGCTATTGTTTGTTGTGTAGCATATACAAATAGTGTTCTCCTGTGTATATATGTTGGGGCTAAAGTGATAGAACAATTTGTATCAAATTCTTGGCATAGTATAGATATAAAAAATATGTTGGGCTCTTATGCAAATATTTCTGAGTGGGTGCTAACGTTGAAATTGGTTTTAATTTACCCTTATTTCTAGGTATGAAATCGATTGTTCTTTATGTTTTGAGTAATTTCGTTTAGTGTAACGAGTTCTCACAAGTTGGTTTCGGAGCTTTAGGTTCACTGAGTCTACAGGGACACTAGGACTTATGACTAGGATGATGTCAAAAATAGGAATATAACATAAAAATTTGGTGCATACTGTCTAATCTCAGTATTTGGGTGCCTTGGCCAGGTATTCAATTATCGAAGAAAAAGTAAGTACGAAACGCTTATATTGTTATCATTCTAATTACTCTGATCAAGTAGTCATTTTTAGACAATCTAAAGAGCATAACGAATAAGAAATCATGGTGTGAATATCTCAATCCTACCTTAAAGAAGATGAGAATTGCATCATTATCTATCAAAACTTGAATGTTTGGTAAATATAAGAGAAAGATGCAACACCATGAAATCTAAATCTGAATACAAATAAGGAAAAGAGGAGTTCTTGAAGATGTGATTCAAGAAGATAATAAAGTAAAATATAGACAAGTCTATGCTTATAAAGTGAATCATGGTATGAAATCCACATAAGATAGAGAGAACTCCTATAACAAGTACAAAATGAGAAGATGAATGGGAACAATGACAAAGAAATAAGGTGGAACCTGAGTTAATCTCAGACCAACCTATGTGTGTAAGAAAGTGTTAATGAAAAATCAGCATGACATGCGAAAGAAATTAAGGGAGATGATCCTGATATAATGAAGAAAATGTGGAATGTGATGATTTGCCCATCGATAAGTGGTTGAAAAACATAACAAAATAAGAGAACATACCTTGTGTGATAAATAGTCATCAAGGAAGGAATAGTGAGATATGTTAATCATGATGATTCCTATGATAATGGCAAGGAACCTAAAATGAAAAAGGTAAAATGATATATAACAAATGGTAACCTACATAATTAAAATAGAATTGGTTACCTTTTTGCTAGTGACCCTTGAAAAATACTACTATGTTATGGGAAGTGTGTTTCACTGTGTCTTTCCTTTCTAGGGTACAACTTTCAAGTGGATCATTGCCACTTGGTATGTGTATATTCATTGTAAACATGTGGGTGAATAGCTTATTATAGCATAAGGTTGATTGGACTATGGTTCCAAAATCTTAAATTTTGTGATGATTTTTCCTTTGAGTCTTCCAATAATTAGGAAGACTCCTCTTATATGTCTTGATATTTGTTATGTTGGTAAAAGTAGATGAGATAAGGACGTGAGTTCCTTATAGCACATGAGGTGGATACCAAGGTAATGAATCCTAGTATCCAAAATGTATCAACCGTATGAGAAATATGTGAAGGTTTGAGATGTTTATTAAATGAAAATTCCAAGTGTTTCTCTCCCTTAGAGAGAGAAAGAGAGTTGATGATGACCCTCTAAATGTTGTTTGAAAAAAAAGTGATTCTATAATGTTGTGTATGGTTCAGTGATAGTTGGGAAAGACCACTATTAGGATAGATGGTTGTTGGTCAATAGATATGTGATACTTTGTTCCTTTAAGATAAACCTAGGATTAGATATCAATGCATAAGAGTTAGATTGGATGACATAATTCACATGACCATGATTAGTTTAGAGTTATGTCCTTTAGACTAACCAATGTATAAATATAATTTATGAATAGAAGAAACAAAGTGTTCCATTCATGTCATACAAGTTATATCAAGCTTTGAATTATGATATGTCAAAGTATTTCAAATATGGTCAAAAATATGATCAATATTTCTTCAAAAACCTTATGGTTGCCTAAGAAGCAATAGTTATGACACAAGTTGAATAAGAGTGAGTTGGGGTTGATTAAATTTTTTTATGGGATCATGATATGTATTCTAAGTAGGTTGTATAAATCCTAGTAAGGTGAAGATAGTGTAGTTGTTTCACCCCTAACAAGGTTGACTAGGAATGATGTTTCCTAGTATGGAATGACAGGTGCCAGTGTCAGCATTTCTTTTGATGCTGAAAAAGAACTAACAAGTGTTCCAGTGTCAGTGTATCTTGAAAAAAAGGATGACATCACCTTTTTTTTATGCCTCAAGGAATGGTATAGGACATATGGCATGATTGGTAAAAAGCTAACAAGTATGACTTTTGTGTAATGTGTTGATACAATAGATATAATTTTAGGATGATAGCTAGAATTTGAAGTTGAACATTACTATTAGAGTTGTACAGATGACCCAACAAGTTTCTACATTCCATATTGAGAATGTGTTCTTAGGTGGGGGTTTTTTTGTTAACCCAAGATGAGATATGTATGAATGATGTGACATCACCATGATATTCAAGTAACCATGTGAAGGTAAAAGGATGAGATGCAAAGGAAATACCCATCTTTGTTTACCTTGGATTTCGGGGGCAAAATCCCTATTAGGGGTTTATAGTTGTAAGGTCCCTAAACTTGCTTAATGCGTTGAATAAGCTTAATTACCATAATTTAATGCTTATAACCCTAATATAACCTTTTGGTATTCTTTTAAATCATAATACAAGCTTAAGTTTCAAATTTGGCCAAATTTGGACATTGGTTGACCAAGTTATGCAATTTTATGCACATTTTGGACTTTTCTACAATTTACCCAATTGAGATGTTTTCTTTGCAATTTATCACTTGAATTATGTTCCTTGTATTATATATCATCATTCTTGAGCTTTTTGAGACATGGGGAACCTATTTAATCCTTGTCTTGAAGGTGTTTTCTCTAAGGGTATTTTAGGGTTTACCCCTTCATGGATGAGCTACCTTTAGTAGCTATCAACTAATGGATTATTTGTTTTGCTTGGAAATACAAGAAACGAGGAATAAGCATGTCTCTATGGATGATGGGAGATCTGATTGTGTGTGTGCTTGTATATTCTTAATGGTTTAAGGCCATGGACACTTGGAAAGATACTAGAACTTCAACTTTTTCTTTTTCCTAATCTTAAAGTTTCATATACTTATCCCTGAGCACCAAAACAATCCATTTTATCTCCACCACTTCCCTACTTATCCCAAATTCATTCTCCCTCTGTGCTGCTGCGAATTTTTCTATCCAAGGAAGAAGAAAGTGGGGACCATCTTGGTAAAAGGATCTAGGGTTGCAATTGACTTCCTTTTAGGGTTTAAAAAGCTTCCTTCTAGTGATCTTGATCTAAAAGTGTAAGAATCCCCTTATTTCCTCCGTTTATTTATTTTTTATCCTTTCTCCTACCTTTCTCTAGGTCGGAACCTTTCTGTTCCATGGTAGAAATTTCTCTAAAGCTCTAAAACCCTACCTTTCTTGCTCCTTATGCTTACGGTTTGCTCATTTGATGACGAAATGTGCTAGATGGATGAGTTTACAACTTATGATTGGATTTCCTACCCTACCTTCTCGAGTTTTATTCTGTTTTATATTTCATATTCTCATTAGAGGCAATTTTTATAACTTTCTCCACATTTATTTCTTACTATAAGCTTGCTAACTCATGTTCTTGCTTGAAAATGATAATTCATATACTAAAAAGCTATGCTTGACTTGGATTTTGATTTTATAATGTTACTTATTGTTATTTCAGTTCTATATGAACCTGTGATCATGTGCCTATTATTACTAAGGTATAATATGACTTGGATCAGGTTGGTTTGACAACCTATGGTGCTAAGCACCTATCAACCGATGGTCAATTTTAGGGTTTAAAGCTGATTTCTTCTATAAACCTATGACCCGATGATGGTACCATTGTAAAAACACTATGGTGTTGTCTTCATGACAACTGATGGTCAAGATCAACGGTATCATATGATGGTGGAAACCTATGGTCACCCCCTTAGGTCAGGTTTTGGATCAATTAGAAGTTTAATGATCAATCACTAATTACCCTAATAATGTTATCAATAATGATGACATTAGCTTAATATTTGATGTTGATTAATGAATATAGTGTTAATATAACAACCTTTTGTGAATTAATGGTCATTAATGATTGTGGATCATATATCCAAAATCTATGGTGTGTTCACCATACAGTTGTAGCATCAATTAAGCCTTAGACCAATGGTTTCTTGGGTCACTTGATGCAATGGTCGAACCTATACTGTAAGTGATGGTTTTGACATATGAACTTGACCCAATGGTCAAGATATAACGATTATTCCTCCAATAAAGTGTAATGATGGATAATGTAATATGTTGGTCCTAATAATGTGATTTAGATGGTTTCCTTTATATGATCAACTTAAGGAGCTTACTTGTTGTCAATGGATGGCTTGTTTTAAATGAACAGTCGATTGTGGGTTTTACCTACTCTCAATGGAAGTTTTTGTGTTGTTAATCAAGGGATGTCTAGGGTTATATGGTGAATATTTCTAGAGCACAAATCAAGGACTTCATAGGTGGTTTATTCAAGGTGTTTACTTATGAAAACAACCAATGGTCTTACCTTTTAAACAAACAATGGTTCTGGGTGACATTGTGGTATAGGGATATGCGTTGAATGATGATGGAAAAAATGGAGGGTTACCCTTAAAAAGATAGTATTACATATTCACTCATATGAATAGAAGGGATGATAGCCATGTTGTCTTGATATGTAACCCTAATTAGGTATAGCTTGTTATACCTAGATTTAATATAACTAAATGATGGTACTTGGGTATGAATACTCCTTGAATGATTAATACAATCATGGAGTACTCTCTTATTGTTGTTGAAACCCTAGTATGCTATAACCTGATGGCTACACCTTGGCTTATGTGTGGGTTCATACTTGAGAATAGTATGGAATGTGATGGTGATGCTTCATCTTTTGCATCCATGATCCAATGGGGATGCCGTGAGTTGGGGTTTGGGTATAAATGTTGATTAGTAACATTAATATAATTTATCATGTTGAACCTAACTCTAATGCAAATAGATAACTATGAGTATTCATGTTTAACATTCTTATATGATGGCATGATGGTGAAATAACCTCCTTAATATGAGTATAACCTTAATGTGTTCATTGGTGGTTATCATAGCCACATGGTTGATACTTTCTTATGCTAAACATGTGCATTATGAATATGATGAGGGTTAATCATATCTAGATTCCTTGCATGTTGATGTAATAAAGGAATGTTCTTAATACTAACCATATCTAGATTCCTTTCTTTACAAGAACTGGGACATTGAGATCTAGAGATGGGTACACCATGACGCATAGGTAAGTCACCTCTCTATGACTTCTCAATGCTAAACCACTTCACCACTTTGTCAATTTATGTGCTCTAACATGGTCCAAGAAGCCTTCTTGATCTATCTTTATAGATATTTATACCCAAGATGTAGGATTCTTCTCCCAAGTATCTCATAGAGAACATATTTCCAAACCATGTCTTTGCCTTTTGTAAAGTAGGGATTTCATTCCCCATAAATAGTATGTCATCTACATAAAATATGAGGAATGTCACTATGATCCCACTAACAATCTTGTACACACAAAGTTCATTTTCATTTTGAATAAAGCCAAAATCTTTGACTGACTCATTAAAATGAAGATTCTAGCTCTGAGATACTTGCCTCATTCCATTGATTGACCTTTGTAGATTACATACTTTATTTACAAACTTTGGACTTATAAAACCCTTAGATTGTATCATTTACACATCATGAACAAGATTCCAGTTAAGGAATGTGGTTTTAACATCAATTTGCCAAATCTCATTGTCATGATAAGTTGCAATAGCAAGTAGGATCCTGATGGACATAACCATGGCCACTGGAGAAAAAGTTTCACGATAGTCAACATCTTGAACTTCTCTAAAACCATTTGCAACCAATCTTCCCTTATAGGTTTATACTTTACCATCCATATCAGTCTTCTTCTTGAAGACTCACTTGATCCCTATGGGTTTTACCCTTTTAGGTGGATCCACTAAAGTTCATACTTTGTTGGTATACATGAATTCCATCTCATATCTCATAGCATCAAGCCATTTCTCATATTTTGGTCCCTCAATATCATCTTGATAGGTTATTGGCTCATCATCTATGACCAATTCATTGCGTTCCTGAGTCACAAGATATTTAATCTCTCAAGTTGAAGGTGTGTCCTATTAGATCTATGAGGTTCCTGTGTTACATTAGGAATTTGAGATTCCACAACACTTTTTGATTCTCTTTGTTCCTCTTGCACATCTATCTGTTCAATTTTCTTGTTGGTCTCGAACCTTTTCAAGTTTCACTTGCCTCCCACTAATTCCTTTAGAAATAAAATCCATTTATAGGAATACAACATTTCTGCCAACAATCACTTTGTTGTCCGATGGGTTATATAAAGAGTATCCCATGGTATCTTTGGGATATCCAACAAAATAATATTTTTCAGATCTAGGGCCAAGCTTCTCAAGAAAGAATTTCTTGACATAAACTTCACACCCCCAAAATCCTTGTAAAATACATTTTGGGACGCTTCCTAGTCCATATCTCATTTGGTTCCTTTTCAACCAATTTAGATGGTACTCTAAAAGGAGTTGGAATCAGAGGAGAACCACTCCCTACTAAAAAATTGAAGAATAAAACCTCCAGTCCAAACAAACCAAAACATATGTTGGAGTGAGTGTGAAATTTTCAAATCTTATTAATGGTATTCAAAATGGTAAAGTACAACAACGGAAGTAAAATATTGACTATGTTCAATTTCTCATAAGGTTACGAAAGAACATCTTAAACATACACGTAAGGGTACATCATAAGGATCCATATAGAGGGAAATTTAAACCACATCAAGATTTTCTCCAAGATTTAACACCTTTAGCTAAGTCCATATCTTCATACCATGTCCTCCATACCTTTCACCTAGGGTTGGAAGCATACCCCAGCAAGAAGAGAAAGAAGACATCAGCAAAGGCTGGTATGTGCATGCTAAAAAGAAAATTGAGTAATATTATGAAATAAAAGGCATCGAATGTAAAAGGCTTCCCATAGAAGTGATAAGGACTACCCAAAAGGGAATAAAAGAAATGATCAACAACGAAAGAGATACTTGCCATAACCAAACAAATAAAATTGTGTCATACTAGAACATATAAAGAATTAGAGCACATACCCCATAATCATCAACCTGCATGCATGTGAGATAAACATAACACTAGAGTAATAAAAATACAAAGGCGGCCAAGGCTCACAAACTTGAAACCTGATAAAGAATGATGTACTGCCAAACTCCCAATATATATAAGTTGGACCAAGCCTCACAAAATTGAAACCTGGGTCTGGCGTACCACCACCTCCATCCAAATAATATTGGGGCATACTACCCAAAACCAATGCAATTACACTACTCTAGTGCTACTGAATCACATAGCATGTTTAATGTAGAGGCAAGTAGATAGTATAGTCATATTATACATAAGTTTCCATCATACTAATGGACAACATTAACATCCACCTCACAAGTGGGAAAAAGACATCACATGGCATCATATAGAGTTCCAACATGAACAATGCATAAGTAATAGACCAAAAGAATATCAAATCATGACCATAAGGTCAGTAACAAATAAGATATTTCACATGAAGCATATTTTCCAAAAGAACAAGATGTTGTGTAGGCTAATGTCCATAGGACAAAGAGAAAGAAAAATATATGTTTGGTTGAGTATAAATCCAACTAAGGCTGGGGCTTCGAGAAAACATGGAGCACGATTTGGCCAAAATGTGCACACACGACAAAAGATTGAGTAGTGGATTGTTGGATATGGAATAAAAAAGGAAATATTTTGGTGAAGAAATCTCGAAGAAAGACCAATTGTGGTGAGAGAAATTAGAGTTTGAAATTCTACCAAGTCGATAGCATGCTACCTTTCCGGGTGGATGGAAGGTGACGATCTCAAAGCCACCCGATCTAAAATCTAACAACCCAGATCATGCGGCCAAGATATTAGATGCGTGACATTTAATTAAATTGAAAACCATATCCGAATCGGAATCCAAATAAAGTGAAACATTAAATTATTTCTCATTTTCTCTCTCTTCAGTTGAGGGTGCAAACAAACTCTAAATTTAATGAAATTTGGCACTTAGCCTATTTTGGACATGAGGAATCCTAATATGCAATTAGATTTTCCTTTTGGGAACTATTAATGTGGTAAATAAAACAAATCTATTTTCTCTTTCCCATACATAATGACTTTAAGATTCTCGAAATTTGATGAAACTTCACTCACAAGCCATGTTTAATGTGTTGGATATGAATTTGCCATCAATTTTACAGGTTGAAGTTATTTGTTCATTTATTTAATATTTTGAAGGTTCTACACACTTTCTATCTCCTAATTTCTTCTTTTAATCAAATATCTCCCAAATTGGATGAAAATTTACCCAAAGGCTACATTTATTATGTAGATTATGAATCCAAGGTTATTTTCCTCTTTTGGAGTCATTTTTTATTTTATTTGATATTATGGGGGAAACACACATCTTCTTTTCCAAATTGAATTAAAATAATTATTATTATGTGAATAATGTGAAACTTGACTCCCAAAGCGACTGGGGCCTAAGGAACACGATTCTTAAGTCAAATTTCACTTTTGGGATTTATTTTAATGTGTTATGTCACCTTTAATATTTGTGGCCATTATTATCACATTATTTCATCATTATTACTCTTGCTCATTCAATTATGTTCCATATCTTAATATTATCATCAAAAGAATTATGTGTGATTATTTGGACAATTTTTTTTATAACTCATTATTATCTCATGTGACATATTTTATGTTTCTATTATTGGCCCAAGACTAATGTGAGAATATTAGGTTACATTAGGGTGATTTACAAATGCATTATCTCATTAGGTTTATACTAAACACATTTTAGATCTAACCCCAACCTTGTTTGGAGAAACCTAAAAGGTCAAACTTTTAGGGTAGGGTCCAAGATTTGGGATGTTACAACACTCCACCCCTTAAAATATTTCATCCTCAAAATCTATTGATCCAAACATCAACAACCAACCACTCTCCACCCCTTGAAAGGTTTTCCCTAACAAGTCATACTAAACAACATTGATGGTTACCCACCTATCTTTTAGTTGTGAATGTATTAGAGATTTATGTTGTACATGTATCCAAGTAACAAGTCATAACCTTCTAGGATTAAGTTTTAGGTCCTCGTGTCTCTAAGCTAACTACCCTAAGATCCAAAAAGTCATTGGTTACAAAGGGTACACTATGCCTTTTTATAAACCAACATATTCCTAGTCATATCACCAAAATCAGAACTAGGGTTACCACTAGGTTTAGGGTTTGTCTATATCACTTCATTGGGACTTAGATAAAGAAAACATCAAACAAAACATAGAAATTTTTTGTACATATAGTAGTATAAAGAAAATAATTTTTGTCAATAAGAAACATTGGAAGCAAAACAAAAATGTTACCAAAATCAATGTGATAAACCAAGTCACAATTTCCATAATAAGATCTCTTCATCCTACTAGTACCTCATCCTCAAAACATAACACCTTCCTCAAGAAAACACCTCTTTAACTTTATAGATGTCATCATTAACCTATATGGTAGGGTAAGATCGCCTCATGAAAAACTTTGGCATGATCTAGGGAAAACATCTCACCTAGAGGTTACCATCCAAGTCAAGGGTTTTAATAAGGGAGAAAATTGAAATAGTGAGATTCCAACTACCATGGACTCTGATACCATGTTGTAAGGAGTGGGATCCAAGAGGGGAACCACTCCCTACTAAAAATTCAAAGAATAAAACTCCAGTACAAACACACCAAAAGATATGTTGGAGTGTGTGTGAAATTTTCAAATCTTATTAATGGTATTCAAAACACCAAAGTACATCAACAAAAGTAAAATATTAACTATATTCAACTTCTCATAAGGTTACGAAATAACATCTTAAACTTACATGTAAGGGTTCACCATAAGGATCCATGTAGAGGGAAATCTAAACCACGTCAACATTTTTTCCAAGCTTAAACTCCTTAAGCTAAGTCCATATATTCATACCATGTCCTCCATATCTTTCATCTAGGATTGGAAGCATACCCCAGTAAGAAGAGAAAGATAGAAGACATCAGCAACGGCTGGTATGTGCATACTAAAAAGAAAATTGAGCAATATTATGAAATAAAGTACATCAAATGTAAAAGGCTTCCCATAGAAAAGATAAGGACTACCCAAAAGGGCATAAAAGAAATGATCAACAATGAAAGAGATACTTTGCATAACCAAACAAATAAAATCATGCCATACTAGCACACATAAAGAATTAGGGCACACACCCCATAATCATCAACCTGCATGCATGTGAGATAAACATAACACTAGAACAATATAATAACAAAGGCTGCTAAGCCTCACAAACTTGAAACCTGATAGAGAATGAGTAACTCCCAAACTCCCAATATAAATAAGTTGGGCCAAGCCTCACATACTTGAAACCCATGTATGGGGCACCACCATCTCCATCCTAATAATAATGGGGCATACTGCCCAAAACCAATGCAATTACACTACTCTAGTGCTACTGAATCACATAACATGTTTAATGTAGAGGAAAGTAAATAGTATAGTCAGATTGTATAGAAGTTGCAATTATACTATGCACAACATAAACATCCACCACACAAGTGGGTAAAAGACATCACATGTCGTCATATAGAGTTGCAACATGAAGAAAGCGTAAATAAGAGACCAAAAGAATATCAAATCATGACCATAAGGTCAGTAACAAATAAGATACTTCACATGAAGCATATTTTTCAAAAGAATAGGATATTGTGTAAGCTAATTTCCATAGGACCAAGGGAAAGAAAATATAGGTGATTTCTCAACATAGAAAAATTGGGTTTGCAAACATACATTTAGAGAGGAAATAGATTTATTTCTCAATATATAAATAATTTGGGATGCAATCATACCTTAAAATAGAGTCCTAGAAACACTCTTCACCAATCTAGTAGTTTCCAAGATCAACTTAACCTAATTACAATTATTCACATGTCATATGCATTAATGTAAAGAAAAACTAGTTTTGGACTTTTCACACAAAACTCCAATTTAGACTTTGAAAACACCACCATTGATCTTATTGGGTTCTCCTGATTAAGAAAACATATGATTTTGTCTATTTTGGAGTTATGATGATTAAAGTGTATTTTGGTGATTTTTAATATATTTTATTCATTTTTAGAAAACACCTTTTGATACAAATCAAAATCAAGCTTCAAAAGTATTTTTTATTAGAAATATCACATTTTTTATTCCAAAATGTGTTTTTACTTAATTTTTGGACAAACGAGGCAAAAGTTATGATTTTTATAAAACCGACCAATAAGAAATTGACACATCATCAAACTGAATGAGAGAGAGGGACCCGCCGCATGAACTAGCCCAATCAGGGACTATCAAGTCACGCGGTCAAGGTCATCGTTGACTTACATCAAGGAAAAGAAAAATGTTGCGAAAAGACAAAAGTGACCCTCGCGAGAAAAAGTAAGGAAGAAGGAAAGACAAGGGATGAAAGAGTAAAAACACAGAGGAGATCCGTCTCCTCCCCAGGCCATGCCTTGGCCAAAGCTTCTGTAAGCAGATGCTTACAAAAAATTAAGGAATCCTTCCACATGCAATCATTAGAGAAACTAAGAACACAAAGAGCAAGAGGGAGATCTCACGAACTTACTAGACATGTTAATTGGGGTGTGGGTGCCACCAAGGACCGAGAAAGAAGCTGCAAGCCAGAAGAAACAATCTGATCACAAACAACCAAAATGAACCTATGTAAGGAAATTGAGAGAGGAGGAAGGCTTTGTGAAGAGAGATGAAGATATAGGGGGTGTTATTTATAGGTTTGGATGGGTATAAGGCCAACTGAGATAGGGGCTTCGAGAAAACATGGAGCATGATTAGGGCAAAATGTGCACACACAATGAAAGATTATGAGTAGTGGATTGTTGGACGTGGAATCAAAAAGGAAATCTTTTGGTGAAGAAATCTTGAACAAAGACCAACTATGGAGAGAGAAATCAATGTTTGAATTCTACAAATTTGGCGGCCTGCTTCCTTTTGAGGTGGAAGGTAGGGACAATCTCAAAGTCATCTGATTTGAAATCTAACGACCCAGATCATGCACCCAAAATATTAGAGGTGTGATATTTAATTTAGTCGAAAACCATTTCCAAATCAGAATCCAAATAAAGTGAAATAGTAATTTATTTCTCTTTTTCTCTCTCTTTAGTTGAACGTGCAAACAAACTCCAAATTTAATGAAATTTGGCACCTTGCCTATTTTGGACATAAGGAATATGAATATGCAATTAGATTTGCCTTTTGGGAACTTTTAATGTGCTAAATAAAACAAATCCTATTTTCTCTTTCCTCATGCATTATTGACTTTAAGATTCTCCAAATTTGATGAAACTTCACCCACAATCCATATTTAATGTGTTTTATATGAATTTTCCATAAATTTTACATGTTAGAGTTATTTGTTAATTTATATAATATTTTGAAGGTTCTACACACTTTCTCTCTCCTGATTTTTTATTTTAATCACACATCTCCCAAATTGGATGAAAATTCACCCAAAGGCTATATTTATTATGTAGATAATGAATCCAAGCTTATTTTCCTCTTTTGGGCTCATTTATTATTTTATTTGGTATATTGGGGGAAACACACATCTTCTTTTCCAAATTGAAATAAATTAATTATTATTATGTGAATAATGTGATACTTGACTCCCAAGGTGATTGGGACCCAAGGAACATGATTCTTAACTTAAATTCAACTTTTGGGATTTCTTTTAATGAGTTATGTCACCTTTAATATTTGTGGCCATTATTATCACATTATTTTATTGTTATCACTCTTGCTCATTCAATTATGTTCATATATTAATATTATCATCAAAAGGATTATGTGTGATTATTTGCATGGAATTTTATACAATTCGTTATTATCTCATATGACATATTTTATGTGTCTATTATTGTCCCAAGACTTATGTGAGAACATTAGGTTACATTAGGGTGATTTATACATACATTATCTCATTAGGTTTATACCAAACACCTTTTAGATCTAACTCAAACCTTGTTTGGATAAGCCCAAATGGTCAAACTTCTAGGGTAGCGTCTAAGATCTAGTATGTTACATACTCGACTTAGTGTAAACATGGCAGTTTCTAGAGAATACGCCAGAAGGTAGTTGAAATCTCAACTAAACTCACCATTAATCGCACCATATCCAATAATGTGTGATTCCTTATTTCTGACACACAATTGTGTTGTGGTGTTCCAGGTGCAGTCCAGTGGGATATTATCCCATGGGCTCAAGGAAGGTCCTCAAACTTCTTGCTTAAGTATTTTGCACCTCGATCAGAATGAAGTGCCTTAATACTTTTCCATAGTTGAATATGTACTTCATTCATAAAATCCTTGAACCTGTTAAGAGTTCGTGAGTTATGCTTTATTAAATAAACTTATTCGTACCTACTAAAGTCATCAATGAAAGTAATTAAGTACTGATACCAATAGTTATTCTAAAAGGTTTGTACACATCAATATGTAAGAGTTTTAATAGATCACTAGCCCTTTCATTATTTATAGTGAAGGGGTCTTAGCCACCTTGCCCAAAAAACAAGATTCACATGCCTCAGTTGACTGAAAGTCAAAAGAATCCAGATAATCATCTTTATGGTGTCTAGATATGTGATTTTCATTTATGTGCCCTAGACGACTATGCCAAATGTATCTTTTGTTTGAGTTGTTGAGTTTTAGTCTTTTGGTATTTAGTTTCTAAACATCTGTCTTTAAATCTAACAAGTAAAGACCATAAGTCATCGGGGCACTACCATAAAAGATCCCATCTTATGAAAATGAACGTCGACCATTTTTAATATGGAATTCAAATGCATCCTTGTTCATACAGGATACATAAATGATGTTTTTATTTATAGAAGGTACATAATGAATGTTCTTTAACTCTATTACAAGCCACGTGGGTAGAGATAAACTATAGGTCACAACTGCACTGATTGCAACTCTTGCGCCATTTGTAATTTGCAGTTCCACCTTGCCTTTTCCCTAAGGCCTACTTCCTTTCAGATCCTGGATATGAGAACATCTGTGAGATGTGCATCTGATATCTAGTACCCATGATGAATAAGTATATATGTTTATCTCAATAATGTATATACCTAAAGTGAAAGTCACCATCCCCATCTTCTTCTTCCTAAATTCCTTCAAGTACAAAGGATGAGTTCTTCTCGTACTTTTCTTTCTCCTTATCTTGAGTGTTGAAGATTTGGATTTGTGCTAGACCTCAAAAATTTTCTTGCCATTGCTTTGATCCTTGGACTTAGCTTTGTTGATCATCACCATGGGCTTGTCCTTCTTCAATTTTTCTTCAATGTGAATCAACATAGAAAGCAAGTCTAACATGTGGCGAGCCACATTATTCACATTATGGCATGGAATAAAGTAGATATATAATTTTTTAATTGACTTTAGAATCATATATGTGGCCAACTCTTGGCTCAAGGTGAATCCCAATTCTTCAAGATGATACACATTTCCGATCATATTAAGCACATGTTCTTTTACTGAGTTTCCCTCTATCATCTTAGACTCAAGTAGCATTTTTATGATGTCATCCCTTTCTTGCTTTACAAGACCAAGTGTCACTTTCTTAAGATGTGTTACCATTTTAAGAACACACATATCCTCACATTGCTCACACAACTCATAGTTCATGCAACTAAGCATAAGGTACTTTATCTTTAAGGAATTATTGGCATGCTTCGAGTAAGCATCCACTTGTGCCCTAGGTGCATCAGGAACAGATATTTCTACCATTGGTTTATCAAGGACGTAGAGCTTGCAGTCTTCATTGAGAACCCTTATCAAAGTCCAAAACCATCTATGTAAATTTGTCCCATCAAGTTTGTCCTTCTTAAGGACCGATCACAATATGGATATGTCCATCATTTTATTCTATAGGAGAAAATTTGCATTTTGTCAAAAACCCATTTGATTTGATTTGATTTGATATGAAAATTTGAAAATATCAATTAGGTCTTAAATTGATTATCGCTCCCAGTATGTTATTCAAATTTATAGCTCTCACATATCAATTCATAATAGTGTAGTGTACAATGTTCTAGTGGGCCAAGATCCAAAATAATTCAACTATTACCTGGCCTACATCAACGTCCATAGTCAATTATTAAGGTAGGAAATCATGCCAATTACATCATATGCAACTCTTGGATATATGATATGTGAAATCCTTTCCAGTATCACTTGTATGCTTTTGGGCTTAGACTCTCTAAGAATCACTAATTAAGCCTCACGCAAAAGCAAACATGATAGAATATGCACCCTGCTTTAGCAGAACCTACATATCTACCACCACAGTTCTACAAGATAGATGAAGCACCATGCTTTAGCATAACCTATGCTTGGTTGATAAAGATTTTTATGTGTGCCACTTATTGAAAGCATCTAAGACTTAGTATTTTTTTATTTGAGGGAGTTTGTATTTATAAATACATATACTTTATCCAATCATCACATGTGTAGTATGTATCATACACATGCTATATCCCACAATGAAAACATACAATAAAAGAAAGCGATGGTTATGGCCAGCCTATTGTTATTCCTTGGAGACACAAGAAATTACCATAATCTAGGTCTACATCATATGCAGAAACATGTTGTTGATGAAGATCCATGATTGCCAATCCGGATTGATTGGTTCAACACTTCTACCGGTTGGCTCGCTTCTTGGCTGGTTGGTTGGTCACCTCTAACTCATCGTATAGCTCCTCCAAACAACCGGTTGTTCCTCCTGTATCTTGTCATTTTCCCCCTCCAAATAGTCAGTTTGTCTGGTCCTTTGTGCTCATGGTTGTCTCACCATATGGTTGTCTTTGTCCCTCCAAGCGGTTGGCTCAGACCCTCCATCAGGTTCACTCAGCTCCTTCATGTGATCAGTTGAAATCCTTCTTCCTTGTCAAAACAAGAAAGTAAACTATCCTACTATTACATGATTATGGGGAAACCTCAAATTACATTTAAGGAGAGAAAATATAGGAGAGAATTAACTTTACATTGGGAAGATAAGATAGAGGCTCGGTAAGAAGACTAAGATAAATAGGATAAACTAACCACACAACCATACACAGTTAATAGGGGTTATTAGCCATAACAATGCTACACATCCACCATCAAAACCTCATTTAGGAAAAAGTGTGTAATTTGCATATATATATATATATATATATATATATATATATATATATAGTTTGGAATGGTCATGGTATTTGATTGGACATATTTATTCGTATAGAATGAAATAAATAAACAACAAAACCAAAATCCAATCATATCGATTATCCCATAATATGCTAAATTGACGTTGGCTCTGATACTATTGTAGGGAAATATGGCTACAAAATAGGAAGCGGCAACAAAAAATTTATTACCATATTCCTAATAAACCAGTGGATCGTGTCAATAACTATAAAACAGAAAGAATGATTTTGAGGATATGCTAGTCCTGAAGCAAGTTTAGCCACATATCCCCATTGTCGTATATGTGGGACTGTATTATAGTTGCACTAAGACTCGTCTGAATAGTGTGACTTGTGGTTTGCACCATGGACGACATCATCAAGCATCATCATTTACAGTAGCTCCTATCATCACATACTGTTGGTTGATGTTGTTCTCCAAGCAGCAGACAACAACCTCCTGCATCTAGAAAGATTCACATGGACTAATTAGAACTCCTATCGTCCTTCTAGAATGGATAGGAAGGAGTGTCTCTCTCCCACAACAATGATCCTCAGTTGTTCTCTCCCATAGCTATCCCTCCCTAGTTTGGTGGGACATTCTTAGGCTCTCTTGGTTACCAAAACTAGAGATGACTACAATTGTAAGAGCAACTAATTCTCAATTGTCAGTGTTGTACTCCATATGCCCCCAGTACCCCTCTATTTATAGTAGAGGCCAGGGTCAGGGTTCCCAATTTGTGCAGGAGTGGAAGGGATCGAAAGGTATTCAAATTTGCAACAATTCTAGACATTTTGTAGCCTGTGGAAACCAAACTAGTCGTATGGCATGCCAGAAGGTCAGCTTACATGCCACATGGTCGTCTAGAAATTTCCTAGTTTTGTACATGTTTTGTTAATTCAATTCCAATTAATGTATTACATGACGTCATCATAGATTCTTGATGCAGTCCCATTACAACCCTGAACTAGGCATTTGGTGCAGCTGAGACAATTTTCTCTGTAACATCTCAGTATTTGAGGCCTCAGATAAATTAATCTTAAAAGGAATGATTGGACTACCCATATCACCAAGGTGCACCTCTTTTTCTGAGAGCCCATCACTAAAGAACTCCATAGTTAAGCGTGCTCATCTTGGAGTAGTACTATGATGGGTGACTAGTCGGGAAGTTGATCCTTGCTTGTGCGTGAGTGAGGAAAATGCACACAGTTAAGGCTAGTGGTGGTTTGTGGGGTCAGTCGTCATTCATGAAACTCTACTAGAGCCTTGGGCAGTGGGCCCGGACGTTACAAATGGTATTAGAGCTAGGTTCTTGTAATACTTGGGCACACTGCCCTAGGCTCTAGTGGAGTTTTTGGAATGACGAATGGCCATTTGTAATGCCCGGGCCCACTGCCCAAGGCTCTAGTAGAGTTTCAGGAATGAGGACTGACCCCACAAACCACCCCACTAGCCTTAACAAGGCGCTTTGTCTACACTCACGTGCAAGCAAGGATCAACTTCCCGACTTGTCACCCATTCTATTACAACTCCAAGCTAAGCATGCTTAACTATGGAGTTCTTAGTGATGGGCTTCCTAAAAAGGAGGTGCACCTTGGTGATATGGGTAGTCCAATAATTCCTTATATGATCTTTTTATCTGAGGCCTCAAATCCCTGGACATTACAATCTCCCCCACTTAGACTCTTGACGTCCTCGTCAAGGCTCAACTATATGGCCTCATACTACTTCCCCATTTCAGTGTTGACCCAGAATGGCCCATGGACATCCAGCTCCCGATCACAAAATACCAACACAAGGGTGGCTACATCACCATGGATATCCCTTTCCAACTTGCCTGGACCGTACGGCTCAAGACTGGTAGGCTACATGCTCATGTGGGGCCTACCTACTAGAGGGGTTTTGGCTCTAATACCACTTGTAATGCTTGGGCCCAGTGCCCTAGGCTCTAGTAGAGTTTTTGGAATGACAACTCGCCCCACAGACCACCACTATCCTTAACAAGGCACTTTGTCCACACTCACGTGCAAGCCAGGATCAACTTCTTGACTGGTCACTCATCCTAGTACTACTCCATGCTAAGCATGACCATGGAGTTCTTAGTGATGGGCTACCTGAAAAGGAGGTGCACCTTGATGATATGGGTAGTCCAATCATTCCTTATATGATCTTTTTATCTGAGGCCTCAAATCCCGGGACGTTACAGTCTCGCAACACACAAGACGGTTATCTCACACAAGTGAGACGGGCATCTCACAGATCGAGTAAGGCTGAATTCAAATGAATATTCAACACAATCATCCTTAGACTCTAAATTGTTGTCCCAACACTTGAACCAATCATTTGGCGACCTAGTCAGCTGATTTTTTGCATAAATTGAATACATAAACACTTTAGTAATCAATCCAATCATAGTTCATGATCAAACTCCTCTTATATGTCAAGACCTATGTGTGTGACCCTATAGATCCCATATCACGTTCGTAGTAAATGTCCACAATAAAATTATGATATCGGAAGCAAAGAGTGGTTCCTAGTCACACATTAGTGCTACCCAAGTGAATGGAAAGTTGAAGAACAATTTCAACCTACAATTTGGGAATGGTGTTATAGTGTTTGTATAATTCCCTTGTCTTTGATAACCAGATTGAACTCGAGGCATGGAGTAGTCACCCTCTTCAACATTCAATCTTTTTTCTTGAACCAGAGTAGACCATCTGAGATATATGTAAGCTCAATATCACATACTGACTCACATGTGCATGGCAATATATTTCTCAATCTCTCTAATCAAGAGGCCTAGGATATCATTCTCCTATAGGAGGGACAAATCTTATCTCTATCACTCACAGTTAGTCCCCATGTGTCACAGTCACCCAATCATCACCGTTATAACAACCTATGTTTTAGGACTATGATTAATGATGTCAATGCATACTGAATGACATGCAATGAGTGTAGTCATTTCAGGTCTATGAACCACAAACACCACCATCACTTGTGAGAGATGGCTATGACTACCATACTAATGGTTTCCATGTGTCATTCGTATGGTGAGTCTTTCTGATACACTATTTTATAACATGTATATGTGTGCTTGGTTTGATATTGTCATATCATGACTAATAAGATTCAGTCATCAACCAACTCACACTAAGATCTTATGAGTTATTGTTGTCTATCAACTTTCCACAATACCAACCAATCAAGGACATAACGAGAATATATATATGTACTCTTAACATTTGTATCATCTCA